>CM037781.1:19821232-19865094 GCA_021229015.1 Solen grandis
GGTGGGAGGGGGGGGGGGGGTATATAGGAGTCACCATGTCGGTCGGTCGGTCCGTCCGTCCGTCCGTCTGTAGTTTTTTCGTCCACGCTATTTCTCATTAACTTTTGGATGGATTTCAATCAAACTTCATAGGAAGCTTCACTGGTGAGCATAGATGTGCATATTATGAAATTGTTACGGTTGACTGACTTTTTTTTAGTCATGGCCCATTGCTGATTTTCTGGAGTTTTCTTTGTCCACGCTATTTCTCAATAACTGATTTCAACAAACTCATAGGAAGCTTAGCAAGATGTGCATATTATGAAATGTTACGGTTGATGTTTTTTTAGTTATGGCCCTTTGCTGATTTTCTGGAGTTTTCTTTGTCCATGCTATTTCTCAATAACTACTGGATGGATTTCAATCGGTCATAGGAAGCTTCAATATCAAGCACAGATGTGCATATTATGAAATGGTTACAGTTGACTGATTTTCTTTTGAATTATGGCCCTTTGCTGATTTTCTGGAGTTTTCTTTGTCCATGCTATTTCTCATTAACTTTTGGATGGATTTCAATCAAACTTCATAGGAAGCTTCATTAGCAAGATGTGCATATTATGAAATTGTTACGTTGACTGACTTTTTTTTAGTCATGGCCCATTGCTGATTTTCTGGAGTTTTCTTTGTCCACGCTATTTCTCAATAACTACTGGAGAGATTTCAAACAAACGTCATAGGAAGCTTCAATATCAAGCACAGATGTGCATATTATGAAATGGTTACGGTTGATTGGTTTTCTTTAGAGTTATGGCCCTTTGCTGATTTTCTGGAGTTTTCTTTGTCCATGCTATTTCTCAATAACTACTGGATGGATTTCAATCGGTCATAGGAAGCTTCAATATCAAGCACAGATGTGCATATTATGAAATGGTTACGGTTGACTAATTTTCTTTTGAGTTATGGCACTTTGTTGATTTCTTGGAGTTTTCTTTGTCCACGCTATTTTTCAATAACTACTGGATGGAAGAACAATTTTGATTTGGTATAAAAAGATCATTATTGTGAAATAGTTTTGTGTAATATGTCAATTGAAAACATCAATTCATTGTGACTTACCTCCTATAGCTGGGCACTTGATTGTAAACAAAGGCTGTGTGGGGGTATTAATCACCTTTAGTGATAGCTCTAGTTGAAATTGAAGTGGAAACTGATGTTGTAAATTTGTCTGTAAACCAACCCTGCACCTTACAAAAGTAAACAAACTTTTTTTTTCTTTCACTGACTGTCTAAATGAGTGATGGACAGATGAAATAGTTCTAAAATATCCAGAAATTCAACACAATTTCTGTCGAACAAAACATTCTCTTCAAGTTTTCTTTCACATCCTTTCACCAACTTGTTTAGGAAATACTTGAATTTTTAATGAGTAAATAAACTTAACATTTAACATATTGACATACCTTTACTATTTCAGAGGCTGAATCAAAACCTTCACAAGTATGGGGATATTCTGCCAGAATTCGAAGTCCCCCCCCCCAAAAAAAAAAAATGTGTAAAGGATGTGAACTCGAATGCAAAGATAGCACCATTCAGCACTGAAAAGGCCAGAGAGAACATAGAACAGTACTAAGTGGGTTTTGATCAGGAAGTAGTAATCTTGTATGATGGAAAACAGGACGTTAATGATTTAATATCAGTACTTATTCATTTCATTTTCGGACTAACTGCTAACTACTTGTTATATATTATATGCACTATATAAAGACATAAAGGCGAAATATTTTCTATATATTTTGATTCATCCTCTGTAATAAAGTCCATAAAAGCTTCTATATTTGTTTTTTGAATTGGTGTTTGTTACATTCATCAAAACAAATATAATATTTCGTTATACAATTTGCAATTGTCTTGATATAAGTATTTAAAATATAACCATGGTAAATCCAGCCTGAGGTCTAAAATGATATGATCTTTGTTCTAGGGCACGTTCCAAAAATTAGAAATACTGCGTACATGTAGTTTGAGTCATGATTATTTCATGCTGATCCCGTTCAGGGAGAAATGAATATGAGATTATTTCGCCATAGCATCATCACTATGCTCATTTTATTGTTGTTATTTATGAAGCTGAAAATGTTCCAAGCCAATACTATATTTTTTACGTTGAACTCGAAACTTTTGTAGTTGTCATATATAAAGCATTGTTGTTTATATTCAAACGTAAATATATATTCCTTACTTCTCTTACATGTCTACAATATTTGTTAAAATGTTAGAAAACCATTTTCTATTACTTGAAATTTAAAGATATTGATGAATCTGAGGAAATTTTTCGTATCGATATATAATTCAGTATGTTTAAAATTCAGAGCTTTTGTTTTGAATTCAAACCGTTTCTATACACATTCTTTTTTATATATCCTTTCTACTTAAAACTGACAATAATCATACATGTGGTATAATGTATTTAACAATTATAATGTAATTAATGACAATTTTTAGTTAAACTCATTCATAAGATACTTTTTTTTATTAATCTGTGTTTATCATCTGAATTTAAGAAGACCCGCACGTTGTCTCGCAATGAATGATTTGCAATTGGTGTTTTTTGTTCGTTTTATTTTAATTTAAATATTTATCAAATATTTTTCGCATATGTTTAGTAGTGTAACTCATACTGTAAGAGCAGCCATCTTTAAAGGTATAAGTTAGTGCAGGACAAAAATGAGAATACTTGCTGTTTTTAAATCATTATGGTACTTTTATTTTTCAGTCTATGTTACTGAAATTTATGTCAAATTGATTAGCTTTAACTAATCATTTTAGATATTAAAATGATACTTTGATAAATTCAAAAGTAATAACTTTATAACCAAACAGTTACACTGTTAATTTTGTCTTAGGATAAACCCATACCTTTTTTCTTTACTGTGCATTTACTTTTTTGTGCATCCATACATATTAAAAATATTTCATCCTAAAAATATGGATTTAAAGAGCTTTCTTATGGTTTAAACATTTTGATTTTTGGAGCAAAAATAACGTAAAAATGAAAATGAAAATTCTGCTTCTATGTCATTCATATAAAAATCCCTATTGCTTTATCCAGCGTTTGTTCCCTCAAATTGTATTAATAATCGTGTTTTTACTATATTAAAAATACATTTTTCACGTCATGAGTCAAAGTGACATTTGAAGCAGAAAAATAATTGTCAACAAAACAGTGTTTATTACATGGTAAGAAGCAGCTGAAAATTAAATATGGTAAGACGCAATTGTCTTTTTGTTGCAACCTTTTCAACGTTTTGAAAATATCTGCATATTTTATAAACCTTTTCTTGTCTTTGATAATGCTTAGGGTGCACGCAGTTTATTACAATGTTTCTATTGCATTGCAATGTTCACATACTACATTTTATTGCAGAGTCAAATTTTGTTTAGTGATCACATCGTGCGGATTCAGTAGAGAGAAGAAGTAGAATATATGGATGTTAAGAGTTTCATTTAAACGATTTTACTTACTCTAGGTTTGTTTTTATTATTTCGGAATTGCAACATTTGTGCAAGAGGTATGGTGCATATATATGAATACTTATCTGAATAAACATAAGCAATGTATTTTACTTGGATGAAACTCATGTATACCAATGCAGACTCATTGTTAAATCAATCAATTTTATAAGCAAAATAGGCATTGTGCCTTTGACCATTTCCAAGAGCATATACATATGGCCAAGATGTGTAAATATACAAATACAAAATTTATCATACACACGTATATACATATATGAGTCATATATTAAACACACACACACACACACACACGGTTTAAATAACACAGTTATGTTTTATGTTTTTAAGAATTATATATTAAATTGCAATTTGTATTAAGTTATCTGTTTATGAAGCAGCATTTTTCAATAATTCGCCCTGTCTTAATTTCTGAGCATTAAATATGTATCTAGCTATGTCAATGGTAGTTTTACTATTCTGAAAGCTTAATAATTTATAAAAATATGCATGTTAGGCCAGCTAGACTGAATACCATTATTTTTCCTGAGTTCCCTTTAAACTTGACAACATAGTAAATAAATCGTGTTAAAGATATTCTATGTTTATCATTTTTAACAAACTGAAGGTAATTTTCTAATTTAAATTCCTTTTTAAAACGTTTATAATAATACATTTTAGACTGACTCACTAGGGTATCATTCCACTCCTGGATAAACTGATCTCTTAAACTCCGCTTGATAATATTCGAAAAAATGTTATTAATGTCCTCAGAGTGAAACATATAACCAAGACCCAAATTATTTAAATTCTTTCTAATGGTATTGCACCAATATTTGGAAGTAACTGACGCATTATTATCACACTATTATCAATACTATTTGTATATTGTTCATTAAAAATATAAAAGGGTAAGGAATCTGTGTTACTCAATATTTTAAGCCAGTATTTAAAGACCGTTCATTACTAAATAATGACAAAGGAAATCTACTTAGTTCTCCCAGAACACCGACATTTGAAGTTTGTCTTTTCTAACTCCAAGTATATGCTTACAGAACTTCATGTGTAACTTATCAACTTCTTTAAAATCATATATGCCCCAGACTTCAGACCCGTATAGAATAATTGGTACAACAAGAGTATCAAAAAGGTATAACTTAGTTTTAATATCTACTTTGACTCTTGAAAAAAAACCCGGATAATGATTGATTATAAGCTTTGAGCGCTTGCTCATTTAAAATCGTAACAGCTTTAATAAAAGTGCCATTGTGAGCAAAATTTATACCCAAATAAACAAAATTATCAACAATTTCAATAGACTCATTATTTATATTCCAACTGAATTCACAATGACTTTTTCTCTTTTCGAAAATACAAATTTTCAATACAAATAAATAGCGTTCAAATGACTTTGTAAACTTTCATGATAAGTTGTGAACAGTTCAATATCATCAGCAAAGAGTAACATATATCCATAATTCATCAATATCGTTATTTGTAAGGTTTTCATAATCAAATGAATCTTTAATGTCATTAATGAAAAGAATTAATAATAAAGGTGGCAGAGTCTCTCCTTGTTTCACACCAATTAGCACATCAAAAAAAAATCAAAAATCTGAATATGACATAGTAACTGGATCTTTAATACATGATTTGACATTCTGATAAATAGCTTTGATTATTTTAATCATTTTACAACTTTAACCAGATTTTATTAATTAAACCAAAAGTAAATAATAAAAATACAATCAATAGTGCTGTGATTTTCCCTAAATCAAAACTGAGCTTCTGTAAAAACATTATTATTACCACACCAATTATATATTCTGTTTCGAAGCATAAAAGAGAGCCATAGTGTTGACAAGAGTAATGCCTCTGTAATTAGAGGGATCAGATCGATCATCTTTTTATGAATAGGAAATATAACACTCTTGCTCCATGCGTCAGGATACACTCCATTGTCAAATGTGATTAAATAATATAAGCAAATATGGCGCTATACAATCTTTTGAATCAATAAAAAAGTCAACAACATTATTAGAAAAGTCACAGGATTTATGACGTTTCATGAATGATAAGGTTTCGAAGCATAAAAGAGAGCCATAGTGTTGACAAGAGTAATGCCTCTGTAATTAGAGGGATCAGATCGATCATCTTTTTATGAATAGGAAATATAACACTCTTGCTCCATGCGTCAGGATACACTCCATTGTCAAATGTGATTAAATAATATAAGCAAATATGGCGCTATACAATCTTTTGAATCAATAAAAAAGTCAACAACATTATTAGAAAAGTCACAGGATTTATGACGTTTCATGAATGATAAGGTTTTAATAGCTTCTTCTACAGTAAAACAACAATCTAATTCATCTATTTGTTATGGAGATTCTCTTTCCTCAGAAATATCTTTATTGAAATAACTAATATGTGGAGTATTACTTGTATGATTAAAATGTGTTAAAAATTCATAAAATTTTTATGCTATTATTTTTATCGATTGGTTTGTATTTTTGTATTTCTTTATATATTTCCAGAATTTTCTGGAATTTGTTTTACAGAGGGATGACAATTTTTGTTTCTCCTTATTATAATATCTATGTTTTGCTTGACCTTTAACTTCACTGAAATCCGATCTGTCATTTTAAAATAATCTCAGATTTTCTTCGGAAAGGTCACTTTTGTAAGTACGTTTACAACTATAAAAATTGTTTACATGCTTTACATTCATCATTAAACCACTCAGACTTGCGAGGTTTCCTTTTACGGATGACAGATTGCTTAATAATCTTCCCATGTGCTTTAAATGACACATCATAAATAAGATTAGATATATTGTCTATGGAGGTGTTAATATCACAAACATCGTTTAATAAATCAGTTAAAATACAATCAAAATTGGATTTGTTATTATTAAGCAATGGAAATAAATTATCGTTATCATAGTTATCCAAACAATCTTTTCATATAAAACATCATTACAACTATATTCATTATTATACAACTATATTCATATTATCTAATCGCAGGGAAAAATCAATCGGGCAATGGTTAGAAAACTCCGTTAAGTCTAATATTTTAAAATCATTAATAATTTGGAGAATATTATGATTAATAATTACATAGTCGACAACACTTGTTGCCTTATTGTTTCTTGCCAAATTATAACAAGTGAAATGTCCCGGTTCTAACCGTCCATTTGCTATGAATAAATCAGTTTCTTTACAAAGGGATAAACGTTTCTTACCAAAAACATTTGTATAATTATCCAGCGACAATTGCTGTGGTAGACTATCACTAGCCATATCGCCGTCAGGCAAATTAAGAAATCTGTCCAACTGTATGTTTTGTATTATGTCTGATCTTTTGCCCACTCGTGCATTAAGATCACCTGTAATAACAACATCACCTAGGTGACTGTACTGCCTAATGCTATCAGTTCTATGATCAAAGAAATCAAATTCGTAGAGAGGCGAACTGTTCTTTTATATACATTTGAGCAATCAGGAGGTATGTAACAACAACAAAAGTAAATGTCACTTCTGGTACCAAAATAAGATTTATCTAACTTAAACAAGATAATACCCATTTCATTCAAGGTTACAAGCTGAATTTTATTTATATAGTACACTATCACACCACCGCTGTAACGTTTAGCCATTCTGTTACATTTAGGACGAGGACAGGAGAAACTGTCATAATTTGCTATTTTTATATTTGTTAATTTTGAATTCCAAGTTTCAGTGAATATTAAGATGTCATAGTTTGTTAGTAAAGATAGGAAATCAGAATCATCTATCTTAGAAGGCAGTCCCTGGACATTCCAGGTGAGAAACGGAGCTGCTTCTCCGTACACCCCTACTCTACAGGCTGCTGTGCCTGTCTATTCCCGGCATCACGGCGCTGCTGGTTCCCGGGGTGGCTGGTGGGAAATTCTGGTACAGGACCTGCAGTTAGATGATCATGGGTGTAACTGGTTTTATCAATGTACAATGTATCGTAAGATAACACCGCATCCTGACCATTTTTTCTAGCTTGAACTAAATATGGTAACAGTTTCTTCCGTCGTTCCTGTATAACCTTGGGATATTGGTCACCGACACCAGAAGGTGTTTCTCTCAACAATTCACGGGCTTTCCCTTTAACTTCTTGTCACCATGGAAATTAAATTTTACGACAATTGGACGTTGTTTTTACCAGATTCATAGTAGCCAACACGATGAGCTCGGTCGAGTATATATTTCGATTTTGCATCTGCTATGTGTAAGTCATTTTCACAGAAATTCAATATTTTGTTAATTCAGTTTTCTGATTTCCTTGCATCATAAGTATTTTCCTCCGGGAAATTAAAAAAAAACAACAGTAAATGGGACAATTATTAAGAGGTATGGTACATGTATATGATTACTTATCTGATCAAACATAAGCAATGTATTTTACTTCTGAAACTCATGTCTACCAATGCAGACTCATTGTTAAAAAAAGACTCAGAATAAGATCACGTAATAGACAAAATCCAGTATGACATTATAATGATAACAGAAATACTTGAAAATTAAGCTCCAAATCAGATGCCAGTGAATTTAAAATTGACGTTTACAATGTTTTTACCTCAGATATAAATAAAAGAGGAAGCGATGCAATTTGTCTCAAAGAGAAGTTTATAGCCAACATAGTTGAAGATCTTTCAAATGAAACTATTTTGTGCAAAATAAAACTGAGTAGAGCAGACACCCTCTCGATCGGTGTGGTCTATAGGAGCCCATCATCAGGATCCGAATATAGCTTCAAGAAATGCTAATAAAAGTCAATAAAATATGAAGAGCTCATGATAGGTGATATTGTTTATTCCCATCTCTTGGGGAAAGGTGACCACCTTAGGCTAGAATTTAGTAACAATTGCTACTCAAATACAGACGTAAAAACATTGTTTCATAAAGGGAATTACGTCCTACTTTAGAATTTTCACTGGCAGAACCATGAGAATGATGATATAAATAACATGTGGATATTCTTTAAAAAAAAACGGTGTGAGCAGCAATGGAACAGTCTATTACAACAAGAGGGCCATGATGGCCCTGGATCGCTCACCTGAGTACCATTGCTACAACTGATTACAAGGTTTTTAAACAGACAAGAATTCTGATATAACTCAATCTTAAACATTTTAGCCCTGACAATACTACACACCAAATATATAAGCACTGGGCCTTATGGTTTCAGAGGAGAAAACTTAGTGCGGGGTCATTTATCTCCAAAGGGCCACCATTTTGAAAATCTTGATAATGAACCATTAGATGATGCTACATACCAAATATCTAAGCTCTAGGCCTAATGGACTCATAGAAGAAGATTTTTAAAGATTTTCCTATATAACTCTATGTTAAACAAGTGACCCCTGGTGCGGAGGCATTTATCACCATAGGGTCATGATTTGTACAATCTTGGTAATAAACCATAAGATGATGCTTCATACCAAATATCTAATCTCTAGGCCTTATGGATTCATAGAAGAAGATTTTTAAAGATTTTCCTATATAACTCTATGTAAAACAAGTGACCCCTGGTGCGGGGTCATTTATCACCATAGGGCTATGATTTGTACAATCTTGGTAATGGCCCATAAGATGATGCTACATACCAAATATCTAAGCTCTAGGCCTTGCAGTTTTGCAGAAGAAGATTTTCAAAGTTTGCATTTTTAAAATCTATTTTTAGCTCCTGTGACCTACTTTTTTAACCAATCTGAATAATTTGTACAACTTTGATAGAGGGCATCATAAGGATGATTCCTGTGAAGTTTGGTCAAAATCCCTTCAGCGGTTCATGAGGAGATGTTGTTTAAAGCAAATTGTTGACGACGGACGCACGCACGCACGCACGGACGACGGACGACGGACAAAAGGCGATCACAAAAGCTCACCATGAGCACGTTGTGCTCAGGTGAGCTAAAAAACAAAGTTGGGCTCAAAGAAAAAGGGAAAAGATGGGCTCAAAGAAAAAGGGAAAAGATTGGCTCACAAAAAATACAACAAAATTAAAGCGTGGAAAAGATACATAAACTGTTAAAATGAAGACAACTAGATTTCGTTTGCACGGCAAACGATAGGACTTTCTGCAAACCGTTTAAAACTTAAACTTAAACTGAAAATTATTAATACGGAATACACAGTAAATATTAGGTATCTAGAGTGTAACCTATACATTCTTTGAAAATTTTCGAAAAATTCATCAATTTATAATATTTCAGATCGCTTACAAACTTTTTCACCTTCCAGCTGGCTTGCGGTAGGTCGGTGGTTCTACCCGGGTACCTCTGTGTACTCGGGGTCTTCCTCCACCTGTAATTAGCTGGACGTCGCTATATGATTGAAATACTATCGCAGCGACGGTAAACCCCAATACAACAACAACAAACTTTTTGATCCGACGTCTATTCTGAAGTTATATGGATGTGAATATAATTGCATATGAAAATTCAGCATATTTAATATATGCCCTAAATTTTTTGTAGTTCTGGACCATTGGGATCACAATGAATTTATTGCAATAGAAATGAAAACATATAATAACCCGATGATGTCAAATGACGTCCGTCCTGTGAAAATCTGAAGAAAACCTTAAAAATTACAATAGAGTACTCAATCTGATTAAAGCCATCTCCTATATAAACACTACGCTACATAAGATCGTAGGAAGATCGAGTTATTTAGTCAGATTGTACTAAATTTAATTTCGAGGTCACATTTTTTTAAACTTGGTTTCACCACAGAACCTCGGTCTTTTCAATATTTTGGAAACGAAAGTAAGGATGCACAACAAAATCCTAACTTATACCTTCTGTGAATCTACTAGAAAATCCATTCAAAAATAAATTCTGCAGAGGGCATACAAACGTTTTAACCAACATCAAATCTAGCGTCTATGATGTCATATGATGTGCTCTGAATTTGAAAATCATTGCATTCAAAAGACATGGTCTGAAATATTTGCCATACAATTTTCACTGTTCTGGGCCATTGCCAATTACATTTTCCGAACATGTTTAAAATTATGTAAAAGTGAAAGTAGGCTATTTTCCAAAAATGCTAAACTTACAGTGTAGCAAAACCATGTGACCAGAACATCACTAAAGGCATCAAAACCAAGACAAAACTGCCAACTTTTGTCTCCGCTTCAACATAGAAAAGTACCCTTAAGTAGTATAGGTTCGTTCATAGTTGCTTTTAACTACAGAATATACCCAGTCAGCAGAAGTTATCGGGCCAATATAGCACTGATATCGGCACCTATGTCTGCACTGTGGGTGATTAATACCCCTGCAAAATGCTTTGATACAGGAGAAGCCAGACTCCAGGCGGAGCATAGATAAGAACTTGTATACATAGTATATTATATATGATAGCAATCAATAAGTAAATAAAGTCATTTTTTTAAAGTGGATAGAGAATCAGTTATGGTTATTTGGCACAGCCATATAAAAGTGTAGTCACAGTTCTTAAACATTGCACTTCTCCTAGTCGCCATCTGTTTATATTTTAAGTTTCAAGTAAATACCATGTATAATATTCAAGTTAATGTCGAGACAAGAAAAAAAAAGCTATTTAACAAAGGGAGATAATTAAAAAATGGGACCAGGTAGAGTTACAGTTCTTGGACACTGCACTTTTCCTAGTTGCCATCATATTCTGGTTACATTTTAAATTTCAAGTCAATACATTGTATAATATTTGAGCAATGTTCCGGACAAGAAAAACAAAATTAACCAAAGGGAGATAATGCAAAAATGAAACCAGGGCAATAATTCTGCGATCCTTGAGACAACTCAAGTGAAATTTATGGCATGCACCTATCCACCTGATTGTCAATTCACACACAACATTTGAATCGAGTTGGTTAAGAAATGTAGTTCGCATCACAAGATATTTAAAGTCAAATCAGGGACAATAACTCCGTAATCCTCGTGGGAACGAAGTGAATTTTGCGTCTTGTACATCTACTGCTAATGAAGAACATTTTTTGCAAAGTATTAGATGAATCAGACTGAAATTGAAAGAGGAATTCACTGGACAAGACATTTCAAGTTGATTCAGGGGCAATAACATCAAAAAGCAATTAAAATAAGATTACTCAAATATCCAAACTATTAAAGCGTACTGGTACGCAACATTTTGAAACCGAGTGATGTTTACAAATACTCGTATATGTTTGACTTGTTACTTGCGAATCCGCAAAATAGTCTTCAAACGATTTCCGGTAATTTCCTACTTTGGGTTCCATTCAAGTAAAACATAAATCCAGTCCGTCTTATTTGTTCATCTGACACTTTTCTATTTGTTTGCTCTTTTCTATTTGTTTGCTTCAAATATGGTTACATAAGGCAGGAAGAAACGGGTAAAAGGTTAAAAACAAGAAAGTCAGTAGAACTGACAGATGCTCCCCGAAGAACGTAATTGTTACAAATAAGACCTTGGTCAATGGGTGGGAGGATGTAGGAACTTGGTCAAGCCGAAGATATGCGCATCTCCTCTTTGTAATAAAGCTTCACATAAAGTTTTGTTGAAATCAAGCTATTAGTTCCTGAGAAATAGCTCGGACAAGAATCATACTAGATAAACCGTTTGCATAAAAGTCAAAGGACCATAACTCTGTGAAAAATTGAGGGACAAAGTTACCCCCATGATATGCAAATCTTCTCTTGGTAATAAAGCTTTCCATAAAGTTTCGTTGAATTCAAGCCATTATTTTCTGAGAAATAGCCCAGACAAGATTCATGCAATATGTACTATAGGCCGAAAAATCAAGGGGCCATAACTCTGTGAAAAATTGAGGAACCCGGTCACGCCGACGATATGCGTATCTACTCTTGGTAATTAAGCTTCCCATAAAGTTTCGTTGAATTCAAGCCATTAGTTCCTGAGAAATAGCCCGGACAGAATCATGCAATATGTACTATAGGCCGAAAAGTCAAGGGGCCATAACTCTTTGATAAATTTAGGAACCGGGTCATGCTGAGGATATGCGCATCTTCTTTTGGTAATAAAGGTTCACAAAAAGTTTCGTTGAATTCAAGCCATTAGTTCCTGAGAAATAGCCCGGACAGAATCATGCAATATGTACTATAGGCCGAAAAGTCAAGGGGCCATAACTCTTTGAAAAATTTAGGAACTGGGTCATGCTGACGATATGCGCATCTCCTCTTGGTAATAAAGCTTCCCATAAAGTTTCGTTGAATTCAAGCCATTAGTTCCTGAGAAATAGTCCGGACAAGGAAAGTGGGACGGACGAACGGACGGACGGACGAAGCGGCGACTATATGCGTCACCTTCGGTGAGCATAAAAACACTGAGTAGATACCTAGCACTTCAAACCAAACATCAGGCATTTGTGTCGCAATAATTGATGATCTGGAAGTTGAGAGATAGTCGATAGCATCCAATTCCATGTTAACCAGTAAATAATTTGTTTTAATTCAATAGTTAAAAGTGCTAAATCTTTGGATCAGGAAGATCAAATATGTCTGAATGTTTTTTTTTGTTTAATTGTTGAGGAGCTAATGATAAATCCTGCAAATGATATATGTTAAATTGACATTGTTGCATACAAGGACAGCAGGCGCATATACCAGTAAGAACATATACTGTTAATTCATTTCCAAAATTAAGTTGATGAAAAAAAAGCAATTGACTTAATTTTGATGGAGTAACCATATTTTCATTACTCAATTAAAATTGTGAAAACCCAATTCCTTGAAAAATTGATGAGTAAATACCCAATTGACCTCAAACCTTATCTGTAGCCCTGTTCTGATCAATATTTATGCCAAGTATCAGGTGAAATGACTGTACCGGACAAGATTTTGCTTAAATACTGCATGACCGACTGACCAACCAACCGACCAACAGGCTGATTCTCTTCCATTTGTGCTGGTATACAGGGGTTTTCATTTCAAAACAAAAATAAATCAATAAAAACCTAGTATCATATTAATTAATATAAAATCTTAAGGTTTTTAGAACAGGATTGCTTGCAAAACTGTTCTAAGGAAGCACACAATTTGGATTTGACAACAGTTCGGGGCTATATAACCGACAATATATAAATTGTAGGTTTGTGTCCCAGTCCTTTTTTTCCCCTTTTGTTTTTTTACAGCTAATTGTTTTTTTGTTGTTGTTTTTTTAATTTCTTTTGCAATATTAAGCATACATATTTTTGCCATAATGAAAATCAGTAATTCAAGTATATGTACGTGCGTAAATATATAAAACACTAAGTTACATGTAAATCAGATCTCTCTCGAGGACGCACACATTAAAAATTAAAATTATGTGCGTCTCCTCGGTTGCATGCATATTTCATACGTTGAAACACAAATGATCATGGTTAATGATTTGTCTTCACCGTTTATTCAGTTCAACTTCATAATGGTTTCATAATGGGTTTTCCCCATGCGCTTGCGACTAGCCTGTTGATGTGCAACATGCTTTTATTTGAAGACATATCATAATCCCTACTGGGACCCATGTTTACATGCACTGAAATACACACGCGTGTGTATATATTCTCCAAGTACATGATTGAAATCCTTTGCTATTATATAATCTTAACGGAGCTGTATTTCAATAGAGATTTGACTGTTTTGTTACATTTTGGAGTATACTTATTTCATGTAAATTTTAACACCAATGAACTAGCAGTATACTTGGACATTTGTTAAGAAAAGATGACCTGTAACTTGATGGTCGTCGCATTACGACAGAATATGTTCAAAAACAAAAACTACAAGATGAAAAAAAGAAAGAGCAATGCTGTTTTGGGTTAAAATAAACATTATTTCAACCATTCTACATCCGTTCAGCATTTTTTCCCTTATTTTTGATTAACAAAATTAAATAAATTTAAAAAAGAATTTTACCACAGGCAAGTGCATTCAGGTTTTGAAAGACAATAATGTAATGCCAAGGCATTACTAATTTTACTTATCTTGAGTTGCCTCTATGGATTGATGATTTTGCAGCTTTCACTGACAAATCACATAAATTTTGACAGTTGACTGACTTATTTGCCAGCTCAAATAGCCAAAATAATGCATTACGCCAGGATCATTCTCTCTCCGTGTCACATCGATGTAAACAATCCATTTGTGTAATGTCTGTATTTAGATATTCAGAGTGGTTTAGATGTCATTTCCAGCTTGATACACTTTTACAAGTTATAATTAAGGTTTATGCCAAGTAAATCCGTTTGAATATTGGTAGAACATCGTATTTTTAAAAGTTTAAATCTGCGCACACCTGTTTCCACGAAGGTGACCATTTTGTTCGGTACAGCTAAACAGCGGATATGGCCCATATCCGCGGATATGGAATACAGTCTGCGGATATGACATTTATTTTTCAAATAAGTAGCAAATGAGGGAATAATTGACTCTTATAGGCCTTCTTATTTATAATATGAGATATATTAATAGAAATTATAATATTATACATCTTTTTTCACGTTTAACTTTTAACAGGTTTAGTTTATTTGTGTTATATTGTACCTGTGTTCCTGTACCTGTGAATTAAATAGCCTACATGAATAATCAGCGTATATGGAATACGGTCTGCGGATATGACTTTTTTTTTTCAAATAAGTATCAAATGAGGAAATAATTGTCTATTAGAGGCTTTGTATTTATAATATAATAATATTAATAGCAATAATAATATACAAGTCATAACAGGTTAAGTATATTCGGGTTATACTGAAGCTGTGTTCCATATCCGCGTATATATGAATTTGGTTCATACTGGCGATTTTTTTTTTCAATATTAATTACTTTTAAGAAATCTTTTTGTACTTATTTTTCTGTTATATCCTTTGCCTTTATAATATGAGATTATTATCTATTTAAATATTTTATTGAAAATCGACATATTTCATTTTTACTTAAAAAAAATAAATGTCATATCAACAGACCCAGCGGACATGGAATACGGTCTGCGGATATGACATTTTTTTTGCAAATAAGTGGCAAATGGGGGAATGATTGTTTATTATATACATTGTATTTATACTTTGAGATATATTAATAGCAATAATACATATTTTTCAAGTCTAATTCTAGTATATTCCGGTTATATTGTAACAGTGTTCCATATCCGCTTCTATGACTTAAGTGTATTTCTGAAAGAATGTGGTTCATATTGGATATTTTTTTCAATATTATTTCTATTAAGGAATCTTTTTGTACTTATTTATTATTCCAAATAAATATTTTAATGAAAATTGCCATACTTTTGTTTACTTCCAAAAATAAATGTCATATCCGCAGACTGAATTCCATATCCGCGGATATGAGCCATATCCGCTGTTTAGCTATACTCATTTTGTGTGTTGTTGGGTTGCGCTGTGTATTGTACTGTACTAGACTATATTGATAAAGAATAGAATTGACACACCATTAAATTATTGTCAACACTTGTTTAGCTAGTAATATCAATATGATATTAGTAAAAAGTTTATTTTGCAATTTATATGACTAATACATATCTGTAAACTTACATTTTCCGAAAATACTTCAATTACGGTGAAAGCGAAAGTAGGATATTTTCTGAAAATCTCTTACAATTGAGGTTTAAATTCGTATTTTTGATGTAACTTCCTTATACTTTAATCAATTTCAAAACTCTAGGTACCAAAATAATCGTCTTAAAATTCTCTACATCTCACTCGCTTAATGTTTGCACTTATATCGAATGAGTTTTAAGATATTAGCCGTAAAATTTTGACAACACGGCAGAATCGCTGAAATTCTACATGTTTAAATTCTTATTTTTGATGTAACTTCCTCATACTTTAATCAATTTCAAAACTTAAGGCACCAAAACAATCGTCTGAAAATTCCCTACATTTCACACGCTTTATGTTTAGGAATATTTTTAATACCTTTTGAGATATAAGCTTTTAAACCTCCTGAAGAATGAAAAAATCACCAAAGCTGTATGCACGAATTTCGTTTTTTCCCCATAACTCAATGAATCTTTGGCCAATTATTAAACTTTAAGCATCAAAATAACGGTCAAATATTGCTCTACAAATAATATTCAACATCATATTTTCAAAAATCAAAGATTTTCGAGGTATAAACTGTTAAACACACTGGGGGTTACCAAATGTTCATTTTTCCGCCATAACTCAACCGATTCAACCCCGATCATTAAAAACTAAATATCATCTGAAAGGTCGTTCCAAGCACTACAAATTATACGCATAGTGTCTCGATAGAATTTTTTCCGTTTTTGAGATATTTAAGGCCGAAGAAAAACCCGATTATTGATATATGACCTTGACCTTTGGGATTTTCAGAAAACGGAAGTGACATGGCTCCATAGAATCTAATACTGCATCTTCAGACAAAATTTCAAGCAAATCATACAAAAAATAAAGCCGACAGGGCTTAAAAACCGTTAAGTTTTAATACGAAAGTTTTATTAGCATAATGACGTCATGTGACGTCATATGACGTTCATCCTTGTGGAATGTAAAGAAGACCTAGAGACTAATATTCAGTCCAAATATCAGCTTTCTAGCTATT
The DNA here is from genome assembly GCA_021229015.1 of Solen grandis. Classification (NCBI taxonomy): domain Eukaryota; kingdom Metazoa; phylum Mollusca; class Bivalvia; order Adapedonta; family Solenidae; genus Solen; species Solen grandis. Next base: position 19,838,301 of record CM037781.1, read on the forward strand.
CTGGAAGCGATTTTATACGCATTTGAAATTTGACGTCATTAGTTCGAATCTTGGATTCGCCATTAAACCTTTGCCTTTTCGAATTTGGAAAAACGGACACCGGGATGCACAACTAGAGCCTAACATACACATTCTGTGAAAATTTGATGAAAATCGGTCCAGCAATAATGGCTGTAGACCGCGTACAAACTTTTTCACCTGACGTCAAATTTGACGTTATATGACGTCATATGAATATGAAAATCATTGCATCGGAAAGCTCATGGTTTGAAATATATGCCATAAAATTTTCATTGTTCTGAGACAATGGCAACACCTCGAAATTAACACAAATATAAGAGGAAGAAAAAAAGAACTAGATTTCATTCGTTGATACGAATGATAGGACTTTCTGCTACATTTGTCATATACTTAAAAGCAAAAACAGTAAGAGGATATGAAATTGCATCCTTTAACTTGCTTTTGTATGGCCATAACTTAAATGAACTTTGAAAAATAAACCGTTTAACTTGGAGGAAATGGCAAAAGTAACTGAAAATCATTTTTTTTTATATCCATTTATTTAACTTGGACTATTTTTATAATCTATGTTACAAATCAAATTTATTTAAAACGCTTACAATTCGAATTCCATCCTGTAATAATGGCTGTAGACCGCGTACAAGAGTGTGAAGATAACGTCAAGTTTGATGTCACATGACATCATAGGCATAAGAAAATCAATGAAATATTAAGTATCTTAAATATATCAAGTAATTTTTTCATGCTCCTTGCAACTTTGCCACAAATAGAAATTAACACGTAGATATATTAACATTCTTTTTGACCTTATGACGTCAAATAACGTTAATCCTCACAGAATATAAATTCCAAAAATTTCTAAATCATCTCGAAGCGATTTTATATGTTTTTGAAATTTGACGTCAATGTTTCGAAACTTGGATTCGCCATAGAACTTGGATTCGTCATAGAAATATTGCCTTTTCGTCTTTTTGAATTTGTAAAACAGGACCCGGCATACACAACTAGAGCGTTACATATACATTCTTTGAAATTTGCTGAAAATTGGTCCAAAAATAATGGCTGTACACCGTGTAAAACCTTTTTGTCCTGACGTCAAATCTGATGTGATATAACGTCAAATTAATATGAATTACATTGCATTCTAAAGCATTTCTGAAGTATATACCATAAGATTTCATGGTCCTGGGAAGTTAACATCATATCAAATTTACGCGTATATATCAGAAATAATTTTTGACCTTATGACGTCATATTAGTCAAATGACGTTCATCTTCATAGAATGTAAAGCACTCTTGGAGACTTATTTACTTTCCAAATATTAGATTTTTAACTCATCTGGAAACGATTTTATACGTATTTAAAATTTGACGTCAATGGTTCGAATATTGGATCCGCCATGAAACCTTTGCATTTTTGAATTTGGAAGAACGGACACCCGGATGCTCAACTATTACCTAATATACACTTTCTGTGAAATTTTTATGAAAATCGGTTCATAAACAATGGCTGTAGACCGCGTACAAACGTTTGTAGCATATGGCAAGTGTAACGTATATGAAAATTGTAGAATTCAAAATATCAGCGTTTGAAGCATAAGTCATACAATTTTCATTTCAATGGACCATTTGAACATATAGCAATTTTCTTGTAAATATTAGAAATACATTTTCATGTAATGACGTCATGTGACGGCATATGATGTTCATTTTCACAAAATCTTTCAGTCAACCAAAGACCTACATAATGACAAAACATCAACTTTCTATCATATATAGGACCGATTTTATAAGCTTTTAGAATTTGACATCCTTGGTTTGAATCTTGGATTCGCCATAGAAACTTGGTCTTTTCGAATTTTGAAAAACGGAAACAAGGACGCACAACCAAAACTTAATATAAACTTTCTGTGAATTTTGAATTAAATCGGTTCATAAACAATGGCTGTAGTCCGCGTAGAAACGTTTGTAGTATATGTCAAGTGTGACGTCATATGACGTCATAGGCATTTGAGTTCCATAGAAATGAAAATTTCAGCATCTGAAATATTTGCCGTCAAAATTTCATCGTCCGAAGACCAGCGATTGACTTGTACATATTAGAAATACATTTTAGTCTGATGACGTCATGTGACGTCCATATTCATAACATATAAAAAAAGTTATGGAGACATATATTCTGAGTGAATATCAACTTTCTATCTTATATAGGACAGATTTTATAAGAATTTGAAATTTGACGTCCTTGGTTCGAATCCTTGATTGGCCATTTTACCCTGGTCTTTTCGAATTTTGAAAAACGGTCACCGGAATGCACAACTAGAACTTAATATACACATTCTGTGAAAATTTGATGAAAATCGGTTCATAAACAATGACTGTAGACCGCGTACAAACTTTAATTGCATATTTCAAGTGTGACGTCATATGACGTCATAGGCATATGAAAATCATAGAAATCAAAATTTCAGCGTTTGAAGTATGTGTCATTAAATTTTCATTGCCCTTCGACAATTTCAACATATAGAAATATTCTTGTTAATATTAGAAATACATTATCATATAATGACGTCACGTGACGTCATATGACATTTATTTTTACAAAATGTTTAAAACTTCTAGAGACCTATATACTGACTAAATATCAACTTTCTATCTTAAATAGGACAGATTTTATAAGCATTTAAAAATTTACGACCTTGGTTCGAATCTTGGATTCGCTATAGAACCTTGGACTTTTCGAATTTTGAAAAACGGACACCGGGATGCACAACTAGAACTTAATATACACAATCTGTAAAAATTTGATGAAAATCGGTTCACAAACAATGGCTGTAGACCGCGTACAAACTTTTGTTGCGTATTTCAAATGTGACGTCATATGACGTCATAGGCATATGAAAATCATAGAAATCAAAATTTCAGCGTTTGAAGCATTTGTCTTTAATTTTCATTGCTCTTCGATTCAACTAAAAATATTCTTTTAATATTAGAAATACATTATCATATAATGACTTTTTTTAAAATTTTTAAAACTTCTAAAGAACTATATACTGACTAAATATCAACTTTCTATCTTAAACAGGACAGATTTTATAAGCATTTAAAAATTTACGACCTTGGTTCGAATCTTGGATTCGCTATAGAACCATGGAATTTTCGAATTTGGAAAAACGGACAACGGGATGCACAACTAGAGCCTAACATACACATTCTGTGAAAATTTGATGAAAATCGGTCCAGAAATAATGGCTGTAGACCGCGTACAAACTTTTTCACCTGACGTCAAATCTGACGTTATATGACGTCATATGAATATGAAAATCATTGCATCGGAAAGCTCATGGTTTGAAATATATGCCAATAATGTCCAAAACACAATATATAGAGGTGCATATATATGAACCTTTCTAAACAGTATCTTTCAAATTTCAATCACCACTTTTTTGCCGAAGAGATCAAAGTCGGCTTCCGGTTCACTGCTCATTTGGAGCGTAGATCTACATAGATATACACAGCTAGAGCGACGCATTGACCTTTGACATAACATGTTACATGTCACGTGATGTAATTCACGCCGGGAACAGGTTGATAGGGCGGAGTCTCAAAAATCAATACTATATTTGGAATGTGCGACTGCGTTAAATTTCAAAATATAATTCCAAACACTAAGTAGGTTAGTGTTATTTAGTAAGCATTAAGTCCATTAAATCGGTCGCGCGGCTTTGCCGCGCCACACCGATTTAATTTCATTAATGCTTACTAAAAAAAACACTAACCTATACTTAATTAACACTGACTAACTTAGAGTTTGCCCCGCCCTATTACTACGTTATGCTGCTATATTAGAAGATGGCACCATATAATTGTTACTTCAGCGTGTTGTTAAAGTATTCACACACGTGCACGTGCTTTCCAAATATGGATGTAACACATAAATTTCGCGCATTTTTTTACCGTCGGCTCATTTCTTTTTCAGATTTCAATCAATTTATGTGATGGCTGTTTTTTTTTATTTATTTATCTTGTTTTAATTAGTTGAGAAATCAGAAAATATCAACTGATTGACATTAAGGAAAGAACGAAATATGTAAAAAATAATCGTTTAAAAAAGTCGGTGTCAGCGGAAGATACCAAGGCTAGGAATACCCCGGAAATACCAAATTAAACGAGATAACACATGATCTGTAAGTTGTTTAAAAACGTTATATCAATTATTTCAATTCTTGTATTTACCAAATTCGTAAACATAAGTACTGGTGTAGCTCCCTTGGTTAGCGCTCAGCTTAATAAGGGTAGTTCCAGGACTGATGGCCCGGTGTCCGGATAATGTGACTGGGTGTGGTATCATGCCAACTGTCTACGACGTGATACTGTGCAGTGTGACAACACTACATTTGTCTCAAGTAGACATTGTCTCCAAAAGACTTAAATACTGTCGGTGGGACGTTAAACTTAATAAACTAAACTTGTATTTTAGTATTTAATTTCTTAGGAGTCCCTTTGCAAAAAATAATTCCGAAACTCCACATTCTTATGTAAATGTTTATCTATAAACATGATTATTTAAGCAACTTTAATAAACGTTTACAAAAGACGTCAACATGCGCCAGTGTGCACACCTCGTGTGTAGGGATCGGTGTAGTAAACACTGCCATATATGATATCAGTTTGTTTGTTGGGTTTAACGTCCCACCGACAGTAATTCAGCCAGTCACGATGTCTACTTCATGCGGGTATAGGACTACCACATTGCAGTATCACGCCGTAGACATGTGGCATGATACCACACCCAGTCACATTATCCCGATACCGAGCTAACCAGTCCTGCAAATACCCTTATATGCTGAGCGCCAAGCAAAGGAGCTATAACAGTTCCATTTTTTACGACTTTGGTATGTCGGGTCGGGGATCGAACCTACGACCTTCCGCTCCCGAGGCGGACGCTCTAACCACTCGGCCACCGGAAAAGGTACGCTTGTTTAGCTAGTAATATCAATATGATATAAGTAAAAAGTTTTTTGCAATTTATATGAATAATACATAGCTGTAAACTTACATATTTTCCGAAAATGCTTCAATTAACGTGAAAGCGAAAGTAGGCTATTTCTCGAAAATTCTTACACTTGGGTTTATATTCGTATTTTTGATGTAACTTCCTTATACTTTAATCAATTTTAAAACTCTAGGTACCAAAATAATCGTCTTAAAATTCTCTACATCTCATTTGCTTAAGGTGTGAACTTTTTTCTAATGGGCTTTGAGATATTAGCCGTAAAAGATTGACAACACGGCAGAATCACTGAAATTCTACATGTTTAAATTCTTATTTTTTATGTAACTTCCTTATACTTTGTTCAATTTCAAAACTTAAGGTACCAAAATAATCGTCTGAAAATTTTCTACATTTCACACGCTTTATGTTTAGGAATATTACTAATACTTTTTGAGATACAAGCTCTTAAACCACCTGAAAAATGAAAAATTCACCAAAGCTACATACACGAATTTCGTTTTTTCCCCATTACTCCATCAATCTTTGGCCAATCATTAAACTTTAGGCATCAAAAGAACGGCCAAACATTGCTCTACAAATAATATTCATCATCATATTTTGAAAAATCAAAGGTTTTCGAGATATAAACTGTTAAACACACTGGGGGTTACCAAATTTTCATTTTTCCGCCATAACCAATTCAACCCCGATCATCCAAAACTAAATATCATCTGAAAGGTCTTTCTAAGCACTACAAATTCTACGCATAGTATCTCGATAGAATATTTACCGTTTTTGAGATATTTAAGGCCGAAGAAAAAGCCGATAATTGATATATGACCTTGATCTTTGGGATTTGCCGGAAACGAAAGTGACATGGCTCCATAGAATCTAATACTGCATCTTCAGACAAAATTTCAAGCAAATCATACAAAAAATGAAGTCTACAGGGCTTAAAAACCGTTAAGTTTTAATACGAAAGTTTTATTTGCATTATGACGTCATGTGACGTCATTTGGCGTTCATCTTTTCAGAATGTAAAGAAGACCTAGAGATTAATATTCAGTCCAAATATCAGCTTTCTAGCTCTTCTGGAAGCGATTTTATACGCATTTGACGTCATTAGTTCGAATCTTGGATTCGCCATAAAACCATTGCCTTTCCGAATTTGGTAAAACGGACAACGGGATGCACAACTAGAGCCTAACATACACATTCTGTGAAATTTTGATGAAAATCGGTCCAGCAATAATGGCTGTAGATCGCGTACAAACTTTTTCACCTGACGTCAAATCTGACGTTATTTGACGTCATATGAATATGAAATTCATTGCATCCGAAAGCTCATAGTTTGAAATATATGCCATAAAATTTTCATTGTTCTGAGTCAATGGCAACATCTCGAAATTAACACAAATATAAGAGGAAGAAAAAAAGAATAAGAAGAAGAAGAAGAAGAAGAACTAGATTTCATTCGTTGATACGAATGATAGGACTTTCTGCTAAAATTGAAAAATATTAAGATTAATTCCGTGAGAAAGAATATATATTAAATTCTCTAACCTTTACTTTTTTTTTTTTCGTATGGACTTCTTTTAGCTTTGACGTCACATGACGTCAGAGGGTGCTGAAAATTCTTTTGTTCTGAATTTCTACTGTCGTAACTCTGAAATTTTCATTATTCTGAACAACTGGCATCATGTCAAAATCATTGCCTTAAAATGAAAATTAAGAAGTATGCTTATGACGTCATATGACGTCAAGACTCAAAATATATGTAGAAATTCTGCAGAACTGCAAACTGTGCAAGTTTCAACTTTCTATCTCATCCTGAAGCTCTTTAATCCTAAAATGAAATTTTCGGTCCTATGTTCGAATCTTATTTCAGCCACAGAACTTCGGTCTTTCCAAATTTCTGTTAACTGACATGGTATGCACACCTTAGTTTCAAGATATACCATCTGTGAAAATTTGAATAAAATCCGGCCATAAATGGCAGCTGTAGAGCGTGAACATCATTTTTCACTATTTTAAACTGTGACGTCACATAACGTCATAGGGTGCTGTAGATGCTTTTATTCAAAAGCGCATACTTAACTGTCATAACTCTGAAATTTTCATTATTCCGAACAACAGGCATCATGTCGAAATCATTACCCTAAAATGAAAATTAAGAAGTATGCCTATGACGTCACATGACGTCATATGACGTCACGACTCAAAAAATTTGTAGAAATTCTGCAGAACTGCAAACTGGGAAAGTTTCAACTTTCTATCTCATCCTGAAGCTCTTTAATCCTAAAATGAAATTTTCGGTCCTATGTTCGAATCTTATTTCAGCCACAGAACTTCGGTCTTTCGGAATTTCGGTTAGCTGACAGGATATGCACACCTTAGTTTCAAGATGTACCATCTGTGAAAATTTAAAGTAAATCCGACCATAAATGACGGCTGTAGAGCGCGAACACCATTTTTCACTATTTTTAGCTGTGACGTCATGAGACGTCAAAAGGTGCTGAAGATGCTTTTGTTCAAAAGCGCATACATTACTGTCATAACTCTGAAATTTACATTATTCTGAACAACTGGCATCATGTCGAAATCATTGCCCTAAAATGAAAATTAAGAAGTATGCCTATGACGTCACATGACGTCATATGACGTCACGACTCAAAATATATGTAGAAATTCTGCAGAACTGCAAACTGTGTAAGTTTCAACTTTCTATCTCATCCTGAAGCTCTTTAATCCTAAAATGAAATTTTCGGTCCTATGTTCGAATCTTAATTCAGCCACAGAACTTCGGTCTTTCGGAATTTCAATTAGCTTACAGGATATGCACACCTTAGTTTCAAGATGTACCATCTGTGAAAATTTGAAGAAAATCCGACCATAAATGTCGGCTGTAGAGCGTGAACACCATTTTTCACTATTTTTAGCTGACGTCATATGACGTCATAGGGTGCTGAAGATGCTTTTGGTCAAAAGCGCATACTTTACTGTCATAACTCTGAAATATTCATTATTCTGAACAACTGGCATCATGTCGAAATCATTGCCCTAAAGTAAAAAGTAGGAAGTATGCTTATGACGTCACATAACGTCATATGACGTCACGACTCAAAATATATGTAGAAATTCTGCAGAACTGCAAACTGTGTAAGTTTCAACTTTCTATCTCATCCTGAAGCTCTTTAATCCTAAAATGAAATTTTCGGTCCTATGTTCGAATTTTATTTCAGCCACAGAACTTCGGTCTTTCGGAATTTCGGTTAGCTGACAGGATATGCACACCTTATTTTCAAGATGTACTATCTGTGAAAATTTGAAAAAAATCCGACCATAAATGACGGCTGTAGAGCGCGAAAACCATTTTTCACTATTTTTAGCTCTGACGTCATATGACGTTATAGGGTGCTGAAGATGCTTTTGTTTAAAAGCGCATACTTTACTGTCATAACTCTGAAATATTCATTATTCTGAACAACTGGCATCATGTCGAAATCATTGCCCTAAAATAAAAAGTAAGAAGTATGCTTATGACGTCACATGACGTCATATGACGTCACGACTCAAAATATTTGTAGAAATTCTGCAGAACTGCAAACTGTGTAAGTTTCAACTTTCTATCTCATCCTGAAGCTCTTTAATATTAAAATGAAATTTTCGGTCCTATGTTCGAATCTTATTTCAGCCACAGAACTTCGGTCTTTCGGAATTTCGGTTAGTTGACAGGATATGCACACCTTAGTTTCAAGATGTACCATCTTTGAAAATTTGAAGACAATCCGACCTGTAATTTGATGGTTGTCGCATTACGACAGAATATGTTCAAAATCAAAACCTACAAGATGTAAAAAAGAAAGACCAATGCTGTTTTGGGTTAAACATTATTTCAAATTGCCTACACATACCATCTTTTCTACATCTGTTCAGCATTCTTGTCCTATTTTTTGATAAACAAAAATAAACAAATTTAAAAAAGAATCTTACCATATAAGAATATATAAGAAAAAATGAATTCAGGTTTTGAAAAAGACAATAATGTAATTCCCAAGCATTACTAATTTTTCTTACCTTTGTTTTTGTCTTTGGGTTGGATCAATTTGTATCTGCTATTTGCAGCGTCTCTGACAAATCACATAAATTTTGACAGTTGACTGACTTGTCTGCCAGCAAACTAGCCAAATTAATGCATTACGCCAGGAATATTCTCTTCACCTCCGTGTCACACTTGCAATCTGTCTCGATGTAAACATGCCATGTACTGATGTAGGCTACAGTAAACCATTTCTGTAATGTCTGTATTTAGATTTTCAGTGTGATTTAGATGTAATTTCCAGCTTGATTCACTTTTACAAGTTATAATTAAGGTTTATGCCAAGTAAATCCGTTTAATTATTGGTAGAACATTGTATTTTTAAAAGTTTTAATCTGCAAACCCCCTTTTACACGAGGGCGACCATTTTGTTTACATCTTGGGTAGCTCTGTGTACTGTACTGTAATGTACTAGGGTATACTATATTGATAAAGAATAGAATTGAAACACCATTAAATTATTTTCATCACTTGTTTAGCTAGTAATATCAATATGATATTAGTAAAAAGTTTATTTTGCAATTTATATGACTAATACATATCTGTGAACTTATATTTTCCGAAAATGCTTCAATTAAGGTGAAAGCGAAAGTAGGATATTTTTCGAATATTCTACAATAGGGTTTAAATTCCTATTTTTGATGTTACTTCCTTATACTTAAATCAATTTTAAAACTCTAAGTACCAAAGTAATCGTCTTAAAATTCTCTACATCTCACTCGCTTAATGTGAGCCCTTATTTCGAAGAGTTTTAAGATATTAGCCGTACAACTTTGACAACACGGCAGAATCGCTGAAATTCTACAGTTTAAATTCTTATTTTGGAATTCCTTATACTTTGATCAATTTCAAAACTTAAGGTACCAAAATAATCGTCTGAAAATTCTCTACATTTGACATGCTTTATGTTTAGGAATATTTTTAATACTTTTTGAGATACAAGCTTTTAAACCTCCTGAAGAATGAAAAAATCACCAAAGCTATATGCACGAATTTCGTTTTTTTCCCATAACTCCATAAATCTTTGGCCAATCATTAAACTTTAAGCATCAAAAGAACAGTCAAACATTGCTCTACAAATGATATTCATCATCATATTTTCAAAAATCAAAGGTTTTCGAGATATAAACTGTTAAACACACTGTGGGTTACCAAATTTTCATTTTTCCGCCATAACTCAACCGATTCAACCCCGATCATCAAAAACTAAATATCTTCTGAAAGGTATTTCCAAGCACTACAAATTATACGCATAGTGTCTCGATAGAATATTTACCGTTTTTGAGATATTTAAGGCCAAAGAAAAAGCCGATAATTGATATATGACCTTGACCTTTGGGATTTTCCGGAAACGGAAGTGACATGGCTCCATAGAATCTAATACTGCATCTTCAGACAAAATTTCAAGCAAATCATACAAAAAATAAAGCCTACAGGGCTTAAAAACCGTTAAGTTTTTATACGAAAGTTTTATTAGCATTATGACGTCATGTGACGTCAAATGGCGTTCATCTTTTTCGAATATAAAGAAGACCTGGAAACTAATATTCAGTCTAAATATCAGCTTTCTAGCTCTTCTGGAAGCGATTTTATACGCATTTGAAATTTGACGTCATTTTTGGAAAAACGGAACCGGGATGCACAACTAGAGCCTAACATACACATTCTGTGAAATTTTGATGAAAATCGGTCCAGAAATAATGGCTGTAGACCACGTACAAACGTTTTCACCCAACGTCAAATCTGACGTCATATGACGTCATATGAATATGAAATTCATTGCATCCCAAAGCTCATTTGAAATATAGCCATAAATTTTCATTGTTCTGAGTCAATGGCAACACCTCGAAATTAACACAAATATAAGAGGAAGAAAAAAAGAATAACTAGATTTCATTCGTTGATACGAATGATAGGACTTTCTGCAACATTTTGAAATGTAAAGATTAATACCGTTAGAAAGAATATATATAATATTTCCTACCTTTTACTTTTTTTTTTTTTTTTCATATGGAATTCTCATGCATGAACTTTGTGAAGTAAGCCATATGTCGAAAATAAATAAATCTTTATTTTGATATCGCTTTCTTATAACTTGACCAATTTTAATTGTTGTTGTTGTTGTTGTTGTATTGGTGTTTACCGTCGCTGTGATAGTATTTCAATCATATAGAGATGTCCAGGTAATTACAGGCGGAGGAAGACCCCGAGTACACAGAGATACGCGGATATAACCACCGACCTACCGCAAGCCAGCTGGAAGGCTTCCTCACATGAAAAATCCTAAGTCCCTACCGGAATTCGAACCCACAGCGGTGAGGGGCTGAGAGATTCCAAGTTTAGCATTCTAGGTACCAAAATAAATGTCCTGAAAATCCCTACAATTCAATTGTAGCATATTTGGGTCTAGTTTTATAGGTTTTCAAAATATAAGCAATTAAACTTAAACCTATTAATTCTGCATATCAAAATTATTTTTTTTTAATTTCGTGTACAGTCGCGGGAATAAAACCGTAAATGCTACCATGCAATAGATTCGTCGACGCGTGTAGCCTCGTGAGTTAAATTTCAATAATGCTTGTACATACGATGGAGACGACTGTATTCGTTATAGTTAGTGTTTATTAAGAGAGAATTTAACAGTTAAGAAGCCAGAACGAGCGTAACGAGTGACGGCTTCTTAACTGTTAAATTCTCTCTTAGTGTTTGAAATCCATTCCATTTTTTCAAAATTTTGTCTCCATTTAATTCATTTAATCGGCATCAACTTGTCACTAAATACTATTCCGCTAAATCAACTGATCAATTTAAAACCAGCTTCAAACACCTTCACTGAGCATGTGCGTCAAGATGTGTCGAGAAGCGGAGCTTTATGTGTTCACCAAAATAGACTAAGACCACAATTACCTGCCCTTGGTTACCGGATGTTCCTACACAGAAAAAAGTGACCCTATTTAATGCTGAATTAAGGTGAGATTTTGACTGAAAGACATGCAATAAAGGATTGAATTCTATAGAACAGTTAAAATAGTCATAAAATGCCCAATTTGGAGGCCTTATTGCACAACAATATTAATAGTTTAGCATTACCGAGGGGGGGAATTATTTAGAAAATTGGCGTGAAATGGCCGACCGGTGCACTAAATTCATACGCATGTTATTTGGACTTAAATAGGTCAAAAAGTAGTCGGGTGACTCCATGTTTAAAATGTACAGAATTATTTCTCTTGAATAGATCTATCTAATGAGGGTAAGTTTGGATGCCAATGTCCCTTACAGAAATTGTCATTTGTATATATGCTTATATAGAACATATAGTAAATTTAAATTGTGGTCTTAGTCCACGCATGGGTAACGTGTTACAGGGATTTTTGATGTGAACGCATGAACATCGACAAAAAATAATACACAGCAACCATAGAGAACAAACATTTACTCACCAGGATTCTGATTAATCCAAAATAACACAAGAACTCTACCCTTCCGCTTAGTTTAGTTTAAACATGTATTATTGCCTAAGTAATGATGATACAACATTGAAGATTTAAAAAATAAGCAAGAGGGTTTGACCACAAGTTCTAACAACATTAGTATCGGTCATCGCTTTAAAGACACTTGTGTAATTTCAATGTCTACACATGTTAACACAGAATGGGTAATATATAACTAATTACTAAACAAAGCGATTAAGTAAATATCCGATTAAATAAATTCAAATTGAAAAAAAAAATAATAAAAAAAAAAAAACACACTTACAAACAAGGGTTACTTAAATCAAAAAAAAAAAAAAAATAATGTCCAAAACACAACATATATAGGTGCAGATATATGAACCTTTCTAAACAGTATCTTTTATTCAAATTTCAATCACCACTTTTTTGCGGAAGAGATCAAAGTCGGCTTCCGGTTCAATGCTCATTTGGAGCGTAGATCTACACAGATATACACAGCTAGAGCGACGCATTGACCTTTGACATAACATGTTACATGTCACGTGATGTAATTCACGCCGGGAACAGGTTGATAGGGCGGAGTCTAAAAAATCAATACTATATTTGGAATGTGCGACTGCGTTAAATTTCAAACATAATTTCAAACACTTAGTAAGTTAGTGTTATTTAGTAAGCATTAAGTGACTAGTCCATTAAATCGGTCGCGCGGCTTTGCCGTGCCTGACCGATTTAATTTCAGTAATGCTTACTAAAAAATACACTAACCTATACTTAATTAACACTGACTAACTTAGAGTTTGCCCCGCACTATTACTACGTTATGCTGCTATATTAGAAGATGGCGCCATATAAGTGTTACGTCAGCGTGTTGTTAAAGTATTCACACACGTGCACATGCTTTCCAAATATGGATGTAACACATAAATTTCGCGCATTTTTTGACCGTCGGCTCATTTCTTTTTCAGATTTCAATCAATTTATGTGGTGGCTGTTTTTTTTTAATTTATTTATCTTGTTTGAATTAGTTGAGAAATCAGAAAATATCAACTGATTGACATTAAGGAAAGAACGAAATATGTAAAAAATAATCGTTTAAAAAAGTCAGTGTCAGCGGAAGGAATAGGAATACCCCGGAAATACCAAATCAAACGAGATAACACATGATCTGTAAGTTGTTTAAAAACGTTATATCAATTATTCAATTCTTGTATTTACCAAATTCGTAAACATAGGTACTGGTATAGCTCCCTTGGTTGGCGCTCAGCTTAATAAGGTTAGTTCTAGGACTGATGGCCCGGTGTCCGGATAATGTGACTGGGTGTGGTATCATGCCAACTGTCTTCGACGTGATACTGTACAGTGTGACAACACTACATTTGTCTCAAGTAGACATTGTCTCCAAAAGACTTAAATACTGTCGGTGGGACGTTAAACCTAATAAACTATACTTGTATTTTAGTATTTAATTTAGCATCTTTTTCTTTCCTTAGGAGTCCCTTTGCAAAAAATATTTCCGAAACTCCTCATTCTTATGTAAATGTTTATCTATAAACATGATTATTTAAGCAACTTAAATAGATGTTTACAAAAGACGTCAACATGCGCCAGTGTGCACACCTCGTGTGTAGGGATCGGTGTAGTAAACACTGCTATATATGATATCAGTTTGTTTGTTGGGTTTAACGTCCCACCGACAGTAATTCAGCCAGTCACGATGTCTACTTCATGCGGGTATAGGACTACCACACTGCAGTATCACGCCGTAGACATGTGGCACACCCAGTCACATCATCCTGATACTGCGCTAACCAGTCCTGCAAATACCCTCATATGCTGAGCGCCAATCAAGGGAGCTATAACAGTACCATTTTTTACGACTTTGGTATGTCGGGTCGGGGATCGAACCCACGACCTTCCGCTCCCGAGGCGGACGCTCTAACCACTCGGCCACCGGAAAGGGTACGCTTGTTTAGCTAGTAATATCAATATGATATAAGTAAAAAGTTTTTTGCAATTTATATGACTAATACATAGCTGTAAACTTACATATTTTCCGAAAATGCTTCAATGAACGTGAAAGCGAAAGTAGGATATTTCTCGAAAATTCTTACACTTGGGTTTATATTCGTATTTTTGATGTAACTTCCTTATACTTTCATCAATTTCAAAACTCTGGGTACCAAAATAATCGTCTTAAAATTCTCTACATCTCACTTGCTTAAGGTGTGGACTTATTTTAAATGAGCTTTGAGATATTAGCCGTAGAACTTTGACAACACGGCAGAATCGCTGAAATTCTACATGTTTAAATTCTTATTTTTGATGTAACTTCCTTATACTTTGATCAATTTCAAAACTTAAGGTACCAAAATAATTGTCTGAAAATTCTCTACATTTCACATGCTTTATGTTTAGGAATATTGTTAATACTTTTTGAGATATAAGCTTTTAAACCTCCTGAAGAATGAAAAATCACCAAAGCTATATGCACGAACTTCTTTTTTTCCCCATAACATCATGAATCTTAGGTCAATCATTAAACTTTAAGCATCAAAAGAACGGCACAACATTGCTCTACAAATAATATTCATCATCATATTTTCAAAAATCAAAGGCTTTCGAGATATAAACTGTTAAACACACTGGGGGTTACCAAATTTTCATGTTTCCGCCATAACTCAACCGATTCAACCCCGATCATCAAAAACTAAATATCATCTGAAAGGTCTTTCTAAGCACTATAAATTATACGCATAGTGTCTCGATAGAATAATTACCGTTTTTGAGATATTTAGGGCCGAAGAAAAACACGATAATTGATATATGACATTGACCTTTGGGATTTTCCGGAAACGGAAGTGACATACCTCCATATAATCTAATATTGCATCTTCAGACAAAATTTCAAGCAAATCATACAAAAAATAAAGCCTACAGGGCTTAAAAACCGTTAAGTTTTAATACGAAAGTTTTATTAGCATAATGACGTCATGTGACGTCATATGACGTTCATCCTTTTGGAATGTAAAGAAAACCTAGAGACTAATATTCAGTCCAAATATCAGCTTTCTAGCTTTTCTGGAAGCGATTTTATACGCATTTGAAATTTGACGTCATTAGTTCGAATCTTGGATTCACCATAAAACCTTTGCCTTTTTGAATTTGGAAAAACGGACACAGCGATGCACAATAAGAGCATAACATACACATTCTGTGAAAATTTGATGAAAATCGGTCCAGCAATAATGGCTGTAGACCGCGTACACACTTTTTCACCCGACGTCAAATCTGACGTTATATGACGTCATATAAATATGAAATTCATTGCATCCGAAAGCTCATGGTTTGAAATATATGCCATAAAAATTTCATTGTTCTGAGTCAATGGCAACACCTCGAACTTAACACAAATATAAGAGGAAGAAAAAAAGAATAAGAAGAAGAAGAATAATAAAAAAACAGTACAAACCCAATATGACTTTCTGCCTGTAGGCAGAAAGTCCTAATAATAAAAGACAGAACAAACCCAATAGGTCTTTCTGCGAAATGCAGAAAGCCCTAATAATAATAACTAGATGTCATTCGTTTAAACGAATGATAGGACTTTCTGCAACATCTGCTTTTTATAGTATATATAGAAGATGACATAATAGATAATCTGTCCAAATTGCAACTTTCTATCTCCTCTATTTCTATATAAAATAGCACAAATAGAACACATTCTGTGAATTTTAATAAAAGTCCGCCCATATCTTGCACATGTAGTTTACATACAACATTTATACTATGTCATATGACATGAAAGAAAAATGAAACAGTGTTCAAATGTAAGTTTCTAACTTTCATCACACATAACTCCTTGTTTTTTTAGCCCATTAGGAAGAAGTATTGAATATTTGTATAGTGCTATATCCTTTCGACACCTGTAACGTAGTTAATCGTATTTAGCGATTTTGGCGTGTTTGGGCTTCCGTAGTTTTGCCATAAATTCCTGGAATTTCGAACTATGGTGATATTTTGAAAGGTAACATCCCAGCCTACAAACTGATGCAATATGAATATCGTTAGCATAGCAATGCAGTTTTTAGATGGTCTAAAATGTGGGGCTGCGTGTGAATTTTTCAAGGCTTGCAAACTGCTCGCTAGCTACATAGTGTTGCAAATACGGATTTTTGTCTTGTGCCGTTGTACATGTATTAACTTCAATGCTTATTTTGGAAACAGTCAACATTCGACAAAAAACAACAACAAAAAAAAAAAAAAAAAAAAAAAAAATCATGATATAGCCCATCAATTGCAATTTGATATTTTTTTTTTTTTTTTTTTTTTAAGTCGTTGCGCAAGTATTTAAGCTTGGTGACCCCTGCGCGTGACCTTTTCCATATTTTTATGATGCATGATTATGAAATATCTTATTTTCCATGGAACTTTCTTATATGAAGTCCAATTTCAATAAACTTGGTACCGTTAGAAAGCTCTTAAAACATGCTACATTTTATATGCATAATGTATAAACTTATCTTCAGTCGTTTCTGAGATATTGACTGTTAAACCTCAAGAAAACAGCATATTATCAGCAAAATTAGCTTCATTTCATTTAGTTTTTTGCTTATAACTTTGTATTGCGTAAACCAATTTCAATAAACTAAATATCTTTGGAAATGTCAATTATTCAGCTATAATTCTTATTCATACATATATTTACAAAAATCGATATATATTGAGATATGGCTACATATATGCAGTAGGGGTGAAATCAAAATTTCCTCACGTGCCTAATAACCCGTAAAAATTTCATCGTCCTAGGACTATTGCAACATATTAAAATAAGCGTTTAGTTAGGAAGAAGAAAAGAATAATAATAATAAAAAAATGACGTCACGTGACGTCATATGATGTTTATTTTCACATAATTGTTAGACACCCAGATACCTACTTACTGACAAAATTTCAACTTTCTATCTTAAATAGGACAGATTTTATAAGCATTTAAAAATTTACGACCTTGGTTCGAATTTTGGATTCGCTATAGAACCATGGACTTTTCGAATTTTGAAAAACGGACACAGGGATGCACAACTAGAGCCTAACATACACATTCTGTGAAATTTTTATAAAAATCGGTCCAGAAATAATGGCTGCCGCGCCACACCGATTTAATGGACTTAATGCTTACTAAAAAAACACTAACCTATACTTAATTAACACTGACTAACTTAGAGTTTGCCCCGCCCTATTACTACGTTATGCTGCTATATTAGAAGATGGCGCCATATAAGTGCTACGTCAGCGTGTTGTTAAAGTATTCACACACGTGCACGTGCTTTCCAAATATGGATGTAACACATAAATTTCGCGCATCTTTTGACCGTCGGCTCATTTCTTTTTCAGATTTCAATCAATTTATGTGATGGCTGTTTTTTTAATTTATTTATCTTGTTTGAATTAGTTGAGAAATCAGAAAATATCAACTGATTGACATTAAGGAAAGAACGAAATATGTAAAAAATAATCGTTTAAAAAAGTCGGTGTCAGCGGAAGATATCAAGGCTAGGAATACCCCGGAAATACCAAATCAAACGAGATAACACATGATCTGTAAGTTGTTTAAAAACGTTATATCAATTATTCAATTCTTGTATTTACCAAATTCGTAAAACATAGGTACTGGTATAGCTCCCTTGGTTTGGCGCTCAGCTTAATAAGGGTTGTTCTAGGACTGATGGCCCGGTGTCCGGATAATGTGACTGGGTGTGGTATCATGCCAACTGTCTACGACGTGATACTGTGCAGTGTGACAACACTACATTTGTCTCAAGTAGACATTGTCTCCAAAAGACTTAAATACTGTCGGTGGGACGTTAACCTAATAAACTATACTTGTGTTTTAGTATTTAATTTAGCATCTTTTTCTTTCTTTAGGAGTCCCTTTGCAAAAAATATTTCCGAAACTCCTCATTCTTATGTAAATGTTTATCTATAAACATGATTATTTAAGCAACTTTAATAAATGTTTACAAAAGACGTCAACATGCGCCTGTGTGCACACCTCGTGTGTAGGGATCGGTGTAGTAAACACTGCTATATATGATATCAGCTTGTTTGTTGGGTTTAACGTCCCACCGACAGTAATTCAGCCAGTCACGATGTCTACTTCATGCGGGTATAGGACTACCACACTGCAGTATCACGCCGTAGACATGTGGCATGATACCACACACAGTCACATCATCCTGATACCGCGCTAACCAGTCCTGCAAATACCCTTATATGCTGAGCGCCAAGCAAGGGAGCTATAACAGTACCATTTTTTACGACTTTGGTATGTCGGGTCGGGGATCGAACCCACGACCTTCCGCTCCCGAGGCGGACGCTCTAACCACTCGGCCACCGGAAAGGGTACGATTGTTTAGCTAGTAATATCAATATGATATAAGTAAAAAGTTTTTTGCAATTTATATGACTAATACATTGCTGTAAACTTACATATTTTCCGAAAATCCTTCAATTAACGTGAAAGCGAAAGTAGGATATTTCTCGAAATTTCTTACACTTGGGTTTATATTCGTATTTTTGATGTAACTTCCTTATACTTTAATCAATTTTAAAATTCTAGGTACCAAAATAATCGTCTTAAAATTCTCTACATCTCACTTGCTTAAGGTGTGGACTTATTTCTAATGAGCTTTGAGATATTAGCCGTAGAACTTTGACAACACGGCAGAATCGCTGAAATTCTACATGTTTAAATTCTTATTTTTGACGTAACTTCCTTATACTTTGTTCAATTTCAAAACTTAAGGTACCAAAATAATCGTCAGAAATTTCTCTACATTTCACACGCTTTATGTTTAGGAATATTACTAATACTTTTTGAGATACAAGCTCTTAAACCACCAGAAAAATGAAAAATTCACCAAAGCTACATACATGAATTTCGTTTTTTCCCCATTCCTCCATCAATCTTTGGCCAATCATTAAAGTTTAGGCATCAAAAGAACGGCCAAACATTGCTCTACAAATAATATTCATCATCATATTTTGAAAAATCAAAGGTTTTCGAGGTATAAACTGTTAAACACACTGGGGGTTACCAAATTTTTATTTTTCCGCCATAACTCAACCAATTCAACCCCGATCATCAAAAACTAAATATCATCTGAAAGGTCTTTCTAAGCACTACAAATTATACGCATAGTGTCTCGATAGAATATTTACCGTTTTGAGATATTTAAGGCCGAAGAAAAAGCCGATAATTGATATATGACCTTGACCTTTGGGATTTGCCGGAAACGAAAGTAACATGGATCCATAGAATCTAATACTGCATCTTCGGACTAAATTTCAAGCAAATCATACAAAAAATGAAGCCTACAGTGCTTAAAAACCGTTAAGTTTTAATACGAAAGTTTTAATAGCATTATAACGTCATGTGACGTCATTTGGTGTTCATCTTTTCAGAATATAAAGAAGACCTAGAGATTAATATTCAGTCCAAATATCAGCTTTTTTGCTCTTCTGGAAGCGATTTTATACGCATTTGAAATTTGACGTCATTAGTTCGAATCTTGGATTCGCCATGAAACTTTTGCCTTTTCGAATTTGGAAAAACGGACACCGGGATGCACAACTAGAACTTAACATACACATTCTGTGAAACTTTGATGAAAATCGGTTCACAAACAATGGCTGTAGACCGCGTACAAACTTTTGTAGCATATTTCAAATGTGACGACATATGACGTCATAGGCATATGAAAATCATAGAAATCAAATTTTCCTAACGTGACTAAATAGTCATAAAAATTTCATCGTCCTAGGAGTATTGCAACATAGAAAAATAAGCGTTTAGTTAGGAAGAAAAAAAGAATAACTAGATTTCATTCGTTGATACGAATGATAGGACTTTCTGCTAACATTGAAAAATATAAAGATTAATACCGTTAATAAGAATATATCCTTTTTTTTTTTGTATAACTTCTCATGCATGAACTTTGTGATATCACTTTCCTATAACTTGACCAAGTTTAGTATTCTAGGTACCAAATTAAATGGCCTGAAAATCCCGACAATTCCATTGTAGTATATTTGGGTCTAGTTTTATAGGTATTCAAAATATAAGCAATTAAACTTAAATCTATTAATTCTGCATATCAAAATTCTTTTTTTATTTTCATGTACAGTCGCGGGAATAAAAAAATAAATGCTACCATGCGATAGAATCGTCGACGCGTGTAGCCACGTTAGTTAAATTCCAATAACGCTTGTTCATACGATCGAGACGACTGTATTACACAAAGTTACTCCATTTTGCGCTTTTAGCTAACGGACAAATTAGCTTGCAGCGTCTTGAATGGATGACATGTGTTGATCATTTTGTTTCGAACGTCTACACTTATACACGCTCATGGTATCTCAAGCTGGCAATTAAATTACATTGTACTATAACATATATTTTCACATAGGTTATCATTTATCATAAATTTGGAATATAGCTTGTACAACATTTATCGATTGATGCAACAATAAAGTCGGGAAATTGCAATGTTTCAACAACGGTCTAAATGACATATGTCAAAACGCTCAAAGGATTATGGGTAACGCAATGCTGCAACTGATATGTATATGTAACGTAAATAAAATGATTTGACAAAACATTAAATCATTGTCAACACTTGTTTAGTTGCTGTTGTTTTTTTTGGGGGGGTTTAACGTCCCACCGACAGTATTTCAGTCATTTGGAGACGATGTCTACTTAATGCTGTTATAGTGCTGCCACAGTGCAGTATCACGCACAGGCTACCGGCGTGGGACCCCCCAATGATACAAAGTAACAATTCAAAACACATTTTATAACAAAATTTCACAATTCAAGAAAATAAATTGATATCATAAAATAAGAAAAGGTATGTAACTCTCCGTTCAAAATCTATAGAAAACTGACATGGTCGCATTCTGAGCTTCGTATCTGACACAATTTTCAGCCGATTTCAAATATGCTGGGCTTGTTCAACGCAGAAACAATAGGCCTTTTTGTTGCCGAGTCGATTTTCTATCTAAGATAAACTACAAAGACAATACAAGTCACGAAACTCAATGGAAACTGTACTCGGACACGATGTGGCCGAAGCAATGCATATCACAGTCAATGCTTTTTTCAACGGCAACTTCACAGAAATACAATATTTCCAACAAATACCCATATTAAACAATAAATTATGTATTTATTTAATTCTCACAAGTAATGCTTTTTTCTAGAAGTCGCTAGTATCGATGCATTCCGCCCTCATTCCACTGTTGCATTTTGTTATGACTAGCTGTTACCATATTGAATTGGTTATCGGCTTTTGTGATGATTACAATATGACATTGGGGAACCAGCGATTATGGTAGCCGTCAGTCATAACAAAATGCAACAGTGGAATGAGGGCGGAATGCATCGATTCTAACGACTTCTGGAAAAAAACATAACTTGTGAGAATTAAATAAATACATAATTTATTGTTTAACATGGGTATTTGTTGGAAATATTGTATTTCTGTATTTCGAACCCACGACCTCCCGCTCCCGAGGCGGACGCTCTAACCACTCGGCCACCAGGAACCGTGCACTTGTTTAGCTAGAAATATCAATATGATATAAGTAAAAAGTTTTTTCTTTCAATTTATATGACTAATACATATCTGTAAACTTACATTTTCCGAAAATGCTTCAATTAAGGTGAAAGCGAAAGAAGGATATTTTATGAAAATTCTTACAATTGGCTATGAATTCGTATTTTTTATGTAACTTCCTTATTCTTTTATCAATTTCAAAACTCTAGGTGACAAAATAATCGTCTTAAAATTCTCTACATCTCACTTGCTTAATGTAAGAACTTTTTTCTAATGATTCTTAAGATATCAGCCGTAAAACTCTGACATGACTGCAAAATCGCTGAAATTCTACTTGTTTAAATTCGTATTGTTTGTGTAACTTCCTTATACTTTGATCAATTTCAAAACTTTATGTACCAAAATAATCGTCTTAAAATTCTCTACATTTCACATGCTTTATGTACAGGAAAATGTTTAATACTTTTTGAGATACAAGCTCTTAAACCACCTGAAAAATGAAAAAATTACCAAAGCTATATGCACGAATTTCGTTTTTTTCCCCATTATTCCATGAATCTTAGGTCAATCATTAAACTTTAAGCATCAAAAGAACGGACAAACATTGCTTTACAAATAATATTCATCATCATATTTTCAAAAATCAAAGGTTTTCGAGATATAAACTGTTAAACACACTGAGGGTTTCCAAATTTTCGTTTTTCCGCCATTACTCAACCGATTCAACCCCGATCTTCAAAAACTAAATATCATCTGAAAGGTCTTTCTAAGCACTACAAATTATACGCATAGTGTCTCGATAGAATACTTACCGTTTTTGAGATATTTAAGGCCGAAGAAAAACCCGATAATTGATATATGACCTTGACCTTTGAGATTTTCCGAAAACGGAAGTGGCATGGCTCCATAGAATCTAATATTGCATCTTCAGACAAAATTTCAAGCAAATCATACAAAAAATAAAGCCAACAGGGCTTAAAAACCGTTAAGTTCTAATACGAAAGTTTTATTAGCATTATGACGTCATGTGACGTCATATGGCGTTCATTTTTAATTTCAAGAAGACCTAGAGACTTAACCAAAATCAGCTTTCAGCTCTTCTGAAAGCGATTTTATACGCATTTGAAATTTGACGTCATTTGTTCGAATCTTGGTTTCGCCATAAAACCTTTGCCTTTTCGAATTTGGAAACACGGACACCGAAAGGCACAACTAGAGCCTAACATACACATCCTGTGAAATTTTGATGAAAATCGGTCCAGAAATAATGGCTGTAGACCGCGTACAAACTTTTTCACCTGACGTCGAATCTGACGTTATATGACGTCATGTGAATATGAAATTCATTGCATCCGAAAGCTCATGGTTTGAAATATATGCCATAAAATTTTCATTGTTCTGAGTCAATGGCAACACCTCGAAATTAACACAAATATAAGAGGAAGAAAAAAAGAATAAT
Source organism: Solen grandis (assembly GCA_021229015.1). Lineage (NCBI taxonomy): Eukaryota > Metazoa > Mollusca > Bivalvia > Adapedonta > Solenidae > Solen > Solen grandis. The sequence continues at coordinate 19,861,942 of CM037781.1, forward strand.
AAGAACTAGATTTCATTCGTTGATACGAATGATAGGACTTTCTGCTACATTTGTCAAATACTTAAAAGCAAAAAAAAAAGTAAGAGGATATGAAATTGCAGCCTTTAACTTTTTTAAAAGTAACTGAAAATCATTTTTTTATATCGATTTATTTAACTTGGACTATTTTTATAATCTATGTTACAAATCAAATTTATTTAAAACGCTTACAATTCGAATTCCATCCTGTAATAATGGCTGTAGACCGCGTACAAGAGTGTGTAGACAACGTCAAGTTTGATGTCACATGACATCATAGGCATAAGAAAATCAATGAAATGAAATATTAAGTATCTTAAATATATCAAGTAATTTTTCATGCTCCTTGCAAGTTTGCAACATATAGAAATTAACGCGTAGATAAATTAACATTCTTTTTGACCTTATGACGTCAAATAACGTTAATCCTCACAGAATATAAATAAGTCTTAAAGACTAATATTCAGTCCAAATATCAACTTTCTAAATCATCTCGAAGCGATTTTATATGTTTTTGAAATTTGACGCCAATGTTTCGAAACTTGGATTCGCCATACAACCATTGCCTTTTCGTATTTTCGAATTTTGTAAAACAGGACCCGGGATACACAACTAGAGCGTTACATATACATTCTTTGAAATTTGCTGAAAATTGGTCCAAAAATAATGGCTGTACACCGCGTGAAACCTTTTTGTCCTGACGTCAAATCTGATGTGATATAACGTCAAATTAATATGAATTACATTGCATTCTAAAGCATTTCTAAAGTATTTACCATAAGATTTCATGGTCCTGGGAAGTAAACAAGATATTAAATTTACGTGTATATATCAGAAATAATTTTTGATCTTATGACGTCATATGATGTCAAATGACGTTCATCTTCATAGAATGTAAAGCACTCGTGGAGACTTATTTACTTTCCAAATATTAGATTTCTAACTCATCTGTAAACGATTTTATACGTATTTAAAATTTGACGTCAATAGTTCGAATATTGGATCCGCTATAAAACCTTTGCATTTTTGAATTTGGAAGAACGGACGCTCAACTACAACCTAATATACACTTTCTGTGAATTTTTTATGAAAATCGGTTCATAAACAATGGCTGTAGACCGCGTACAACCTTTTGTAGCATATTGCAAGTGTAACGACATATGACGTCATAGGCATATGAAAACTGTAGAATTAAAAATATCAACGTTTGAAGCAAAATGTCATATAATTTCCATTTCCATGGACCATTTTAACATATAGAAATTTTCTTGTAAATATTAGAAATAGATTTTCATGTAATGACGTCATCTGACGTCAAATGACGTTCATTTTCACAAAACCGTTCATTCATCCATAAACCTACATAATGTTCAAATATCAACTTTTTATCTCATATGGGACCGATTTTATAAGCATTTGAAAATTAACGACCTCGGTTCGAATCTTGGATTCTCCGTAGAACCATGGTCTTTTAGAATTTTGAAAAACGGATAGCGGGATTCACAACTAGATCTTAATATACACATTCTGTGAAAATTTGATGAACATCGGTTCATAAGTAATGGCTGTAGACCGCGTACAAAATTTTGTAGAATATGTCAAGTGTGACGTCATATGACATCAAATGCCTATGAAAATTATTGAAATAGAAGTTATGTCGTCTGAAACATATGCCAGTAAAATTATTATTTTCAAAATATTTTTAAGACTCTGAGAGACCTACATACTGACCAAATATCAACTTTCTATCTCAAATAGGACTGATTTTATAAGCATTTGAAAATTTTACGACCTTGGTTCGAATCTTGGATTCGCTATAGAACCTTGGCAATTTCGAATTCTGAGAAACGGACACCGCCATGCACAACTTGAACTAAATATACACATTCTGTGAAAATTTGATGAAAATCGGTTCATCAATAATGGCTCTGGACTGCGTAAAAACTTTTGTAGCTTATTTCACGTGTGACGTCATATGACGTCATAGAGATATGAAAATCATAGAAATCAAAATTTCAGTGTTTGAAGCATGTGTCATTAAATTTTCATTGCCCTTAGACAATTTCAACATATAGAAATATTATTGTTAATATTAGAAATACATTATCATATAATGACGCCAAGTGTGATTTTTTCAAAATGTTTTAAACTTCTAGAGACCTATATACTGATTAAATATCAACTTTCTATCTGAAATAGGACTGATTTTATAAGCATTTGAAAATTTACGACCTTGGTTCGAATCTTGGATTCGCTATAGAACCTTGGCAATTTCGAATTTTGAGAAACGGACACCGGGATGCACAACTAGAACTTAATATACACATTCTGTGAAAATTTGATGAAAATCGGTTCATCAATAATGGCTCTGGACTGCGTACAAACTAGTGTAGCTTATTTCACGTGTGACGTCATATGACGTCATAGAGATATGAAAATCATAGAAATCAAAATTTCAGTGTTTGAAGCATGTGTCATTAAATTTTCATTGCCCTTTGACAATTTCAACATATAGAAATATTATTGTTAATATTAGAAATACATTATCATATAATGACGTCACGTGACGTCATATGACATTTATTTTCACAAAATGTTTTAAAACTTCTAGAGTCCTATATACTGATTAAATATCAACTTTCTATCTCTAATAGGGCAGATTTTATAAGCATTTAAAAATTTACGACCTTGGTTCGAATCTTGGATTCGCTATAGAACCATGGACTTTTCGAATTTTGAAAAACGGACACAGGGATGCACAACTAGAACTAAATATACACAATCTGTGAAAATTTAATGAAAATCGGTTCACAAACAATGGCTGTAGACCGCGTACAAACTTTTGTAGCATATTTCAAATGTGACGCCATATGACGTCATAGGCATATGAAAATCATAGAAATCAAAATTTCCTTACGTGACTAATAAGTCATAAAAATTTCATCGTCCTAGGAGTATTGCAACATAGAAAAACTAGATGTCATTCGTGAAAACGAATGATAGGACTTTCTGCAAGCTGTGTTAATGCAAAAAGCAGGAGATAGAAGTTTCATGTATTGACTCACCTCTGGTAGTATTTCATGTTCTCCTTACGTGACTAATAAGTCATAAAAATTTCATCGTGCTAGGAGTTTT
>CM037781.1:19865194-19915194 GCA_021229015.1 Solen grandis
TCTGCATGGATAAAGTTTATTCTGGTAACTTTGTAAAAACTTTGTAAAGAATATTAAATGTCCAAAGATCATTCAAACAAAGTAACAACAATTTCTGTCCAGTGTTTTCTGAAATGCTATTTAAGGCAAAATGTTGGTGATATCAATAGCTTACAATAAGCACCTTGTGCTCAGTGAATACTGTGTACAGGAGGAAGTATGGCCCCCTACCCCTATTTTATCATTATTTATTAAGCTATTTTCATGTTATAATGCAGTTATATGATTGGATTTTCCTGTGTCTCAATTAAAGAAAGTACAGAGTATATGCTATCAAACTCATGATCAACTCACTAGATGAGGCGAGTGATTCCAGGTCTGTTGTACTTTCTAGGGTGCCATACAGATCCGATTTCCTCGGGTCAAATACGGTTTGTGGAATTCGAGCCAAGTGTACTTCCTCAGCGCTCAAGGAGTACACCATGTAACCCAAGTTTGCCAAGTGTTTAGTATCACTTATGTCTACAGAGTGTGTAGCAGCATTCTGTTTGACGTCGACAGAACCTCATTAACTGAAATACTGATCGTTGTATATTAAACTGAACTTACAAACACTCCAGATCTAAACTACCACTACGGACATGATATTTACAAACTGTTTTTGTTTGTTTCATTATAATACATGTACCAGCAATATGAATAAAAAATAAGCGGTTTCATTCTATTTTTGCATTATAAATATATGCTACATATTTGTATAGCACAATTATCACTTGCAAGTTGCAAGATTGAGATTGGCTGAAGAATGAAGATAACACCTAAAGAACACTTTTTTAATCAAGAAAAAAGTGAACCATGTAGGCTCGCCAGAATACCTTCAGCCAAATTAAAACAATTCAGATTACTTAATTTTACATGGTAAGCTCCACCAGCAGCTACATTCAAATTTCAAATACAGGGAATTTTAAAGATTCTATCGAGAGTTTATAAGAAATCTAGCCAATTATCTGGATGTCTCATTTTTCAAGGAAACAAACATCCTTCATCAATTTTAGTAGAGGGCCAAGATGTCAGTGCAAAACAAAAATGTTGAAATTATCTTTACAGAGTATATAAAGAAACTAGGTGAACACCTACACCAACGAAGGGCCTCGTTTCTAAGGGATCAACTTAATTTTAGCAGATATGAAGAGTGTTATGAGATGACTTATTGTGCAAAATGTATTTAAATTTTGACCATTAGTTTCATACAAAAAGAATATTGAAATGTTCTGTAAAGAGTATATTTGGAAACTAGCTGACCTACATTTTTAAAGGAGGAAATTTGCAATATAGAGTATATGAGTAACTAGCCAACCTCCATGGGGCATCAATTTTCAAGGGATCAACTATATTTTGAGCAGTTATGACAGAGGGCCAAAAGGTGACAATCAGAGCCCAAACCCTAGTACGGGGATCATTTTGCTAGGGATGAATCTTATTTAAGAGATCAATATAAAGGGCTATACGATGACCCTCCTCGTTTGCTCAATATCGACCGTGGGATATTTGATTAGTAAAACTTCATACTCGTGAAATATTTATTTGGTATTTCATTGGATCCGTTGCTGAGACAGCACGGCGGCAGCAGAGATCATTTGAATTCCGTACATTTGACCAATGAAACAGTGTTAGCTTCGTTCTGTCAAGTTGTGGGGACTTCACGCTCCCCGTCTAAACGTAGCGGTTTATTTTATGGGAGCAATGATTTTGTTACTTCAATGAAGAGCATCAAAATACTACACGTGATTTCTTTGGTCAGCAAGTAGCTGATAAATATTCATGAAAACGAAGTTTTGCCAGCGGTATATACAGTAGTGATATTGGAATATATACCGTGAGTTTCCGGCGATGTGTGACCCTTATTGTTTAATGACCATTGGTTTCAAAGCAGAATTAAGTAGTTTCTATATAGATTAAAAAACGAAACAAACCGAGTCCATGGGGGACATGTCTTTCAAGGGATAAACAATGTTTTATAAGATGACAGCTACTGGCAATGGAAATTCAATTCTTACTATTGAAATTTTGAATTTTTTTGTTACGGGTATATTAGGAAACTAGTCAATCCCTGGGACCTTCATTTTTCAATGGATCAACTTTAATTTAGCAATCGACAGACGGATATAAGATGACCATTTATGTTCAATGAAATTAAATGTTTACCATTTGTATCATTGATGAAAATATTTTTATTAAGAAAAGCCTAAGCAAAAAGAAGACCCCAAGGCAAGGTTTTCTGAGTATAATCCATTTAATCAGATTATGCTACTTATTCGGACACAAATCAAAACCGAATAGCTTTAAATTGTTGTTGTCAAAACAACACTTTATTTAAAAAAAACTTTCAATAAAAAAAAAAAAATTTAAAATCTCAGAACAAAACTACATGTACATAGCTGTAAACTATTAATTAACAAATCACGGAAACGTATCTTTTGACTAAAGTAACATGATATTAAAGAACAACTGCCAAACATCCTTTATTTATTTGATTACAATTCAATTCAAGTCAATACAATTCAATTCAATTCAATAGTTTATTTGGCATAAACATACACAGTTTATCACCATACAATACATGTTAAGTATCAATTAGTGATAATCAATCTAATATTTGATGTAATAAATAAGACATGTAACTACATATTACTGTTATAAATATCTTTAAATATTTTCTAATTATTATGTGCTAATAAATCATATCTCTTTGCAAAAGCAAGGTGTACAAATTTGGCTAATTTTTTAATAACACCTGTTTGGTTTGTTTTCATTAGTAATTTAAACTTAGAAATAGTTGGCCAGGAACAGAAATATTCAGGTAATAACTTACACCTTGGGTCATTATAGAATGGGCAAAATAAAACAAAATGATATTCATTTTCTACAACATTCATATTACAACAATTACATTTTCTGTGTTCTCTCTCAATATTTTTGTATCGCCCCCTCTTCAATTGCCAAACTATGAGAAGAACATCTTAATTTAGCTAAAGATTTACAATGTGAAGGATTATCAATTTTTAATATGTAGGGTTCAATTTCAAAAGAATTTTTAAAACAACAATATGTATCTAATTTACCACTATTTTCAACAGAATAAAACCAGCCTTGTATGTACTGATCATGTATCCTCTGAATGATAATATTAAGATATTCTTTACAAAAATTATTACATATAATACCCAAGATTATCAAATAATTCTTTAATATTTTGAGACCATTTAAGAATAAAATTACCATTATTATCAGTCATACTGTATAACTTAAACATTTAAGAATTAGGATTATTAATTATTTTATACCAATATTTCACTAAGCGAATTTTACGCATAATAATAAGAGGAAACCTTCAGGTCAAAAGGCAGTGCATATTCCTCGGACATAAAAGCTAAGTGTGTGCTACAGATTTGTTACGAGATATCATATGTACGATGACGACAGCGTTACAACAATTTAAAAATAAGAAAGAATCTTTCAATTACATGTATGATCATTCAATTGTTTACAAAAATAACTAATTTGTATATTCGCATATCTCTATTAATTTTCCATAAACATCCCAAAAGTCTCCGTATCCGAATCACGAGTGCATAAATTGATGACATAGCAGAGAAATACATGTAAAAAGTGATTCGTCGACGGTTCTTCAGATTCAAATTATTTCCGATTACATATTGTCACGCCAATGTAAAATGTAAATACAATGAGAGTTTTTTGACATCCACCCAAAATACTAAATTGTGTAATTTGATCAACATTTACAGTGCGCTTAACTGTTATTTAACAGCAGATATTTTTTGTTTGTGTTAGTTTTCTATATGTCAATGTTATTTCATATTTTCTTTTTCATGAAAATTTAATCAATGTAAAATATAATAGGCCTTTAAAGACTCAAATGCTCTTGTATAGCACATTCGATCGTAACAATTAATACACTTCATACATTTGACCAAAAAAAATGTTATAATGGACGTCTTACAATAAGCATACTGCTCTCTCTCTCTCTCTCTCTCTCTCTTATACCCTTTTGACATTATAACCTAAGCAGTTTAATAGGTATATGCTTTAAATCAGAAGGAAGCAAATACAAATTATCAAATCAAAATAGTGGATGTTTAAAAAAAGGGGGTTAAAACATGCCATGAAAATAAAGCCAAGAATTTCATAAAATATTTTAAAATAAAATACTTTATTACTGCATTGTGTCAGGGACTCTATATACACAAGTTTATATCGGGTCCCTGATTGTGTCACGTTAAAAACAATCTTATCGATACTTTCATTCTTTTATTTATGTATGTTTTCTTCTTTTTTGAATAATTATTATCTTACTATTTCTTTTGGTAAAGAATTTGAAACAAAGTTTGATAATATAAATGAGAATAATAAAACGGTCCAGCTGGAATAGAACTCAGAACCCTTGCATAAAAAAAATCTGAGTGGCTCTCTTTCCGATTGAAATAATTCCACAATGCTGCACAATGGTGCAAATTAGGTTATTTATAGGTAATTAACTGTATCAAAACAAAAGCAGTGCTACACAGTTCGACATATATTTCACTAATTTACTGATTAAACTATATCAAGCGTTCATTTTACGGTTACATATTAAAAAGATCAGCATTACGCAGTACTTATTCCAATCATCATGTAATAAACAAACCAAGTATCACTACAAGCACAATACAGTAGACACATGTCCATTACCCAGACCGACAAGAGAAGCGATAAGTAGATCATGATCTACATGTATAAGCATCATTAAAATACAAATATCTATTGATTAATAACTTACACGCGAAACCATTTAAAACAAACACAAAACACATATTTGATACCCTCAAACAATCACATAGTAAATTATCTCTCACTGAAAATTATTTCAATCACATTTTACATTCGCCTGCAATACCAATTTGCACATGTGCCAACGGAAGTTAAAACCCATTTTAATTGGACTTGGACATATTAATATATACACATGAATTAATTATAGTAATATATATACAGTAGTGAATACCGTCCAGAAAAAAGTGAAATGCAGAATCCCTCAGCAATTACTACTCTTATCTCACAGATAGCTGCGAGTAGTAAACACTGACTTGCAGAGTTCACTTCCTTGGATTTCATGTCACAAAGGACTAAGGAATGTGTACCAATGAGTGTATCCTATAGTATATTCCTACATTCGTCGGCCATTCATTCACTTACTTGCGGTAGGTCGGTGGTTCTACCCGGGTACCTCTGTGTACTCGGGGTCTTCCTCCACCTGTAATTAGCTGGACGTCGCTATATGATTGAAATACTATCGCAGCGACGGTAAACCCCAATACAACAACATTCACTTACATTTGACTTGCTCTTTAATTCATTTTAATGTATATATATTGGAATATAATTTTTATTAAAAGAAGCACGAATGAATGAATGTTTCTGAAAAATAAATGTCTAATCAGTTTAGACAATACAGTGAAAAACTTAAAACATTTGTACCGATATTCACTTTAAACACCTATAACCCGTTGATAAATAAGAATATTTATGTTTACCTTGTGAAAGCATCATGATAAGTGAAATAAGTCTTGCATGACAATATTTGATGAGTCTGTGATTATTTTTAGAACACTCTCGCCAATTCTTACATAATGTATATCTTTGAGAGCCTTCTGTGTTCTGTTATCAAGGATCAAATCACGGAAAGCAGTGAACAGTAAGGAGAGAGAGGGTTTCGTTTTACTCGAGGGCATTCCGAGTATTACTGTCCAAATCAACTGACCAGGAACGGATTATAGTGCCACTTGGCTGCATTGTGATCAGGCCGTATCTCCCACGATCTCTTCCAACACTCCAGGGCCTCCCCCACACGGTCCTCCTTGTTGTAGATCCACCCCAGCAGGTTGTAGGCGGTCTCGCGGTGGCCCAGATTCTTATCCTTGTCAATGACCCATTGCAGGTTGTCCACAGCCACCTGTTTGTGGACGGGTTTGTTGAGGCTGGAGTAGACAAGGTACTGCAGGAAGTAGAAATATACTTTGCCGTCAACGACGGCACAGTCAAACCAGAAATCTTCGCCTTCATTCCTAGATCCTGGGATCGTGCCTTCGGAGCGAACCATCTCAACCTTGAGGGCTGGATGGACAATTGTACTTTCTGTGGGCAAAAAATTTACACATGAAACTACAGCAGTCGTCATAAAGCACATTTGGGACATGTTCTCTTTTCCCATTTTTTCAAGTAGGTTTAAGTTGTCAATCTCAGTAATGTAGCAAGAACACTTAGATACATTATGCTGTTTTAGAGCCCTGTCTTTTTCCTCCAGGACAGCCCTACACAACTCGAACTCACCCAGCCTGTACAATACAGTAACGTAGGTCAGTGTGGCGCTCATCACGTCTACTGACTGACTATACTGAAAATGTCCTTCAGACAGTCGTAGAAAACCTTGTCTCTTCTGCTCGTCACGTGCCTCCACGGCACACGCCGCCAAACTGACCGCTAGCCTGTGATGTATATGGGGTAAGATTAGAATCAATGCATCTCTTGTCTGTTGTTCAGAGTGTTCCGTTATGGTTGTGGTATTTGTAAGGATATGTAACGTGTTATAAAGCGTATGTATCATCTCATTTAAATCTTTGCTTTGATTCATTCTGTTAAAAAAACTTAAGAAGGGAAGCCTTGCAATTTTATGGTATATCAAATATTTTATTTTGATAACATTTTCAGTTATATATCTGGGTATCCTTTGATTATTAAAACTGTCGCCAACATTACTGCACTGAATATATCCTATTATCCGATATCCTTGTTTTAAAATATTTTCAATTTCGTGTAATAAAGATAGTCGATGTTGTCGGAATGATTCTCTGTCAAACAGATTGACCTCTGAAAGAAAGAATAATGGACAAAATGATGACATTACTGCACGGTGCAGGTTTAGAAAACAAAGCATTAAACATTGAATCAAATTGTCTGGTCTCCAAATATCCCGAGAATTGTTCTCTATCGTATGAAATAAAACAGTTTTACAATGATATGATGACAAGCATTCATTTCCAGTTACAGGTTCAATTATGTCTTTCTTGATCATCTTCATCAGAATGTAACATTTATGCTGAACAGGGTTCAGATTGAACATGATCTCTCGTTCATGTAACGAGAAAGATAATCTCCACTCTATGTGTTTTTCTGGGCTTGATTCATGCCCGACACCGACAACAAAACAATTCATTTGCGACATACGCGCTAATTCAACTGCAGAAGGCCAGCCATTACGTTGACACCTCTTTAACCACTCCATTGCAAAATCAGGAACGGTAATACACCTGCGTGCGAATACGAGATCGAAAGACTGGCCATACAAAACTTGTGAATCAGCAGGCCCATGCCTCTGGCAACCACTTAACAGTTTACGATATTTAAGGCACATTCGTCCTTGCCTGTCAGAGTCAAAAGACGCACCAGGTTCCAAGTCATGTATAGTAATAGGTCTTCTGTTGATAACAAGTTGCAGTTTCACGTAACCCGGGTAACTGTCCTCATCATACACGAGAAGAAATGAGAGCATATCGGGAATTGTATTGATGTCAGTATACACGTTCACTGAATCATAACTTAATAAATTATCGATATCGGATCCCATATCCGGTGTAGTGGTTCCTTCACTGAAGCTGCCGAAGTGGTACACAGCTACAGATTTTCCTTTTGATAAAGTCTTTTCCACCGAATGCATGATCTCTGACGTCAAGGTCCGTCTGTAGAAATGTCGCATTTCCTCCGAGGCTCCAACACCTTCCAGTGTATTAAAAAGACGGAGAGAAAGCTGCCGCATCCTCTCCTCCATTGTTGGGATCTGATGAAAATTAGAATAAAATAATCTCAAGACTTTATATATGCATTCATCAGTGATGTATCGCAAAATTTAATGCCGAGTACCTTTATGCACCAACATATGTCTTGATTGGATCACTCAGATTTTGATGTGATTGAAAACACAACAACTCGAGCTTAACCTCAAGTAACTCATACATATCGTCCATCCATCCCATACATACTTGTACATACATATGCATATGCCGATTAATTTGTGCTTCAACTCTGTATTATTCGTCGACCCCACCCCCTCTCTCTCTTTGCTTAATGTCATATATATATATATATAATCCAATAATACTTATTAGAAATGTTGACCATTATGTATTTATTCAGAGCAGTGTCATTTGTATGCTTAAATAATTACACATTTCCATAGTTAATAATATTTTGTCCACACAACTTACGTTTAATAAGTTTAATTTGTATTTCATTGCTTTCTTGTATAAGTATAGTATCTCTCTCTCTCTCTCTGTAAATCCCTTTCATAACTTGAATATCTGGCACGTGTCATGAAAGATGAGTAAATTGAAATTTCAATGTCTGACACCTTTAATAGTTTCTGGTGATCTTGCGGTATCTTAATTTGCTTAATCAGTTTTATGACTTACAAGTGACTCCGCCCACTGAGCCGTGACTGACATGATATCAGTTTATTCTGTAATTAAATATAATCTGTAAATATTTGTTAGATGATTTTGATGATATAAAAAAAAGAAGTTTAGAGTTTCAACCTTCGTCCTGAGCAGAAGTCTGTATGGACAGCCTCGTACACCTTTGTTTTCAATTATCATCTTTAATCTGACAAAGAGATTTGACACGGGGTGGGGGTATAGTATTACATATAGTGATTTATGGCCCCCTTTCGTGTCAGACCCCTTTGTACATACATACATACTAGTACATACGTACATACGAGTAAATACATACAAATACACTCTCACTCGTATACATACATACATACAAACACACATACATACATACATTTCGAGTTGTTTAAACGTTTTATTGTAAAATAAAAGATGATGATGATGATGATGATGATGATTAAAAGCTCGTCATGTTATTAAAACAGCATTTAACTATACTTAATCAGTTATGTCTGTGGTTTGAATATTTATATAGACAACTCAGTGGTAAACTGTATAAATCAAAATCGAAAGTTGATAAACTTTTGAATAGAAATAACCAGATGTAAAATAAATAAGGTTTAAAATATTATTGTATGAAACCAGATTTACCTTTAAAATTTTAACACACCTTTTTACAAACTTACATTTTAAACTGTGTTAGGCGTTATGATTTTCACCTTGACTCTCGGATTCCCATTTTCGAATTTTGAGGGAATTTCCAGATCATGGTGACATCATTTACTTCCGTTTGGCCTTTCGCCAAATCACTTGTTCCCATACCCAATCTCAATCTCCAAACAGAGTTGTCGTTCGTTCCTCACATAACAGCTATGACAAGAATCTTGTCAAAACAGAAAACACTCATTTAATGCGGATTTAAGTGTATTTTACGGATCAAAATTATAGAAACATTGAATAAATACTTTTTTAATCATTATAAAACGTGTGTAAAATATTAATTTCAGTTGTTATTATCGGAACTATTTTCTTATTTCGTCGATGGGAACAAGCCGCAAACGCTCGTCTGCAAATGTAAATATTTACAGATTCAGCCGGATGACCACTTCGATCAGTATCAGTGGTGCTATTTATATATATTTCAAAGTTTAACGAGTCTGTCTAGTATCAAATTAAATATTTGAACAACGGTCCGGATGATGTCATATATTTGGAATTACTTTCTGAGCCCACCACAGAGGTGAATGTAATGTAAGCCGATGTGTAAGAGAGTGACCCTATCGATCTCTGGAGTTCAGGTGGCGATTATTATATCGCGAGGGTGAAGCCCTATAGTGATTTAATACAAACCTGTGTATAAATACACAACAGCATACGCCACGGGTATAGATAGATTATTTCGATTCTAACACGTTCTTCGTCATTTTGTTTTTGGATTACTTTCTTGAGATATAGAAACTGGAAACCAAATAACTTCCATCCAACTTGCTGATAGAATTACATCCCTTGCATAAAGATTGACAGGTGAACGTAAAATAAAAACAACAACAACAAAAGAAAAAGAAGAAAACTCACATTATATGTTAGAAATAAGTATTAAATTATATATTTACATTTATTTGTTTTTCCCTTTGATTTAATTTCATTTTTGTCCATGTATTTTGGAAGAACATCTAAAATTTATCCACCATTTTCCATGACGTTACCAAAACTGAAGCGTACGGTGGCATAGAGGTGACACACACTATTCTTTTTTATGTCGAGGGAACGAAATAATAAGTCGAGGAAACGAGTTGATTATACGAGAGAACGAGATAATAAGTCGAGGGAACGAAATAATAAGCCGAGGGAACGAGTTAATTATCTCGAGGGAACGACTTACTATCTCTGGGGAACGAGATAATAAGTCGAACGAGATAATAAGTGGAGGGAACGAGATAATAAGTCGAACTAGATAATAAGTCGAGGGAACGAGATAATAAGTCGAGGGAACGAGATAATAAGTCGAGGGAACAAGTTGATTATCTCAAGTGAATGACTTATTATCTCGAGAGAACGAGATGATAAGTCGAAAAAACGAGAAAATAAGTCGCAGGAACGAGGTCATTATCTCGAGAGATCGACTTATTATCTCGAGGGAACGAGACAATTAGTCGAGGGAACGAGATAATAAGCAAAAAATAATTGGGAAAGGGAACGAGTTATCAACATTACCAAAAATATTGCAATCAAGAGTACATATGTTGAGTCCGTGTTTATTTGTTTATTGGGATTAACGGTCCACCGACAATATTTCAGTCACTTGGAGACGATGTCTACTTGAGACAGATATAGTGATACCACACTACAGTATCCATCATGTGTACTGTCTATCAAACGGGAGTTGGTTCCACAACGCGAGGTCAATAGCAAGCCGTATGGCGTACGTAACAAACTGTAAATATGTTATCGTTCACATTTTCAACTTTATGGATTTATCGCAGCGCTCCGCTTCACGTTGCTTGCGATGAGTTCCATAAAATTAAATAATATAAAAGATAACTTTTACATATCAATATTTTATTTTTTTCAGCGATTTTGATTGGATGATTTTAAACATCTACGCATGCAATATCTCACAACTAATGTCGATGTCTATTTCACATCGTTCATTCAGATTCTACAACGAAAATAACATACGCCTCCCACCCCGAAAAGAAAAACACAACAAAACATATTTTGATAGTGGAGCAGCCTTAAGCTTACAGAAATGTACAATTTGTTGATATTTCGCGTTATTACTTCGTTAAGGTTGCCTATTGACATAGATCCGTTATAGCATGTGTTAAAGGCAAAAAAGGAAATTAAAACTAGTCATGAGAATTTTCTTAAACTGTATGAATATAGAGAAATACACTATAAATAAATGTGCGGGAAAAATTGGGGGTCACCATTCTCTTTGAGTTATCTGCCCCTGAAAGTTTTATTTTTGTGTGTGCTCTTTTCTGTCATTTTCAAGGGCAGATTACTCAATACTAAGGGCTAGCAACACCTCATTTAATTTCAACTCTATGTTTAGTACCATATTCCTCGTTCCTGTCCCTTTGTAAAAGTTTTAAAAATTCTATGCAACAGATTTTATGCTTTAGTCACAAACAAATGTAGGTAGTGTGGCAGCATTATGTACAGAATCTATAGAACTGACAGTGACTGTTGTGTCTTAAAATGAACTTAAGACACTCCAGGACAATATGCATTCTCTCTGCAGTCCTGTAAGTACAATGATCAATAACGAATTGAACAATATTTCTAATTATACCTGTTTTTGTTTGTTTTGTTACTAGAATAATAAATAAAATAAAAGCAAGCTGTTTTGTTGTATCATTTAGTTTATTTCAATATAAATATATATTACATATTTGTTTGACAAAGCACAAATTACGCATTAACATCTACAAGTTGCGAGATTGGGTTTGACTGAAGAATGAACAAAATAACTGAATGACAAATATCAAAGAATGAATTGAAAAAAATAAAACAAAAATAAGTCAACAAAAAAAAGCATGTAAATAAGTACTTTCACAGTCCTAATGTATAATACGAAACACAAAATCAACATATTAACTGAAGAAAGCCTTTCATAAGCTGTAGTTTCTTGTAGAATTCACAGTATAATACATTATACTTATAACTGATCATGTTTAATTATAAATTATATTATGGTGGAAGTCATCCCAGAGCAAAACTACCATAGAATACCTGCCAGCCAATTATTCATCTTTTCAATAATAATAATCACAAGAATGTAACTGTCCATTTAATTCACATATCAATAAGAGAAAAACAGTCAAGCACCTTATATGATGTATTTGATTAAAGACCCAAATGTTGATAGTTCTTATACATTACATTTGTCCTTTAACACTCATACATATGCCATTTAAAATATTTAACTAATGAAGTGCAGGACCAAACTGTAATCAATCCTCAGCCCTTAGAATATGTAAGTATGTACTCTAATCTTTAAGGCACCTGTGAGTAGCAAACGCTGACTGGCAGGAAATTTTGCCCTGCCTTCAGTTACCGTTAAAAGTTCCCAACATTAGAGATAGCGTCCCTGTTTAATTGTAGCGTTTAGAGTGCAAGCAGGGAACCAAACCCCTAATAGTTGCAAGAGTTATGCTTAACTAAACGCAGGGCATGTTTATAATGGTTGCAAAGATCTCTCCCTTTACGGATTCCATGTGACAAAGGACTAAGGGACAAAAGTCTAGAAATCTACCAACATCACTTGCAACACTCAAAAATAACAGTACTGCTGTAAATGTCAAAACTAAACAAATAAGAAAAACAACCAGACTTTAATACAATCCTGTACAAATATCACAGACCTAAATAAATTACAATATGTACAAAATTACAACACTGACAATATCAAGTAAATCCCCCCTCCCCCTTCGAAGTTGTCATTCAATACTGATGTTGTTTCTCAAAAGGCAGATGTGCAAAAGCACATTGCCATTCTGTTTTGTTTTCTTTCATAATTACACTTTTTTTTGACAAAAGTAAAGGTAGTAATTAAGATCAAGGTTATATACAAAATAATGGACTAAAATTGTAAACAATGCTATGATAGTAACTTTTTTTTATATTTTAATATGGAAATTTGAAATGAATACTGCCATTATCTGCATATTTGCAACAATGTTAGTGTCACTTTTTTCTTTCCCTGGTACCTAATAAAATGTTTCCGTCATCCTTTAAATCTGTTAATATATTACTGGTCAGAACAGTCTTCTCTGTTTAGAACCACTTCCAAAACCTCCCACAACAATAACATTTATCTGTGTTATTTCTTAGGCCTAATGTATAAGTATGGCAGTGATTTTATCTTAACCCTTTCCCTCATATATACTCATTTTGACACCCTCAATAGGTATCACATAAAACCTGATCTGCAGAAAACCATAGTTAAACCTTACCAAATTTAATTACAAAATCCTCATTTCCAGACCACTGAGGAGCAGCGAACAGCATAAAACCTGATCAGCCTGCGAGTTACTCGCAGGCTGATCTGGTTTTATGCTGTTCGCATAGGTCTTTTTATGGTGTCCTCTGAGGGAAAGGGTTAACATCCTGGTAGTCAGTCTCCTAATCTTCCCACAATGGAGACACACTAAACCATGTCAAGGACAATGATAAACCAAGATCAGTGTGAACCATGTTTGGTCAGTTTTCGGATTCAGTTATCTTTAAATTTTTTAACCCTTTACACCATGAATATTCATGCACAAATTTATGACTTGAGGAATATCTATTTACTGAACTTGAGATTGTTTGTTCTACCTTTTATATATTCTTTATACAATGTATTTGTAATCAGACATCTTGTGTCCTCAAAAAATATTCAACAAACAGGTCAGATGCTGGTAACACTTTTATCTAAAAAGGTCCAAACGCAATATTCATGGTGTCATTTTGGCTACGGACTGGTTCCTACCGAGAAAACTGTAAGTGCAGGCTGATCTTGTTTTACACTGGCTACCTACAGTACAGCAATTTCACCCTCTAGGCTTCTAAAAAGTTAAAGTGACAGCCATTAAGCTGTCATCCCTCATTGAGAGACACTTAGAGGCGGCGGTCTTCTTGATCGACTCTCTGTTGCCAGCTTCTCTCGTAATCGCCGCACTTGATTGAGTAAATTAATCTCCTGCTCTTCAAATCCTCTCTGTTTCGTCTCCAAGGAAACTGAATACATAAAAGAAAAAATTATCTTCAATGGTGTATGATGATTCTTTCTCAGTTATTTGATATGACTAGTCCCAGCTTAAGAAGCCTGACTTTTTCAACCTTTACCTCATGAATATTCATGTACAAATTTATGTCTGCGAGAAGCCTTCTGTTCTGGGTCTGCTCTGTTTGCAAGGGTCAAAGGTCAAAGGGTGTCTATATGAGGGAAAGGTTAAAGGGAGCATTGTTGTTTCAGCATCACAGCTGTGTGTTAAGATGTTTCTACACAGATAATAATTTAAAGGGAACAATTTCCATCCAACTAGGCCCTCAGTGTTTTAAAAGTCATGATGGCAATTATGATAGAGAGTCACAATGAGATCATTTTGAAAAATACAATTTATCTCAATTTATTTTTAATTTCTATACAGACATCATTAAAGAAAGTTAGACCCCTTAGTCTCATTTTTTACCTGAGCAGTTTTGTTAGAGGATCAAGGTGAGATCATTTGTGTAAGATTTGGCCTTTTCTTTTTTCTCCCTTTAATTTTTCAATACATATTATGTAAGGACAAAAGCACACACTTATATCACCTCTATTTCAACATGATTATTTGCACATGAAAAAATAGTCATTTGCACAAAATGATATTAATTGAAAAGCTGATTAATAATCTTTTTCAAGATTTTTAAATAAAATTCTTGGTTGCCATGGCACCGAGTGTTCTGCATGGATAAAGTTTATTCTGGTAACTTCGTAAAAACTTTGTAAAGAATATTCAATAACCAAAGATCATTCAAACAAAGTTACAACAATTTCTGTCCAGTGTTTTCTGAAATGCTATTTAAGGCAAAATGTTGGTGATATCAATAGCTTACAATAAGCACCTTGTGCTCAGTGAATTAATACTGTGTACAGGAGGAAGGTATGGCCCCCTACCCCTATTTTATCATTATTTATTAAGCTATTTTCATGTTATAATGCAGTTATATGATTGGATTTTCCTGTGTTTCAATTAAAGAAAGTACAGAGTATATGCTATCAAACTCATGATCAACTCACTAGATGAGGCGAGTGATTCCAGGTCTGTTGTACTTTCTAGGGTGCCATACAGATCCGATTTCCTCGAGTCATTGATATACGACTGGCCAAGTCGGGATCCTGGGAAATGAAGAACAATGATAAGTATATTAAAGGAATGAAATAAAACTAAAATCACACAGAGAAAAATATTTTCCACATTTACTATATACCAGAAACATTAGATCCCTCTATGTTATGCAAATCATTTACCTAAAAACAAACATAAATCAAAGCTTCAGAGCTTGAAATTTTGTTTCTTCTTCAAGATCTCAAAATAAGCATTTGGGGATGGGAGCATTTTAGCCCCCTTTACCTTTTGTTAATGAATTAATTTGCATTCATGATTACATTGACAGTTCACAAATACTATCACATACAAATGCATGTGCTCTTTTGTGTAAATTACCTCACCTTTAGATAACATATCCTAGAGTAACTGCTGAATAACCTGTATAATTTGAATGCATTTACAAACATTGCTGAGTCCACTGTAGCTTTATTTAACCCTTTATTTCATGAATATTCATGTACGAATTCGAGACTTAATGAATATTAATTAACTGAACTTTAATGGTATATGAAATAGAGGATTTTTTTCTTCACTTTGCAGACTGTGTAAAATCTGAACTACAATATTGTATAAGCAATATAAGCAAACAGAGGAGACCCTGATCAGACAGCTCCTATAGGAAATGCCTAATCTTGAGCTGCTCTGTTTGCCAATGTGTCAAAATGAGTCTATATGAAGTAAAGGGTTAATCTATAGACTAATCCAGTGTAAATATACCTATTCAAACGATTTACACAACTGGTTGTGAATTGACCAGCTGATATGACAGGTTTAAAGTACCTTTCCAAAGGCTACACAGGGATATGTTGTAATCAATGGGGAACTTGATTTACACAAAGTACACACAAATTTGTTATATTGCTTGAAAGCAACAAAATAATAATCCCTTAACAGTGAGCAAACTTCACTGCAACACGAGCTGAACACTGATTTGACCTAGTAACCTAATTTTTAAAAGCTCACAATCCTGTATGGATTTGACCTAGTAACCTAATTTTTAAAAGCTCACAATCATGTATGGATTTGACCTAGTGACCCAATTTTTAAAAGCTCACAATCATGACATGATTGTTATATCCATACATTGTATGGATTTGACTTAGTAACCTAATTATTAAAGGCTTACAATAATGTAAGACATGATGCAGACAAAAAATTGACCAAATTACATGAAAACTAGATCTGTTTTAAGATAATCAAAAATCAAATACCTTCAATCAAATCATTAATGTCATTAGACTGCCTGTCTGCCCAGTTATTGTCAATATATGAAGGAAACTTTTTCCCTATAAAATCAGACTAAAAATAAAAAGAATCTGCAATACAGTAACTTGGATTATGAATAACCTTCTAGGACTAACAAATAAATTTTAACAATTTTTATTAGTCAAAGCTGAAGACAGAGCCCATATTTACCAGCTTCTGGGGCAGATGATCTATTCACGTGACTACAGAAACCTGAAGTTGTCCTTAATACAATGAAAATCCATTTCAACTTTGTATCTTGGGTCAACTCCTATATACACCATAACTTTAAACACTGTTGAAAGAAAATAAAATAACAATAAACAAATGCATTTGTATAAGAATGGAATTTCTGACAATGAAAGGACGCTGAATTCACTAAATTCAGAGCATATCTGGAGACATTACTGTGAGCTGCATCAATTGCATCTTCTGCCAGTGCCGTCCCATGTTCCTTGGCAAGCTTCGCTTCTCTCTCCATGAAGCCCAGTCTGCGAGTGTTGCTCTGCAGAATATCTCCCCTCTGCTGCTCTAACTCCTCCACACTTTCTTCATGCAGCAGCTCCTGAAACATCAGTAATTCCAGGATCAACAACAATGTACCAGTCACACCAGTCCCTCCAGTATCAACAATAACAATGAACCAGTCACCTCCTGATAGTCTGTACAAATCTTCATCAAAAACAATCATTTCCCTTTACTATATTTTATTGGAATTGATATCAATCCTGCTTTCAAAAAATACTTTTTGGTATCTATACAGGACAATACACTGTTAACACTTATAAAAGCCAATCTCACTGCATTTTAAAATTTATAGTTAATTCTAAAGGTTATAAAAATACATATATATTGATTCAATAGTCATATTTAGAGTCAGCGATTTTTTTTCCCCTTCTATAAATGGTACCGTAAAAGGACCTATCCAAAATTTAGAAGGGACTCAAATTGATTCACAATTCCAAAGTGTATTTTGGATAAAGGCATGGTGTAAATCCTTCCTACTCAGCTGAATTAATTTCAAAGGTGCTTCTCTTCCTCAATATCTGTTTCGTGAAAAAATAAACCATTCCCTACCATTCTGCAGAAAAATTGAAGGTATTCTGTCATAGCCAACATTTTCTCCTCACAATATCAGCAGAAACCTCACTACTTTTTTTCACAATTTTAAGAAAAACAATGCTGAATTTTCTCAAACAAAGGGGTACCGGACCCATTCACAATTCAAGGAAAAAAAATCAGAGTGTTTTTTTTGTGTGTTTTTTTCCCAATATCAGTATTCTGTATGACCGTCAAAGCCTTCATGATGACAACATCAAACAGTCTTATCATATTCATGGTTCATGCACACTAACTTATATGTTTGCTTATTACATTGATTAACAATTTGCAAAATGATCTAACAGATGCAAATCTCTGAAGGAAAGTCGTATAGACTGTATTGCCTACATGTTCAGAGATGGCTTCTTCACCATGGAGAGAGACTCATTACATGTAATTATTTGTTTGTTTGTTTATTAGGTTTAATGTCCCACCAACAGTATTTCAGTCATTTGGAGACAATGTCTACTTGAGACAGATAAAGTGCTGCTACACTACAGTATCATGCTGTAGTAATGTGGCATGATACTACACCCAGTCACATTATCCTGAGCGCCAAGCAAGGGAGCTATACCAGTAACATTTTTTAAGACTTTGATATGTCGTGGCAGGGGATCATACCCATGACTTCCTGATTCCTGGGCGAATGCTCTAACCACTCGGCCACTGGGAATTGTCTGTAATTATTTAGTCAGCACCTAGAATGTTAATTCACTGCATTACATCCCACCAACAGCATTTCAGTCAAATAGAGACCAGGGTACGACACTGTAGTATTAAGCCAGTCATGTGGTATGATACTACATATAGTCAGTTCTGTATAACCACAAACATGAGAATTTGAAGAAATGAAAGAAGATTTTCTGTTAAAGCATGCTAATAAAAGCAAGTTTGCAAAAATTCTAGACTATAAGTGACTGGGTAAGAGAGTTCTAGACATTCCAAATTTTGAGTAAATGGAGAAAATCTCAATTTGAAATATTTTGTGAAATACAGACTAGGGCTGTGGGACTGATATAAAATATGTCACTTACCCTGTCATCCTGGCACTTCCTCATCAGACCGTGAACCTCCTGTTCCAGTGACCGGTTCTCAGCGTTGACTCGTGCTAGCTGAAAAATGTACTAAGTTATTTAGGTCAAAGACTTATAAACCAATACCAATGCATTTTTACAGCAAAGAAAATTGAATTATTGAATTTATTACAATTTTGATTTCTTAATCTTCAGAGTGCTCTTCCATACAAATGGCAAGCTGGGTGACATTTTCCTTTTCTTTCTTGGTGTGAAATATTTTGATAGATAGCTACCAATTCTATGCCTGCTTATAAATAGGTATAGACTTATTTACAAATGATGTTTGTTTATATTTGTTTTGTTGGGTTTAACATCCCACCAACAGTATTTCAGTCATGTGAAGATAGTTCTACCACACTGCAATATCACACCATAGACATGTGGCATGATACCACACCTGTTCACATTATCCTTACACCTGGCCAAGCAGTCCTGGAACTACCTTTTATATGCAGAGCGCCAAGCGAGGGAACTATGCCAGTAACATATTTTATGACTTTGGTATGTCGCAGGCCATAAACTCTACAAAGTTACAAAATCTGCACTGAACAATTTTTAATTGTAAACTAGTCTAAACTGTCAACTATTGATAAACATGAAAATCTGCTTTTGATTTGCCCTAAAAGAGTGCCAAAAAAGGCACTAGATCTCTCACCTGAATACAATCACCCTGAATAAAATGACTGACGATGTATTAATATGTAGTTACTTCCAGATATTGACAAGTTGAGGAAGACCTCATTAGCATGAACAAGGGACACAGGATGATTAGTAATCACAACATGCTCAAGTTGAGTTTAAACTAAACACTCATTGACAATGTTGTCACTGCTCACCTGAACAGACCGTAGCTCCCTCTGTAGGTCTTCCAGTCGATGTTTGTAGTCCATCTCATTCTCTGCCCACACATCTATAGACTTCTGGGAGACTCGGGCCAGGTTTTCTTCCATTGTCTGAATCAAATCAGTCTTGCTTATAATAACTCATGGTGCGTTATAATACTGAAAATGGGGTCCAAACCAACAAACTTAGACATTGAACGTGTTGAAACTGTTATGACATCAATGAACAAAATCTAAGATTTGGGATCTGTCTCGACATTATATTTATATTAGTATTATAATGGAGTGTGATCTGTAACTGTATTCATCTAATCCAATAGTCCTAGTAAGCCCTTTCCCAAAGTTATTCAAAGCTATCAATGTGCCTATATAAACTACTATTAAGGTAATCCACCTAACATTAACTTGTGATCATGGTCCATCAAAAGATCATGGGAATTTTATAGAAAATGTGAGCCTTTATATAATTATAGCAAAAGAGCATATAATTCCAAGTCAATGGATGCTTGCATCTGCACTTTAGTTTTTTTGAGCATTTGAGGGACCATGATTATAATTCTATGATGAATGAGTTACCTTTTGATGAACTATTCTTTGCTTTTTCCCCAATTTACCATTATTGTTACAGTAAATGTTATAAATAATTACAAGACTTTAACCAGAAAAATTTAGTCTTCTATATTATGGATATACATTTTTTTCAAGTCCATTTGCTTAATATGGAGCCCATCTGCCTCAGATACTTGCCAAAATGTATTGAACAATTATAAAGATACCTAAAACTTTCACTAAGGGTAATAAATATCGCCCGCATAGTGCTTGTAAACTAGAATCACAAGTCCCCTCTGCAGCTAAGGTCATTGGGCTACAGTAATAACCCTGAAGGGAGAAAAGTTTGACAGACAGACAGATTTATTTCTATACCAACCCCCACCCCTGACTTCTTTTGCTGGGGAAGAGGATGTAAACTAACAAAAGCAACCAGATGCTCAAGAGCAATATGCCAAGCCCACAACCTAGTGTGACCTTGACCTTTATGCTGAGGACTCATATCTTGTTTCCAACACTTTATCTGAGGCAAACCTTACAGACAAGTTCTCTGAGAATCCTTTGATCCATGTCTATTAAATTTACAGCCAAGACAAGCAAATCCTGAAGATGAGACACATGCATTAATGCACATACACCAAGCCTCAATTTATTTGTGTTTTCAATGTGGTTATATATGGTCTAATACAGGCCAGTTCTGGCAAGACTGAGGCAGTGCCTAACACCAATGGGACCATACCTTCCTGGCCTCCATCTCCCTCTCCCGCTCAACGTCCTTCAGACGCTGCTGTATCCGGTCCTCTAGTTCCGTTTGTTTCCGGTGCATGTCTCGCTCCGTCTGTAACTGCTGAGTCCCTGTCGCATACTCCCGGAACAACTCCTGTAATTATCAGGATTTTATCAGATGGTTTCATGTATTATGTACATACCTGTCAAACAAGGTCTTAAAACCTTGGGAGTGTTATTACGCACAAGATATTCTTATAAGGGGCACAGCTCAAGATGAATGATGAAGGGCAGAGACAGTGGCATGAATCTAACACAGATGTTATACATGTAATTAAATTCCTATTTGGGAATCTAAAAGCTGGCCATGGTGATGAGAACTACTGCTTAGTACATTTGATGAAACACATCCATTTCATAGACATTATGTTTTCCATTACATGATTCTATGAATAAATGTACAAACAACAAGAGCTGTCAGAGGACAGCACGCTCGACTATTCAAAATGCTTGTTGGTAAATCAAATGAAATCTATTTAAATTCTTGCCCTTCATAGTAATAGTAAAAAATGATATACCTTGATAGTCTGATACCCCTTAATATATTTATGATGTCTAAAATCAATCACATGCCTAGTTACTGAGACATAAGCACAATAACACTGTGCATGCAAAACTTAAACCAAAAATCCAAGTTAGAAAAGGGCCATAATTTGCATCAGTCCAAAAGTTATCCTCCTGTTTTCTGATGCCCTTGAAGACACACCTTAACTTTCTAGTCAATTCCACAAGCAATTTCTGAGATATAAGCTGGATAGTAGCTTGAATGCAAAAATTTAACCATAATTCTAAGTTAAAAGGGGGTCATAATTTTTAATTTATTCCATCAAGTGTTATCTTCCTTTATAGTATGATACCCCTAAACATATTAAAGATGTTTCAAATCAATTCCATGCCTGGACTCTGAGATATTAGCATGAAAGTACCTTGCATGCAAAACTTTAACCAAAATTTCTAAGTTAAAAAAGGGGCCATAACTTGTAATATATTCCATCAAAAGTTATCTACCTTGATAGTATGATACTCCTAAACATATCAAAGATATTTCAAATCAATCCCATGCCTGGATACTGAGATATAAGCATGAAAGTAACTTGCATGCAAAACTTTAACCAAAATTTCTTAGTTAAAAAGGGCATAATTGTAAATATTCCATCAAAGTTTCTACCATAAAGTATGATCCCCTAAATATTAAAGATGTCTCAAATCAATCCCATACCTGGATACTGAGATATTAGCATGAAAGTACCTTGCATGCAAAACTTTAACCAAAATTTCTTAGTTAAAAAAGGGGCCATAACTTGTAATATATTCCATCAAAAGTTGTCTACCATGAAAGTATGATACCCCTAAACATATTAAAGATGTCTCAAATCAATCCCATACCTGGATACTGAGATATTAGCATGAAAGTACCTTGCATGCAAAACTTTAACCAAAATTTCTAAGTTAAAAAGGGGCCATAATTTGTAATATATTCCATCAAGAGTTATCTACCTTGGTTGTATGATGCCCCTAAACATATTCATAAACTTTCAAGTCAATACCATGAATGGTTATTGAGATACAAACTAGATAGTAGCTTGCACGCAAAACTTTAACCAAATTTTCTATTGCATGCAAAACTTTAACCAAAATTTCTAAGTTAAAAAGGGGCCATAATTCATATTAAATTCAGTCAAGAGTTATCTACCTTGGTTGTCTGATGCCCCTGAACATATTTATAAACTTTCAAGTCAATACCATAAATGGTTATTGAGATATAAGGTTGATAGTAACTTGCACGCAAAACTTTAACCAAAAGCTGCAACGCCAACGCCGATGCCAGGGTGACTACAATAGCTCTCATATTCTACGAATAGTCGAGCTAAAAATTAATGTCAGTGAAAATGAATGATTTTACAGTAAGAATATATGATTTGTTACAGTGACAAAAATGTACATGCACATAACAACAGTGAAGGTTATTTTCCACACCTGTTCAAACATTTTCTTCTTCAGTTGCAACTCCATGTTTTTAATCTCTGCCTCCTCTATGGCAGCCTCCGTTTCCTGGTCCCTCAACAGAGCTTTCCGTTGGACCTCGTCGTCCAGACGTTTCAGCTCAGCCTCACGCTGTGACTTCTGGAAATGCAAGAACTTCCGCCTGGCAGCGTCCAGCAGTTGCAACTCCTTCAGTTTCATCTGCCGGTTTACAGCATTCAATCTGCAGCCAGGCAGTTAAACATTTTAAGTCAAGATAAAGGTTCTTATAAACATATAATCTATTGATATATACCATGCCAACATTATGTGCAAATAACAGGAGAAAAAAATCAAGGCACAATTATGTAATGCTTTATAAGGAACTTCCATTTTAACCTATATTGCAAAATACAATATGGCTGTTTCTTTTCTTCAAAAATATCATGAAAAGCTACTTTTCAAAATTTTGACAGTTTATACACATTAAATAACTGAATTTGAAAATAAGCTTATCATTCTTAAACATTATTGATTATATACCTCTGAGAAAATAATAGTTTTTTTTATTTGTTACACAGAAATAACTTCTTAAAATCAAGAAATTTTAACATAAACACATCTATCAAATTAAGAAAAAGTGTTGATATTAATTGTTATCTGCATGTCAAAATAAAATATCAATTTTGTGTACTTTTTTTATGATTTCTCATATATATAAGTCTGCTGTGTGTTAGCCTTATCATTCTGAACAACCAGAACATCAGTGCTGATAAAGTAAATTATGGGAGAGAGAGAGATAGAAAGAGAAAGAGAGACAGAGAGAAATAGTCCTGCAGTATGGACTTCACACAACAAATTATTATAAACAATAACTTTATTCCAAGCTGTGTCTCCAGGTCCCCTCCACCACAACCCAAAATATTTTCAAAAACAACATTGATTATATCGACTATTCAATAAAAATGACACCTATTATAGCTAGCTCCCTACCTTTTTCGCTGGTCGGCAAGTTTCTGTTCCTCCTCATGTATCAGTTTTCTCCGACGGTCCTCAGCATCAAGCAGCAGTTTCTGCTGCCGGTACCAGGCTTCCTCCTCCTGCTGTCGACGCTGCGTCTCTTTCTGAAGGTCCATGGATACCTGTCTGTTTAAAGAGAACCAATTCAGTAAAACTTGTCTTATACGTGTAAAATCAGGGAACAAGAGAATGTGGTGGCTGCTTTTAATGAAGTTCTAATGACCAGCAAAAAATCATTTTATTAATCTGTGTTAAGAAAGCAGCTTTCTGGTTCAATTATAAGTTCATTTTTAATTAATATTTGAACTTTATTCATGGCTGGCTGTTTAATATAGATATAACGGTTCTGTGTTCCAAAGGCAACACCCCTCCAGCTGTTCCTGGGTTGGACCAGTCCTTTTTGCCTGTGAGGGTCATGAAAAAGCCTTGCCCCCCATGGGGTTCAAACCCACAATCAGATCTGTAGACAGCTTCATTCCTCCAAACTGAAGAGTCTGATTTATGTAACCTTACTATAGTTGAACTAACATAAGTGTTGCAGAAAAACTGTAACTGTAGAAGGTGCTTGAAACAAGCCATTATATATAATAATTCCTACCTCTGTCGGAGATAGTCCAGCTCCTCCAGTCGTATTCGTTCTCTCTCTTGCACCTTCAAACATATTCAGAGCATTTTGACTTTCATCAATCTCTTATACATATTCTGAATAATGCATGACAAAACAATACAAGTCCCCTACCGGTGAGGTGCATAATTTTTCCATTACCATAGTAACCAGAATTTTGGTCCGAGAAAAAAACAACAAAGTGCAGAATCTACATACTACCATCTATTCATATACCAAGTTTCATAACATAAACTTAAACAGTTTTTAAGTTATCTTGGAATCCAGATTTCCAGATGGACAGACAGATGGAGGGCAAACCTATAGTCCCCTCTGGTGTAAACCAACGGTAGGGGAATAAAAAGCCATTTCACTGTATCTGCAGAGTCAATTGCCATAACCCTAATCTAATAAGCATACAGTTGTACCTGTATTAAGCAGTCAACCTGCAAGTAGCGGCAAAACCAGAAAATTGGTATATGTTTAACCTTCTTTTAGCAACCACCTCTGTTAAGCGGTCACTTTCTCTTAATCCCTTGACTGACAGCTTCAGAGAGGTTAGACTGTACTTCAAAATGAAACCCAAAGTGCACAACTATACATGAAAGAGAATATATGTTAAGCTTCATTAATCTAAATTATATACATTTCACAAAATGCTATGTCATAGTATGATATTTTCACAAGCCAGGAGCCATAACTCAAACAACTATGAAACAGAACACCAGGTGTACAATGACACATCAAAGCGAATAATTCTGCGAAAATTTATCATCTAGAATAACATAATGGAGTTATGCATGCCACAAGATTTTGGACAGCTGGATAGATAATCGAGAAAAATATACACCCGTCCAAAAAATGGGGACATAAAAAAATTCCTGCTATGTAAAGCTAAGATTATAAAAAGTATAATCCAAAGTACAGACCTGGTAGTCCACTATAAACTTGGGGTATTTGTTGAAGACTGGGTACTGGCCCTGAGTAAGGGGGCTAAATTCGCTCAGAACTTCTCGAGGGTGCAGGGAGTCGGGCGTGCCGTCCATGATGCGGTACGCCTCCTTGATCACTTGTTTCACATCTACAGCATTACGGTGGTGGAAGAAATACTGCAATCATGTCATGCAACACAGTACATTACTTTGTTATAAAATGCAATATTACTTCTATTAAAACTAGAAATGTTTGTGAAACATATATGCCCCCCTCATATGCCATAATATGTATATAGCTATATTACATGCAAGGAGTTTGCCTTCATAATGTTGGCTTGTCACAAAAAATTCTTAAACTTCAAAAATTTGAGTGAAAATATAATGTGCTAAAATGTGGAACTTAACATTTACTGAAATAAAACCAGACACAATGAGATTTTGAGTTATTAGTCAGACAGTGCTTAAATTGTACAAAATATTTATAAGAATCCAACTTATTAATTTGAAAACAGGGTTTTCTACATTTATAAGCAACAACTACATGAGGTTAGGACCTTAAGAGTAAAAATAAAATAGAAGTTATCACTTGAGCAAGACATTTATATAAACAAATACATGATGGCAAAAAAAAAAAAAATTTTAATTTAAAAAAAATGACATTGTGAACTTGACCTTTGGATGTTGACACCCAAAAAGGCAAGTCATCAAACATATATACAAATGCAACCTTGTGACCTTGACCTTTGAGGTAATGACACTAAAATTGATATGGGTCATCTACAATCATAAAAACAACCACATGAAGTTTAGATTAAAGGTCAAATAAAACTTAAGTTATCACTCGGACAAGGACCTTGACCTTTGAGGTAATGACACCAAAATCAATAGGGGTCATCTACTAATCATGAGCAACAACCACATGAAGTTTGAGATTTAAAGGTCAAATAGAACTTATGTTATCACTCGGACAAGGTCTGGTATTATTCATACACAACATGTGACCTTGACCTTTGAGGTAATGACACCAAAATCAATAGGGGTCATCTACTAATCATAGCAACAACCACATGAAGTTTGAGAAAAAAACTTAAGTTATCACTCGCACAAGGTCTGGTCTACCGACAGACGGACGGACGGACATGAGCAAAGCAATATACCCCCTCTTCTTCGAAGGGGGGCATAAAAAGCTTGTGATCAGATGGCTTTCCTGTACTGATAAAACCATACAAGCTGGTAACTTGTTATATCTTTTTATTGTAATTTTTTTTTTATTTCCTCTTCAAATAAATGTGAAGTAATTACAGAACAAAAATATCTAAGATCAAGTTTCAGAATGAAATCTGGACAAATATATATCTATTCAAAAGTAGTGACACCAGCCATGTTTTGAGCAAATTTGTTGCAGTGTAATTTGGATTTCATACACCTTAATATTGAAATACATGCAGAAGCCACTAAAAGGGTATTCAAGTGATGCCTTATACAATGACTTAGAACAGACGTGGGATCCAACTGAGGTTGTACTGGTGCAAATCCAGTTCATCGCAACTATACCTTGAAATCGTCCAGTTCAATACATTGCATGAGAGGACCGCGGGCACACATGGCATAGGCAGCGACTAGCATCAGCAGGAAGGACGGGTGGTTACTGAACACATTGTCGAACATCATCAACCACTCGTCTCGTGTCAACACCTCGGAGAACAAGGTCTCAAGGAGGGGCCAGGCATATATCTGTAACACAAGACTAAGTTTGAAAATACCTGTTGACAAATATATCTAAGACATAAATAAAAAAATTCAAAAGAAAACTAACATGGGGTGAGTAGAATAACTGTTTGATTGTTTGTTTATTGGGAATAAGATCCTACTGACAGTTATTTGGAGACTATGTCTACATGAGACAGATATAGTGCTTCCACACTGCAATATCATGCCATAGACATGTGGCATGTCAAGCAAGGGAGCTACACCAGTAACATTATTTATATACTAGGAATATTTTGGCCAGTTTTCCAAATCCACAATCTCCCGCTCCCAAGGCGGACACTCTGACCACTCAGCCACCAGGGACGTTAATAGAATAGTTGTCTTTGATCTTTGAAAAGTTTGATGTAAAACAATATGAACTGACCTGTGATGTATGATGGAGCATGGTGAACCTACCTGAGATGTAACATTGTATTTGACGAAATGCTGCAGGAGATATCTGTCATGGTGTCCAATAACATTCTCAATCATCCCCAGGATGTTGATGGGCGGGTTGGGAAAGTACTCAAACCAGTGCTGAGACCAGTTGACTGAAATAAATTGTCAGAAAATAAATACATAAGTTTGAACCTGCTTTATTATATTGCTGATCAAACTTACAGCATCGAGAATTTGATGATCAGTGAAGGTGATTCAAAACCAACCAATGACTATTAATTTACATATCACGTTGAGCATAATACTCCATATGAAAGAATGAGAAGGGGATATCCTGATCTTTCTTATCAGTAGCCTTTCTCCAAATTAATTTGAAACTCTCATGTTGTTTTTAAAATGAATTGGTTAATGAAAATCCCACATCCATCGAAGGTACCGTGAATGCTTTTAATTTACATCTATAATATTTCATGGGATGAGAGAAAAAAAGCCCACAAATTAAACACAAGTAAATAATGAGGATTCTGTCTACAAAATGTCAACTTACTCATGATGGTAGCGATGATTTCAAACCCAACAAGGTGATTGTTTTGGAATAATTTGACAAAGGGAAATGTCAACACAGGCAAATACTGAGTCTCCCCAAATATTGGAGACCAATGGGCAAGCGCCGACAGAATCCTGCAACCACACAAAATAATTTTTCTGTCAAATACTTCAGCTTTCAGAGATAGTCTACATAAAAAAGATATATCATATTTAGTATGGAGCAAGGCGGGTGGGTAAAATAGCTTAGATTTATATATAATCAGGAAAAAATGTTAAGGAAAGACAGGACAGACTAATGTAAGGCAATTTTTTTCTGTATGTGTGCTGGCAACAGTTGATTCAACCTAAAGTGTAATCACTACTTGAAGTTTAGCTCTGTTATTTGTATGAAATCAACAGAATATCTGTGGCTTGTTTCAATCTGTGCCAACAACACAAAGTTCTCATTGCAATAAACTCAGGGTTTTCATATATACATATAACAACATATTTTTTTTTGAAAACAACAAAGTTGTCCGTGAGTTAAGGGGACTTTGGACATTCAAAACCTCAAATATTGCCAAAAACAACAAATTTGTATTCTATTTAAACCGCTGATTTTGATCTGCAATCTGTTAATTATGAAAACCCTGTGGACTATAACAAAATCTGTCATTCTGCAACATAGTAAAGCAAACAAAAAAAAACAACTCAAAACCGATACCTACCTCTGTAATATTCGTAAGAGTCGTCTATTTTTGATAGGATACTCCTCGTTCAGTTTGCCAAATGCTGGATGGGTGCCCTTGTCTACTAGTGCTGCATATGCTGTGTGGTTTTCAGGGAGCTGGAGCAGGGACCTCCAGATGAACATCCTGCGATAGAACAATTCAGTAGCAAAAATGAGCCAACTAGCACCATTTGTGTTAACTAAAAGTGAAACATTAAAATAACCTCAATCATTTTACAGCAATATTTCTTTAAACTTAAAAATTCTAACTAAGGTAATTAATATACACAACTCCACAATCTAAAAATAGTCAAAATATACAGTTACTGTAAAATCATTAATTTTGTTGACATTAATTTTGTTTATTATGTACATAAGGGAATTTCATGGGTACATTTATCTTTGGATCTATGTTCTAGATAATGTGAGGTCTATATAATGGGGATTAATATTTGTTGATAAAACCCTTCCTAAAACTGACAAAAATTAGTGTCCCATGAAAATTATTGATTACACAGTAATTAACAGGGTGTGCTTCTTAAACTACTGGAAATGCAGATAGAATTCCTTAGAAAAAATGGGCCACAGCTCTTGAAACATTATCAAATCCTGTGACAGTTGTCAAAGTATATAATTTACACCATTCTGGACATGGTAAAGGCTCATAATAGATAGGGAAGTCAGAGCTTTAAACATGCTGAACTGCAGAATACAGAGAAAGTAGTAGAGAAATTACGTGAATATTGCTCCTAATTCATCAAACTTATGAGCCTACATTTTGAATATCCGGAAAATCTTTATTTTTTTCTCTCTTTTTCTTGTGAATGTTTCTGAACGTAGGATTTCTGTCTTTGAGAAACCTTAAGAATTTATCCATATTCATGTAAACTGGCATTTCTTAAATCTAAAGTATTCTTAAATCTAAAGTATGGAATTGCAATATTGATGAATAAGGGCCCAGTACCCATGTTAAACCCTCTTCATCTATAAACGTACCTGTTTGTTTGTTGGATTTAACATCCCACCAACAGTATTTCAGTCATTTGGAGACTATGTCTACATGAGACAGATATAGTGCTGCCACACTGCAGTATCATGCTGTAGACATGTGGCATGATACCACACCCAGTCACATTATTCTGACACTGGGTCAAACCAGCCCTGGAACTACCCATATATGCTTAGCACCTAGCAAGGGAGCTACACAAACTTTACCCCACCCACTAGAAAGCCATATCGGCAATCGGCAAAGTCTATATGAGTGTATTTATATTTTAAATCGGTATTAAAGCTTTATCATATATACTTGCCAGAAAATTGTTGTCTGTTGTGATTTCTACAATATAATTGTGAAATAAATGCTTACGAAATCATTGTTCTCATTTTTATATTCATTTTGTTTATATCGCTGTGAATCGCCCAGACTCGTTCAGTACCGTACTGTACTTTACATAGTAATTAATTGACGAAATAAACTAAATTCAATATTCGCATTGTCATTAATGAGACAAACCATGACTGCCATTATGATTATACAATCAGTTTATTGCTTTTAGCACATTCAGACAATATTCTAGCTAGTTAGTTCCATGTTTGGTAAAGGTAATTGTTTACTTCAAATTCTAACTGGAAAGGGACTTGCGACAAACAGACAACAAGGTGTCAACATTTGAAGACTTACTCAAACTATTGGCCATTGAGAACATTAACGAAACAATGCAAGCTGAATATGGATACTAAAGGTGCAAATTATAATTGTCGCATGACTGACTTTCGGAAGTAGTAAAACTTTTATTACCTGTGGTTCAGTTAAATATCCACAAAATACCCGCGGCTAAACAAAATGGCAGCCTCCTCGATTTGCGAAGCATGAGTGCACATTATAGAACGGAAATAAATTTTTACCAAAATTTTAACCTCAAACTCAAGCTGCGCACTATACATGAGTGTGCACAATACATGAATGTTTACGGCACCATTTTTTATTCCTTGGTATGTCGCAGCTGGGGAGTAATCCTACAACCTCCCTCTCCTGAGACACACCCTAACCACTCTGCCACCAGAGATGGTAAACTTACCTGTACTTAGCTGGATACTCATAGTAGCCCCTCAAGATTGCTCTAAGTCTGTCCATGTTGAGGCCTTCAGGTAAGCCTCGCTGGTACAAGAAAACAAATTTTCGATATTTTTTTGCATATTACCTACATTATACTAGTACTAAGAATTATTAAAGTGACAATCCATTAGTAATCCCATTAATATGTTTCATTTTCATGCCATTATTGATATATTATTATTATTTACCAAACTTTTTATACAAAACTACCTTAGGAAGGCCAAAGGCTGAAATGTTGGGATAAAGTCACTATATTTAGAATTCTTGAGTTTTAATACTTCTTTATCACAGGTGAATTATTTTTTGTATAGATGAATCTGTAAAAAAATCAAATTAGAGGGAATTTTTTTTATAATTTTATCAGAAAAAATATACATCAAAGAAATGAAACCTGAAATGTTAATCACACACTTGGAAAATTATCATATTACATCTTTATAAATATATTTTTTCAATATCTATTTCTTTATATATACTTTATACATATTTTGCATCCCTATTAAGAACCAAGTGTCTGAATAACAAAGTTTTAATACACTTTTTTCCCCTTAATGTATCCTAGCTTTGATTCCCTATCATGCACATGATATTGCAGTGGTTCAAAACATGAAACCCACTGCCCCCACCCACATCCACCAGATCCCCCCCCCCCCACCACACACACGTGACCATGTGTGCCACTATTAAAAGTTCAACATTTATCTAGCTCTCACAGAATTTAAACTATTGTCTGAACAAACCAATACCTCTACTGTGTCCATCTCCCCTGGTGGCTGTCTCCTGTTCTCCTTCCCAGAACTGCGCTGTTGACTTCTTGCTGACCTGCGATCTTTTAATGACTTGCTTGACTTATCGGTTGACACTGTGTCTGACATTTTGTTGCTTGTGATTACTTTGACAAGAGGAGCCGGGGGCTAGAATCAAATATAATATACAATATCACATATAGGACCTTCTCTCAAGTGTACAAAAAACTAACATCATGTCAAAACTGACAAAAAAACACAAAAAACTTGCACTTAAAGCCTCTGCAAATGAGACATGCTACTTCATGCCATGCTGGCCAGAAACCATGACATAATTTTAGTATAAACCAGTTTTGTGGTAATTTACAATGAGCAGAAGAAGTTTTCAGTAAGGTTACAGTATTACTATCTCATATTAAAGGTACCACTGAATAGAGAACAACATAACGTCTGTTCTTCCTGACTTAGTTGATCTGGTTTTATACAAGGGTGCTCCATGCCAAGACACTACCCCCGCCCCCCCACACACACACGCATTCTCTTACTACAAGGTATATTTCAGGCCATGACAGGCTCAATTACTGATAACACTTA
Organism: Solen grandis; assembly: GCA_021229015.1. Classification (NCBI taxonomy): domain Eukaryota; kingdom Metazoa; phylum Mollusca; class Bivalvia; order Adapedonta; family Solenidae; genus Solen; species Solen grandis. The sequence continues at coordinate 19,897,520 of CM037781.1, forward strand.
TGTAACTTCAATATCCCCTGCAATTCTTAAACAATTAATAGAAAGTTGAACTTAAAGGTCATGGTGTCAAGATATAAAACAGGTTTTGTATCATAATCTCATAAATCATCTTACTTGACAAGCGTTCAAAGGTTAAGTATTTATATACAGTATATGATTTCTTTGTACAATCTTTAAAAAAATAATCTAGCCAAAGAAATCAAATACATTCAACAACCTGTAATCATAAGGAACCTTTTGCAAAGCATTATCTTCTATTATCACAGGGTAACAAAATATATGTGGGACAAAAAATTAGGTATTTAGCCTATGACCTCGACCACGGATAAAGGTCATGGCATATCCTGTGGTCAGAAGCAGCTCAATATGAGTTTGCAACGTTATAAACCAGACAAAAAAAAGTGATACTGATGGACACAGATCAACAAGGCTGATTGCCATATACCCACACCATCTAAAGTTTACAGAGGTTTAAGGTAAAGTCCCTGTAATGGTTCCGCTACATTTCAGACCTTGTGGCCTTTCACAAAGATAACCATGGTTACCTAATGTTTCATAAGGGTACCTTGGTTATCTTGGTAGAAGTTAAGTGGTCCAAGATTTATTGGAACCATTACAGGGACTTTACCTTAAATAGAGTACTTATTTAAACCTACAAATGAAACAGCAGACTGCAGTTCACCTACCTTGTTTATTTCTGCACTAAGTGCCTGAAGACTGTAAACCCCCATGGTGCCGTCTTCATTCACGGATATGATGTAGCGACCATTTGGAGAGACTGAGAAGTTCTTCACCTTGTTTGCCACCTCTCCGATGTCAAACAAGAGTTTACATGTGTTTATGTTGATAAAACGGGCTATCCCATCTTGGCACAGCACTCCAAGTACCTGTGTTTAATAATGAAATGGTTACAATGTGGGCATACGAAAATACAAGTAGACAGCATCCAAACATGAAATAAAAAAAAAAAATCTCTGCAATACGTTTTGTAAAATATTACAGAAGCAATATGAGTAAATACTCTACAGACATTCATGTCAGTTTTCATGATGCCTAATCATAGCATAAACTGAAAAACAAAATATACAGCAAAGCTAAAACCCACTGGTGACATATTCAAAATATTGGATAAAATCTGAATATTTGAAAATTTAATGTTTCTTTCCTCTGTATGACAGAGAATTAAATATGTTTTTAATTTAGCTGGTTGTAAAATCATATTCCTCTCTCACAAATTTTAAATATAAATTGCTTCACATTCAATATTTTTCTAAATATTCATAATTATACACTGAAGTATTTCCAAGTCAGATATCACTGTGTAGTGGTATTTATTAACACACTGTTCCTTATTAAGGAATTTCTGTTTTTAATCTTTTCCCTGCTGACTTCGATTTCAGCAACCAAGTAAATTTTATTTGTTGCAGACAAATCAATCCTAGAGGTACATTCACTTTCATAGTAGGCTATGCTTTATTTTCCTGAATTGCTTTAATTCAAACTATCAAATTCCCTGGGTACAAAACAGACAGAAAACCTATAGAAGGTGCATCTATCAACTGGACTCTGTGTATTCAGTAAACAGTACAAACAGTTATATCTGTCCCATGTGTTATTCATAATTACCTGACTTGCCCCACCATCAAAGTTCTCTGGCAGAAAAGTGACATGTTTCACAGCGGTTACTTTTTCCGGCAGTTCAACGATGCGTAGCAGTTTCCTTGTGTCCAGGACCCAGAGATGGATGAATCTGGACCTGCCTCCTGCTGCAGGATGCGCCCATCTCTGTAAGCAATACAGTCATTTGTGATTATTTTCAAAATAACTGATAAATAGATCTGATAAATATCTGATTCATACATAATCTTCATTTTCTATAAACTGAACATCTTGTATATTGATTCTAAAAGCATAATTACATTATTAAGAATCAATCATAAGATACAATTTTTTCAATATTTTGCAAAACTGTTGCTTTCCATGAGTATGGACAACCTCTATAAATCTTTGAGACTAGAACTATCACTAAAAGTGATTTATACCGGTACCCTGCATCCCACCTTGTTAACATGTGAGTGTATGATAGGACATTACATGACTGGATGTGATGAGCATGATTCCCACATAGCCCCTGCTTCTGTCTAGCAGAGGTATAATAATACATGTATAGGGACACACAGCTCTTATTAGTCTTAAATGAGGAAAATGGGAAAGCTAGCAGTATGGTGTGTGACCAGGCCAGTGTTCTGTCCTGACCTTGTGGCAGCGTATGTCCTGTACTGTGGGGGCTTTCCAGGTGGAACAGGCAGCTGGTACCGACACTGCAGTGTGTCCGACTCCCACACAAATATAGTGTCGTCACGGAAACCGGTCACTATCATGTTGCTGAGAGGCAGGAAAAACACCTGGAACAGAATCACATGTATGAACATAAGGTTCTGATGAACAAGGGACCTACTGTTGTCATAAGCAATGAGTCATACAGGCAATCAATCGTAGTCATAATGGCAAACAAAATATGACAATTTATATAGTGTACAGCAATAAAAACACTCTTGAAACTAGAGCAACTACTGACAGCTTTACATGTGCCTAGCATAGTATCTGGAACAAAAAAAAATAAATAAACAAGAGGGCCATGATGGCCCTGGATCGCTCACCTGATATCATTAGGCTATGTAAAATCAAGTGACCCCTGGGGCAGAGCCAATTTTGACCCCAGGGTCATGATTTGAACAAACTGGGTAGAGGTCTATTAGCCCATGTTACATACCAAATATCTAAACTCCAGACCTTGTGGTTTTTGAGAAGAAATTTTTCTAGATTTTTTTCCAAAATAAGTCTATGTAAAATCAAGTGATCCCTGGGGAGGGGCCAATATTTTCACCAAATATCTAAATGCCAGGCCATGTGTTTTCTAGTTTCCTAAAAAGAAGAATTTTCAAGTTATTTCTATATTAGCCTATGTAAAATCATGTGACCCTGGGGCGGGCCAAATTTGACCCCAGGGGCATGATTTGAACAAACTTGGTAGTGAGTCATAAGATCATGCTACATACCAAATATCTAAACTCCAGGCCTTGTGGTTTCTGAGAAGAAGATTTTTTCAAGTATTTCCTATATTAGCTTATGTTAAATCAAGTGACCCCTGGGGCAGGGCCAATTTTGACCCCAGGGTCATTTACAATTGGTAGAGATCAGACAATGCTACACACCAAATATCTTAACTCTATGCCTTGTGGTTTCTGAGAAGAAGATTTTTCAAGGTTTTTTCCTATAGTAGCCTATGTTAAATCAAGTGACACCTGGGGCGGGGCCAATTTTGACCCCAGGGTCATAATTTTTACAATCTTGGTAGAGAGTCATAAGATCATGCTACATAACAAAAATCAAAAGGCTAGGACTTGTGGTTTCTGAGAAGAAGATTTTTCAAGTTTTTCCTATATTAGCCTATGTAAAATCAGGTGACCCCTGGGGCGGGGCCAAATTTTACCCCAGGGCCATAATTTGAACAAACTTGGTAGTGATCTAATAGACAATGCTGCACACCAAATATCTAAACCCTAGGCCTTGTGGTTTCTGAGAAGAAGATTTTTCAAGTTTTTCCTATATTAGCCTATGTTAAATCAAGTGACCCCTGGGGCGGGGCCAATTTTGACCCCAGGGTCATAATTTGAACAATCTTGGTAGAGAGTCATAAGATCATGCTACATACCAAAAATCAAAAGGCTAGGCCTTGTGGTTTCGGAGAAGAAGATTTTTTCAAGTTTTTCCTATATTAGCCTATGTTAAATCAAGTGACCCCTGGGGCGGGGTCAATTTTGACCCCAGGGCCATAATTTGAACAATCTTGGTAGAGAGTCATAAGATCATGCTACATACCAAAAATCAAAAGGCTAGGCCTTGTGGTTTCGGAGAAGAAGATTTTTAAAATTTTCATTTTTAAAATCTATTTTTAGCTCCTGTGACCTAGATTTTTGACCAATCAAAATAATTTTAACAACTTCGGATAAGGGCCCCATAATGAACATTCCTGTGAAGTTTTATCAAAATTGACCAAGCGGTTAAGGAGGAGATGTCGTTTGAAGCAAAATGTTGACGGACGACGGACGGACGACGGACGGACGGACGACGGACGAAGACCGGTCACAATAGCTCACCTTGAGCCTCTGGCTCAGGTGAGCTAAAAATCAAAGATTAGATAGTTTAATGTCATTTGTGTATAAAAGGTCAGTTTACATTTATCAGAGTAAGAGGGTAGGACAATCTAAGCGGACACTGCAGACCCACCCATTGCAAGTGAATCTGTAGTATGTTGTGAATTCTTTATTTCCTTTCAACTAAATAAGCTACAAACCTGCACGATACCAACATCTTCCTTGATGGTCAGTTTACGTTTCCTCTGAAAGGTGTCCAGGTCCCACAAATGGGCAGTGTCTGAGGAAGTGGTCAGGGCGTACCGGCCCGAGGCATGGACGGACAGACTGTGGATGGCTGACTCATGACCCTTCATCCAGGCCACTAGCTCCTTCTTGTCTACAATAAATTGAGAGCAGGAGGAACAGTATTAATCTGGGGTATAGTTAAATAGTGGCTTTAATAAAAGTCTAGATATAATGCTTAAGTTTAAAGTTCACCTCATGAATATTCATGTACAAATTCATGACTTCATGAATATTAATAAACTAAATTTTAAATGATATATGAAATCATGAATTTTTCTTTGCCACACAGACTGTGTAGAAACTGAGCTGCAATATTGCAAACAGAGGAGAACCTGATCCTACAGGAGCTGTCTGATTTGGGTCTGGTCTGCTGACCAATGTGTTAAAATGAGTTTATATGAACTAAAGGATAAATAGCCCGTACACAAAATTAATAGACTGTGCCCTTAATGTTTTTTTAGGAACATTCAACGCTGTGTCTAACTCATGTTAATTATTCAGACCTAGTGGCATAAATAGCTACCACCATGTCTATGAAATATGTATATGAGTTTATTCAGGCATTACCTCTTTACCTCATGAATATTCATGTACAAATTTATGAATTGATGATTATTAATTTAATGAAATTTAAACAAATATGACACAATGGTTTTTCTTTGCCATGCCGACTGTGTAGAGTCTGAGCTACAATATTGTATGAGCAAACAGAGCAGGGAGACTCTGAGCAAACAGCCCCCCATCCCACCCCTACAGGCATTATTATTTTTTGTTTAATTAAGTAGGAAGGGGCCATAACTCTTGAAAACCTTTAAAGACTCAACTTAAAGGGACTCACTGCTTCTCCAGCATACTGATCCTTTCAAAATATAGCTGGAGCACTAAAAGGCATTGAAAATTAATATACATGGAATGTGTCAGCCTGCTGGGTAATTCAGTCTTATCTGGATAGACCTAACAGGAGGTTGAGGTGGCCTCGGGGGTTCGATGGGAAGGTTCATAGATATGAAGCGTAACGGAAAAAGTGTAACAGACAGACAGACACCGGAAAAGTGATCCCCATGTGTCACCTCTGCTTATGGTGGGTGACACAAAAACGAGAAATATGTGCCTTACCTGTATCAAAGCACTTCAGTGAGTAGTCAGACAATGCCACCAGGAATTCAGATTTCTTTCTCAGACAAAAACCAAGGGAAGTGCATGGTGTGCCACATTTCTGTACCAGGCTAAATCTGGTAAGGAAAATTATACAAATTGAGCCAAACCTTTAAAGAATGGGTATAAATTAATTAAAATGTTTTTGTTTTTTTCTATGATTTCATAGATACATATTTTTATTAAATAAAAATGTTTTTATCTTTTTATTTTTGTCTATTTTTGTAAAATGTTATTCATGTTTATTTCATAAATAAGATTGAATAAGAAACAAAATAAACAAGAGGGCCAAGATGGCCCTGTGTCGCTCACCTGAGTAAGATGGCTGTGTTAGGCATAATGACAAAAAATCTAGCATCTAAAAGTGTTTTTCTAACATTTGACTAAGTGACCTACATATTGATCCTACCTGAAGTTGCACTCAACTGGGAATTCATGCAGTCATCAATCATATTAAGTTTAATGAAGACTGGGACAAAAATGTAGGCCTCTAGAGTGTTCACAAGGTTTTTCTTAGATTTGACCTGGTGACCTAGTTTTTGACCTCATGTGACTCATTTTCAAACTCATCAAATATATCAATTAGACAAACATCCTGACCAAATCTATTGAAGATTGGGCTAAAACTGTGGCCTCTAGAGAGTTCACAAGGTTTTTCTTAGATTTGACCTAGTTTTTGACCCAACATGACCCCATGTGACCCAATTTTGAACTCATCGAGATATCATGTAGACAAACATCCTGACCAAGTTTCATGAAGATTGGGCCATAACTGTGGCCTAAGATTTGACCTGGTGACTTAGTTTTTGACCCCACATGACCCAATTTCAAACTCATCCGAGATATCATGTAGACAAACATCCTGACCAAGTTTCATGAAGATTGGGCCAAATTTGTGGCCTCTAGAGTGTTCACAAGGTTTTTCTAAGATTTGACCTAGTGACCTAGTTTTTGACCCCACATGACCCAATTTCGAACTCATCCGAGATATCATGTAGACAAACATCCTGACCAAGTTTCATGAAGATTGGGCCAAAACTGTGGCCTCTAGAGTGTTCACAAGCAATTGTTGACGACGGACGACGACGAAGCACAACGCACGACGGACAAAAGGCGATCACAAAAGCTCACCCGAGCACAAGTGCTCAGGTGAGCTAAAAATTTAGTAAGTTATTTATATATTTTCAGATCAACAATATTAACAAATTGTTTGTTTTGGTTTAACATCCCACCAACAATTTTTCAGTAATATGGGGACTTTTATTAGTCTCTATGAGAGAAATGATTCTGCTTTACTGTGATATCACTCTGTAGACAAGTGGCATAAAACCATGCCAAGTCATATCCTGCGATGACAGGGCTCTCTCTCTCTCTGTTTTGGGGGAACAGTCCCTCTACTTAAGGAGGGGGAATTTTTGTGTTTTTTCCCTAGTATGGGAATTTAGGCAATATTTGCTGCACATACATACAATATTTATATTTTATTTTAAAAATGAAAATGTACAAAATAGTATCTGTCTAGTAGCTTTATTAGTTAAAAGACTTTTAAGTAAAATGGAAATCAACTAGTACACAATACAGCTTTATTAAACAACAAGCTACCACTTGACTATTCTTGCTATTTATATGAGCTCTTGCATTTTCAATTGTAAAAGTAATTTTGCTTGAAAATGGGGGAAAAAACTTATTTTTGGGCTGCGGGAATAAAGCCCAATAACGGCACAAAAAAAATGGAGATCTAGAGCCCTGAATGGGCCAACCCATTCTAGAAATACACTTATGTGTTTGGTGCCAGGCAGTGAGACAATACACTTATATCATTTTAGGTGACTTTGGTATGTTTCTGCCACAGATCAAACCAACAACCTTCTGTTCATGGGTTGGATGCTTTAACCATACAACCACCAGGACCAGTTTATTGACAAACAGAGAATCAAGTGGTTGGAAGACTGAACGATGATGGCATCTTTATCATCTAAAGCTTGTGACAGTTAACAACCACACACAAAACGAAACCAAGGTTCACATGCATATATATCTAGAGTATTACCTGTTCTTGATGAGATCAAACATATAGATGTTGCCCTGGTGATCTCCGGCCAGGAATGTGTCCCCTGAACTATCAAACGCTGTGTGAAGGAAATGCACATTTCTTCCCCCAGAGGTGTGTCCCAAGCTGTGGTTGATGGTTATCATCAACCTGGAATAAAAAAAAAAAATGCATAACACGTGACCTGAACTGACATCAGATATTGAGGTATATCAGCTTGGATGCCCATTAATAAAAATATAATGGCACTGCTTTCCCAAACTTGCATAGTTAATAGGGCTGTTCCAATATACTGGTTTATTGCAAAAGCATTTTGAGAAATCTTTGGATTTTATTTGGAGAGTCTATTGGATATGTTTTGTGTTTAGGAAAAATAAATATTTCTTAAACAAATAAAGACTCCAAAAATATTTTCATAAAGCAGAAAATATATACTAAAAATTGTTAAGTTTATTATATATCAGGTTAGATTTCATTAAACCGCTGCTATTTATATTATGATATTAAACACAAAGGGGGCACCGTGGTCATATAACATACCAGACTATGGATCTGAAGGTTGTGGGTTTAAACCTAGGTAGGAGCAAGGATTTTTATGACCTTCCCAAGTACTGAGCAAACCCAGGAACCATTAATAGGGATTAGTTTAAGTTGTATGGTGGTCTGACTGGTTCTTGAACCTCTTAGCATGCAAATCCATAATATGCGTTTTGCAAAGTAAAATTATGAAAATCAAATCTGTTATTAAAAATATTTTGCATTTTTGTAACAAGGGCAAAAAGTCATAAGGAAATATGTTAGTTATTAATTTCAGCAATAAAATATACTATTTAATTGTTTTTTTGTGTGCATTTTTGTAACTTGACAGCTGCAGGTGCTTTGTAAATAAACAAAGCACCAATACACAAAAAAGTTATGAGGTAATCAAAAAAGTGTTAACATGCACATGGTTTTAGAACGAAAGGTACTACAGCAGGTCAGGTTCAAGAACAGGTTAGTCCAGGATAATAACTTGTTTCCCAGTTGATGTAAAATAAATAAGTTTTAACAATGACATTGAACATGCTTTTTTTAATCAAAATTTTGTATGCATGTGAAAAAGTGTGTTAGAAAAATACAGCAATTGAAGTACTGCTGATATCTAAGGTTTTCTTTAATATGAAAAGACTGTCAAGGACTTCAAACATTCTTCTTAGGATACTGATACAATTCCTTTCTACATAACATTCCAATACATCATATCAGAAGCAGCACTTAGCTCAGCACACCATGGACATCTAATCATGGATGTTTACAGTTTAGCTGCCAGTCTCTTTGTTTCAAAACCTTTTAATCATGCTGATGTACGAACTTGCTTATTTATGTCTCTTTTGCGACTTAGACGGTGCATAACATCCACTGGACACGAATATCATGAGACACATTACGTTCCATCATCTTGTTGTTGTTTATTATGTGTTTATGTTTATTTATTAAACTTGATTAATAAACAGTAAAACAGATTACCCATTATCGGAAGATGGGGAAGGTTTTCTGTGCCAGACTGCACCAGAAGCCTTCGAACAAACATCTAGTGAAAGCATGCTGTTGAGAGTTCTAACATTTACTTCTACTTCATGTTGACAGCTCGTTTGTTTTTATGCGCACAAACTTGTTTCAATTTAGCGCGTATGTATAATACAAATTTAATTTTAACGAAATTTGCAGACGTAAAATATATGAAAAAAATAAATGAAAATGATAAAATATAATATCAAATAATGGTTTAAATTTATGATAAATGTTTTCCTACAACAGAGCGGTGATCATAGATAAAGGTTATCAATAGATAATATTTAAATCGATTTATCTAAAAAGAAAGTTTTATAATGGTTACTTCCCTTCCCCACCCCATCAAAGTACTGAAAATGCCTTGCTGTCTTCACAGCTACGGAATATCTACATATTCGTCCTTAAACGTGAAAATCGCGACGGTTCGATGACGAAAACGCGAAACTGCGATGATGAAAATGCTAAAACTGCGATGATGAAAATGCGAAAGTACGATGGCAAAAACGCGAAAATACGATCATGAAAATGCAATATAATTCTTCTTCTTCCGTTTACTGCCCACATTCAACATATTGAATATACTGGCAAGGAACGCGCATGGTTAAAACAGGGTAAAAACAATGGTTAGTGATTTAGTATGTGAGTGATGACACTCGAGTTTTGAATGTCTCGAGCGACTCAGATGAGGCTATATCCGGCGGCAATTTGTTCCAGTCTCTGGTGGTGTTTACGAAAAATGACCATTTTCTACAATCTTTAGTAGCGGTTTGTTGTGCGTAAGCATGGCTGTTAGTATGTCTTGAATGTCTATTTGGCTTTTGAAGATAGTTTTCTTTTTTAATCGCGACCATGTTGTTTACTATTTTATAAAACATTATAAGTCTGGCTTCTTTTCGTCTGGTCTGGAGACTTTTCCATCCTAGTTCTTGTAACATTTCACTTACGCTTGAGCGATTCCTGTGACGGCTTGTAACATACCTTGCGGCTCTTCTTTGTACTCTTTCTTTGTACTAATTTCGCGTTTCCATCATCGTAACTTAATTCGCGTTTTCGTCATTGTGTTTTTGCGTTTTCGTTAACTGCGATGATGATAATGTGAAAGTACGATGGCAAAAAGCGAAAGTACGATTATGAAAATGCGATAAAATTTCGCGTTTCTATCATCGTTACTTAATTCGCGTTTTCGTCATTGTGTTTTCGCGTTTTCGTTAATTGCGATGATGAAAATGCGAAAGAACGTACGATGGCAAAACGCGAAGATACGATCATGAAAATGCGATATAATTTTGCGTTTCTATCACCGTAACTTAATTTTCGTTTTCGTCATTGTGTTTTCGCGTTTTCGTTATCATACTTTCGCTTTTTCGCCATTGTGTTTTCGCGTTTTCGTTATCGTACTTTCGCGTGTTTGCCATCGTTCTTTCGCATTTTCATAATCGTACTTTCGCCTTCCGGTAGGCATGCGCAGTGCCAAGCTAAGTTATTTTGAGATAGACTATGCCTACAACGAAGCATCCGTCTAAAATCATTTAGTCTTAAATATTCTTAGACCTATACAAACTTACTGAATAAGCAGATAATCATTTTGAACGGTTTATAGACATTTTTGACGGAGTTCGATCGGAGTGCGGGGTTTGGAAGCGGACATCGGTCTTCGGGTGTGAGTTGTTCCAAAATTAAATAACATTGAATTTTGCACGTCTTACAAATAAATGTATGGTTTTATCTTTGACAGGATAAACTGCGTCGCGCATTTTAATCACGGTTACAAGCTAGTATGGTCTTTATTATCATTATTTAGTGTACCCCCTAGCTCCCCCCTCCCTCTCTCTCTCTCTCTCTCTCTCTCTCTCTTTCTCTCTCTCTCTCTCTCTCTATCAACTTTGGCTGCCAATATATAGAACTGATCTGCCATACATTCAATTATTATTATTTTCAGCTAAATATATTGTATAGGATTAATATAAAATATCTATCGGTATGATATGTAACGTACGTAATGTTATTTATTTCTATTATCTATAGATAATATCTATAGATCTATATAAATAGCAGTACACTTTTTGCTGAAATTAATGAAATTGGATAGAATAGCAACACCGGTAAAGACAGACTCTTTGTTCAGTAAAGCCCCAAAAATTAAATAATCTGAAACGCGAAAACTCGAAATGACGAAATTATGATGACGAAAACGCGAAAACACTATGACGAAAACGCGATATTTTCAAAGGTACCCAGTACGTTGCTGCCAATTAAAAGAAGGGAAAAAAAATCAATGACCCAATGCTTATATATAATAAGAAGGTAGGTAACTTCTTCCACTGAAAACGTACATCATGTCGTTTCAATTGCCGTAAGTCCTCTGAAATTTGGTGGATTTTCATAAAATTGGTATTAATTTGCGTGGAAGGGATGAATAAAGACAATCAGGTACAAAAAAACACCCCCTTGTCAAAGGAATCGCGCTACAACAGTTCACGAAGTCGAAAACGTGTTTGGTCGGAAGAGATCTGACCGACAGAATCTCGCCTATCTCTCCCGTGTAAAACTAAAGAAAAACTAAAACTACAATATCAGCATTGAATTGTATGGACAGATGCTGATAAAAGAAACAAATAAACCAAAAATGAATACTTGTTATTTCATTGTTTTTTTTTATCTTATTCAGCCTTTTTTTCTGCCTTTTTTAAAAATTCATCCGACTCGACCTTGACCGATGATCAGCTGCGGATTTTCTACAGTTTCTTTCGGGTGTCTCGGTGACATTACTGGTGTAGTTTTGTTTTTGAGTTAGTCACAAAATCTTCTCAAAACAATGGATTTCAAGTCAGCACAAGTGTTCATTTTATGTATATTTGTTTATTTCATCAGTATCTGTCCATACAATTCAACACTGATATTGGGACTTTAATTTTTCTGCATTTTTACACGGGAGAAATTGGCGAAATTCTGTCGGTCAGACCTCTTAATTCCGACCAAACACGCTTTCGACTTCGCCAGGGATGTGAAAACCTTTAATGTACCTCCGTGACTTCGCGAACTGTTGTAGCGCGATTCCTTTGGCAAGGGAGTGTTTTCTTTTTGTACCTGATTGTCTTTATTCATCCCTTCCACGTAAATTAATACCAATTTTATGACAATCCACCAAATTTCACAGTAGTTACGGCAATTGAAACAACAGGATGTACGTTTTTAGTGAAAGAAGTTACCTACCTTCTTATTATGTATAAGGTCATTGATTTCTTTCTTTTTTTTTTAATGGGCAGCAACGTACCGGGTACGCGCTTTCGTTATCGTTCTTTCGGGATTTCGCGTTTTCGTCATCGTCCTTTCGCGATTTCGGGTTTTCGCGTTTCAGATTATTTTCTTTATATGCGATGACCCTAATGGAATTCCACAGCAGTTACTGCCCTAGTTAGGTTTGAAAAAGAAACTAATAATTCATTCTTACTAACAACTTTTTCAAAGGAAAAAAAAAAAGTACATTCTTTCTTTCTTTTATTTATTTACTTATTTTTTATTTGCTGTTGTTGTTTTAAATCGAACATATCCATATTTGAAAAAAAAAAAATTTCAAGAGCTGTTTAATGGTGTTAACGTTGCAGAAATAATGAAATTGTAGGAAAATGAAATTTCTACTCAAATATAATTCATATAAATGTAGAAGTCAAAATGGCCTCTAGGCGTAGGGATAATCATTAATGTGGAAACAATGTATTCAGACGATAGTATTAATTCTATTACAGAAAATGTTTCCATGTTAGTAATCAATATTGCTGTTATGTAGTTGTAATATTGTGGAGAATGAAAAGTCTAAAAAGGAATTTGAGTAGTAAAAAACCTTGTTGGTTTGATCAGGGCTCTATAACCAGTATGTTATATGATCCTGAATGTGTAAAATCACAACATGTACATGTGTACTCGTATGTTAATCAAAGCGCACGATGCGCTGAAAGACTGTCAAGGGATTTACATGTTGAACTAACATGTAGTAATTCAACTGAACTCGCTCTTTGGTTCACGATAAATCTGCCGGCAGTTCCTCAGTGCCCTGAGCGCTTTGATTTGTTCATTGTCATACCTAAAGAGGTTTTGCACCTGATGTACACAATCGCATTGCATTAATACCCTACTGAGCGCGGAGCAATACCAAATAGTGAAAATGGCTGTGGTTATTATGAATGCTGCCTTTGATAGACTGGCGGCTACCGCTAGTCTAAAATCTAATTCAGAAGAACTCAGACAAGTAATGTAGCTAAAATGAGTTCGCTGTTACATTTAATTCAACTGAATTAATCTGCTATTGATAATAATGATTCTCCTTTTTTGTGTTTTTGGAAATCTAAAGTTGTTGGGTACTCTGAAGAACAATAAAAGTCATTCTTTGTTTAAAATACTAAAAAAAAACATGTCTGTTTATCAATGCTTTTTGTCTGCTTTTTTTTGGACTGTGGTATTCTTCCCTGAAGTATGGAGAAGGGGAATTATCTATCATCTCGCTACAAAAACCTAGTGACCAGATGGGTCCTTATAATTACAGGGGTATTACAATCCTTAGTTGCTTTGTAATAAGAAATGTTTACACATGGTTTAAAGTGTAAACTGAATGATTACATAAAAGCCATAATTTACTCTGTGAAGAGCCGGCAAATTTTCACAAATCTTACAGTAGAATATCTCGTTGTTTTTTTTTCCTTGAAACTTTAACTGACTTTAAATTCACTGCGGGAAAGCTATTTTGCGCTTTTGTCTGAAATTTTCTCAGTCTAGATACGCATGTACATGAAATTCTTTTTCTATAGTTTTAAAGCCATTACGTTATACATACTATATTAGCGTATATTTCATAGAATGTAAAAACTGTTAATCTCTGTTGATCTCATTTGTTAGTTATGTTCCTTCTCTCCTGACTGAGTGCTATGTAGCCATTTTCCCTCTCATGTCCTCCATTGATCATTTGCACCGCCACATTATGAATTACTTTATAGGCCATTTAACAAGAGGTTCGGCAATACTCGGTACATTTCACTGATTTAAGCTGATCAATCAGTGACTGGGGAAAATTTCAGGTGTATGTTTATTTCCCATTGAACAATGTTAGGACTTTTACACCAGCATATAGATTAGGTGTTCAGGGAGTGCTCGTTGATTTACGTATGTTTTCGTCTCATGTATTGTCGAGCTCTGCGCATTTATATTATTCAAATGCTGACTGTGCCCTGTTCAGAAGGCCTGTATCATTCAGCATATACAACTGTAGAACGGCTGGATTGGTGTTAATACGTAGTTTTCACATTTTTGAATATCCCTACTCTTGGCGGTTATTTTGACAGGTAAATTCAAGGGATTTTTTTTTATAAGAATTACATAGAAACAGAAATTTCATATTCTTATCATTTCGTTACTTCTGCTCCAAAAATTAAGATGTATAGACCATCAAAAAACACTTGAAAATCATATTTCATGATACACTATTTTTAACATGGATATATACACAACAAATAATAAAAAAGAAGAATAAATAAATAAAACTCACTAAAAAAAAAAATACACGTTCACCCCAGCTGACTTATTTCGTTTCACTACATGACATCAGATCTATAAATGATCTATCGATCGGCCGTGGGTATTCGACGATGCAAAAATGGTTTCGTTTCAGCCCTTCTTGCTTTAGTGCACTGGTAATCACAGGGATTCGGCACGTAGTATTTGGGGAAAAATCTAGTTAATGTATATAGACACTAACTAATTTTTTTCCACCAAATACTACGTGCCGAATCCCTGCGCTGGTGACGAAATGCGTGGCATGTAAAAAAAATGCCAAACCTTAATCAGTCTTCGAAAGAGAGACGAATCCCAATATCTAGAGTGAGAGCTTATTTGCTCTAATGAAAGCAATTTTGAAGACGTTCTTCTAAATATTCCGTGCACGCATGCTTTCCACAATTCAGTCGTGCTTCATCCGAGTATGTTTGCATTTCCGAACAATATCGTTAAATTGCGTAGCATTTCTGGTAATGAAATGAATACGATCTCTGAGGGGGCCGCCGTGGCCGAGCGGTTACAGTCGTGGACTACAAATCTCTCAGCCCCTCACCGCTGTGGGTTCGAATCCCGGTAGGGACTTCGGATTTTTCATGTGAGGAAGCCTTCCAGCTGCTTGCGTAGGTCGGTGGTTCTACCCGGGTACCTCTGTGTACTCGGGGTCTTCCTTCACCTGTAATTAGCTGGACGTCGCTATATGATTGAAATACTATCGCAGCGACGGTAAACCCCAATACAACAACAACAACGATCTCTGAGATATAATGGACCTTTAAACATATGTTTTTCGGATATATGTACATAATATACATGTAAATTTGCATTTTTCATTTTTATCCGATATTTTAACCTGTCACAAGCGCATACATTTCATGATCACTTCACATAATATGTTTATCTTCACTCGATTCTTGATACATTCCGTTTGATTTGCTAAAGGTAGAGCATATAAAATTGTAACTGGAACAGTACAGCACTATCCGCTATGGCACAGTGGTAAACACCATGCGCTTTAAATAATGCTGGAGGTTACAGGTTCGAGTCTGTTTTCTTTTCGTCTAAATAATATAAGAATCAGAAAATTCAGTTCCTTTTATTGACCAGACTGTTCAAGCCACAGGAGTTGGTAAGAGAACTGTTCGCAAGATACGGAAGAAAAACAAAGAAACTGGATGATTGGCTTCACCAAAGCGTTTTCGAAGATCAGCTTATTAGCCTGTTGATGAAAGAAGATCAAAGAAAAAAAGAGAGGAAAATTTGCCACACAAAAGTATAATCGAACCTGAAACCTCCAGCATTGAAGTGCATGGCGTTTACCAGTGTTACAGCGGACAGCGGGTGCTGCTCCTATACTCTGTCTTTCGCTAATTTATATAAGCTTTAGTCAATTCCTTTCATGATCCACTGTGTATCTGTTTGATGTGCCTTTACGCCCGTCCAACAGTATTTTAATCATTTCGAAAACTTTATTTGCATGATATATAACGTGCAAAACCACTATATTTGGTCTCTAACCGAAGGGCACGGTTTACTTCTGATTAAACTGGTCATCAGGTACTACAGCGATGACATGTACATTGTTTATTAGTTATATCTGTGGTAACAACACAACATAAACCACATATACAGCCACTGTCTGAAGAAATGATAAGAACATACATAAACATATAGCTTAATAATATATGAAACAAACAAAATATATAGATGAAAAGTCACACTTAAAACACACACACACACACACACACGAAAATTTAGAAGATATAAATAAAAAAGAAATCTTCAATAAAGTACAATGATAATGCTGATAGTGATAAATGAAAAATAAAATGAAATGTATTTAGATATTAAAAAAAATACAGTCACATATAAAACTTAAGTATAATAAGTTGATCAGAAAATGACATATATAAAAGAGAAAAACGAGAGAACGTGCAAAAATGGCTGTTGCTTATAGATTGCAATAAAAATGCTAATCGCGATCAATCTTGATTTAAATACAATGTACTACTCTTCTAAGTAAAACAAAAAGAACCTTGAAATCAGCCTATTTAAACTTATTTATTTTACGTCGATTGGGAAACAAGTTCTTATAACATATACTAATCCCTTTCGGTGCGGTTTCTGGGTTGGACCAGGCTTTGCGCCTCAGAAGGTATAAAAACCCAAAACAACCAACAAAAAAAAAGCCCCCCAAAAACCCCTTCGGATTCGCAGTCTGGTATATTGCGTCTGGAAAAATGATTCATTCAGGAAGTTTAGCCAAGATATGCGACTTCACGAAATAAGCGACAGTTTCAAGTGTAAACATTTCAGATATGCATCATTTCAAGGATATTTATATGAACTTATCTATTCATAAACATGATCAGGTGATGTTAAACAGATTCAGGCAAAATGAAGAAAGGGGCTGCACCATAAATCTAATACATCCTGTTTTTAAACACTCTTCTTCTTTCATCAAAACCATGTGGTATTATAGAAAATTAAAAAAAAAATATTTAGGGTTTTGACCATTCTATTCACGGTGCTAGGTTTTCCTGGGTGGACTGAACAAGTTTGGAGGCCTATGGCAGGCCATCATTGTTAGCCATTGCAACATATAGAATAGAAAAGAAAAAGATATGAGCAAACCACATGAAATGTAAACTCGACATAATTTTCTATCAATATATCATTTATGCGTATACTTTAAGTACGTTAGTTTTATTTTTATCCCTAAATTTCAAATAAAACAGTTAATTGACAAAACTGCGCCTAAGCTCAAGTTGTTTTTGTGTATACACTCATAAATCGTGAGACGGTTTTCTATTTAAAACCTAACAATGTGTGACGTATTAGCATTCGTTTATTCACGAATTCGAAACTTTTTCGCTGATATAAAATACTATAAATATATGTTTCCGTGCTTTTTACATTCCTATGGAGTCCCA
>CM037781.1:19915294-19965294 GCA_021229015.1 Solen grandis
ATATCAATAAAAAAAAAATAATGTTATTTTATTTGTTTATACTTACATTGTAAAATACCAGATTGTGTGAATTGGGGTTAGACAATGGAGTGACCCTGTTCATATTTTTACCATCAAAATCTGCTGTATAAATGGCCTGATCTGCCTCATTGATCCAATAAAATCTGCAATAAAATAAACATTAAATGAATTTCTTAGACACTAAATCAAGCCCTGTTTTCAAAAACACTGAAAAAGAGAACTATTACAAATTAGGTTTACAAGCATTGATCTGTTTTAAAGTAATATACAGCAAGTTAACTCTTTCCCTCAAAAGTTTAAGATTCATTTAATGTTTTGGAAAACAAAGATGACCCAAATCAGACAAATCACTTTAGATTTATGAATTGATGACTAATTTTTTTTATTTTTTTTTTCGGCGTAGCTGTATAATTTCGATTTCAACTCGCATCTTAAACCAATCAAATGTACGCTAACAGCGGTAAATAATTCTAAGCTGAATGAAAGGACTCCTGTTATTGGTTAACGCATCGTTATGGACTATAAAATTACTGTAAATAAGGGGTGCAGCTTGTATATATCATTCAGCTTGGTGTTATTACTTTTCTTTTTGATGTAAACATGAAAGTGATTTCAGTAAGTTAAATACAATCCTTTTCCATCAATTGAGGAATGCTACTTTGTGAAAATGATTTAAAACAACAAAATAGAATCCACCGTGTTATGACATGAAACCCCTTAATTACTATGTATATTGAATTCTTCCAGCCTGCCGAGATGCTCTCATTGAAAATTAATTCGCCAAAACCAAAACAACTAATAACGCTTTTATATCATAATTGTCATATGCAATAATGATATGAACAAATATCAAACAAGCCTATTTACAGATATAATTTTTTGTATTACCGTCTATAAATAAGTATATTTCATAGAAAAAATACTGAACTATTTCTAGAGCGTACTAAATTTGTTGTGCGTCGGTCTTTCGCGCGCTTTTCCTTGGAATGTTCTAGAAGACTGGAAATCTCGTTTTTCTTTCATCCTACGCCGAATATCTTTTTTAAAGATATTTCTTGTTAAACTTAACTATTAATTATTTTATTTTACATCGATTATGAAACAACCATTACAGAAACAGAAAAGTAGCAGCTAGCTAGCAACTACCTTATTTGATAGCAAGAACAGGTAGCAAGAAGGTAACAGAAGGCAGCAGATTTCTTCTAGGTAGCAGCTAGGCAGTGGCAATGAATGGCATCAAGAAAACTAATTTGCATACAAAATTAGACCAATAGCGGCTAGCTAGCTGAAAGTAACAAAAACAGACAGCCACAAGGTAGTGACAACAAGTTGCAACTATTGTAGCAAGAATACTACAGGCAAACCTCGGTGACTCAAACAGGCTGGGGGAACGGCAATTTGTTCTAGTCATCGGTGGTTCGACCTAACCGTGGTTTAAATGATTTACATATGTACATGTATTCAAAAAATACTAATGTTTATTAGGACATCCATTAGAATTGATCGATTAAAGCAGATATCATATTTTGTCTTAACGTCGGCAAGATAATAATAGAGGTAACACTAAATAAAAAAAAAACTTATTTTTTTTATTCTTTTAAAACATATATAAATCAATAAAACTGCAGCTGTCAAGATCAAAGCAAAAACATCAATGATGACATATAATTTGTACATGAATTAATTACTGAAATGCTGATTGTGCCACTATCACAATGTGTGAAAAACACGCTGTGCCACAGGTTGCGATTAAGTCCCCCAGCGAACATCAGTCGACAAACATCACGGGTAGGGAGGTTCGACCGAGAGGTGTGAAATACATAGCACTTCTAATCTGGGGCCAGAAATTTAGTTTGAGAGTTCCAGCCATCAGTGTTCAACGCATCCCAGGTTGAACAATATAGAATTAAGAACATTATATGCGGGGACCGTGAAATGTGTTCAAGTAAAGTATGGTGTTCCAGTTTTTAGTGTTCGAGTCACCGAAGTTCGACTGTAATTTGCATAGAAAATTAGACCAATAGCAGCTAGCTAGCAGCTACCAATAGTGGCTAAGTAGCAGATAACTAGTCTCTACCTAGCAGCTACTGGCAGCTGGAGGCCTCATATTTCCATCAGAGAAGTTCTAACAAATTATGGCTCTGATGGCGACATGTGTGGTCATTATTATGGGAGAAAACTGGAGAGCCCAGAGCAAACCAATGTGTTTAGACAAGCGACCACTGTACCCTTTCACTCATGTGACCAGGAATTGCATCCAGGACACATTGGTGAGAAGCGGTGTGTGTTGCCACTAAGGTATACATGTATCCTTATTCTGAACTTTTAGTGCTATATGAAATTATTTTTCTTTGCCAAGAAGACTGTGTAGAATCTCAGGGCTAAAATTTTGTATGTGCAAACAGCTTAACCTTGTTCAGACAGTTCCTTCCAGGAGCTGTTTGTGTTTGTCAAGGTATCTAAGTTCAGAAAAGAAAAAAAACTGATGATGAACAGCTATTACTTTGGTCCAGTCAGGCACTGTACACTGACTACAGATCTCAAACTTGTGGATCTGTGGTCAGTCTTCAAGGAATCAAAATTGTTTCATGGCCTTTCCAGGTGCAAAGTACTGGTCCATTGCTGGGGCTTTCCAGAAGGACTTAGTTGTATACACCTGGTTTCCTTGTTCAGGTATAAGAAGATATAATAAGGTGTAAGAAGGTAAAAGAAGGTGTAAGAAGGTGTAAGAAGGTGTAAGAAAGTGTAAGAAGGTATAAGAAGGTATAAGAAACTGGTGCAGTTTAACTTCCATACTTTTGTTTATGTTGATCCAAAGTGAGGGAGGTGATTGAAGATGTATTCACAACTGTCCGTAGGTCAGTCCCAGCCACATCTATTGTAAGCATAAATCTCTGCCCAGACACCAGGGCCAGTCTCCTGCAAAAGTAGAAGTAAGGGCATTTTCTATGTTTAGAGATATAGCTAAATTGAAGACACCAGGTTATCCAGTGGCATATTTGGCCTTAGTGGGGATATCATAAAAGAAATATTTTGATGTCTAGAATTTAAGCTTCATACTTCTTCAAACTTTAAATAATGAAAGGAAATCTCATGGATCTTTCCCTTGTTTACAGTATATACAGTATATATTCAAACATAATTATCAGGTCATCTGATAGCTACACTGCTATATTCTGATGTGATCAATGACTGACCTTGTTTACACAAAAGAGCACATGGATTTTGTTTGTAATTCTGTATTGAAGGAATATGTAATGAAAGGAAATAAAGGAATGATATAAATGAATGAAAGAGTGATAGAATTTAAAGATGATAGATGTCTCTAATCACCTGATAAATCTTAAATCACACCTCTGATTAGAGAAGTGCCAAAAGCTACTATAACTAAGATCTGAAACATGTCACTTAAAAAATCAGGAGTGTAAACAAACAATATAAGTAAATTTCTATTTTCATTTATCACCTGTCTGACCAACTGCACCTCAGTTCACATTCTACTTTCAGAATATCAAGTACGAAATATGAAATAACACCTGCAAGCAAATGAATAATTAAGATGACATGATTACTCGAATATCTCCTATAGTTTGGATGCCATTCAAATTACTGTAAATGGGCTGAACAGTGTAGACAATGCCTTCAAATAGCATAAAATTCATCAGTGAATCATTAACATCAATCTGGCTAAGAGGTACTTAGTGGTAAGCCAGATTTGATATTTACCGTTGATGGGGCATGATCAGGAGTTCCGTTGGATCCAGAATGTCGGCTGCAAGTTGTCGCGAGCTGAAGTCCTTCACATTGACGACCCACAACCTGCCCGTATCACTCTCACACCAGTAGAGGTTGGAATAGTCTATCCAGTCGTAGGCCAGACCTGAAGAAGGCACATAGATTAACTGTATAGCAGGACCAGGGCTCAGATCCCTGACCACACAAGGCTTACCAAGGGAAGGACCTATGTGACAAGTGACAAACCAGATCAGACTGCATGTTTACAGATGCTGATGCACGCTCGACTATTCAAAATGTTTGTTGGTAAATCAAATGAAATCTATTTCAATTCTTGCCCTTCACATACCCTGTATATAATCATAGTCAAAAAATGATATACCTTGATAGTCTGATACCCCTTATTATTTTTATGAGGTCTAAAATCAATCCCATGCCTAGTTAATGAGACATAAGCACAATAACACTGTGCATGCAAAACTTTAACCAAAAATCCAAGTTACAGAAGGGCCATAATTTGCATAAAATTAGTCCAAAAGTTATCCTCCTTGGTTTTCTGATGCCCCTGAAGACACTCCTTAACTTTCTAGTCAATTCCACAAGCAATTTCTGATATATAAGCTGGATAGTAGCTTGAATGCAAAAATTTAACCAAAATTCTAAGTAAAAAGAGGGCGGTAATTTTCAATGTATTCCATCAAGTGTTATCTTCCTTTATAGTATGATACCCCAAAACATGTTAAAGATGTTTCAAATCAATCCCATGCCTGGACTCTGAGATATAAGCATGAAAGTACCATGCATGCAAAACTTTAACCAAAATTTCTAAGTTAAAAAGGGGCCATAATTTGTAAATATTCTATCAAGAGTTATCTACCATGAAGTATGATACCCTAAACAATTTAAAAGTGTTTCAAATTAATTCCATCCTGGATATTGAGATAAAGCATGAGCGTATCTTGCACGCAAAACTTTAAGCAAAATTTCTATGTTAAAAAGGGGCCATAATTTGTAATATATTCCATCAAGAGTTATCTACCTTGGTTGTCTGATGCCCTGAACATATTCATAAATTTCAAATCAATACCATGAAAGGTTATTGAGATATAAGGATAGTAGCTTGCACGCAAAACTTTAACCAAAAGTGCAATGCCAACGTCCGACGCCGACGCCAGGGCGACTACAATAGCTCTCATATTCTTCGAATAGTCGAGCTAAAAACACAGTTATCCAACCAATATCTCATACAGACAAACATTCTGACCTTATTATGGGTTTCATGAATATTGAGAGAAAAAAATGACATATATGTTTAGTGATCACAAGGTTTTTTTATCGCCAATCTAACAATAACATGATGATTAATTTTTACCCTTACCTCATATACATTTGTATACATATGTTTTGACACCTTAGTACATCAGATCAGACAGCTCCTCTGTTTACTCATACAATATTTGGCTCAGATTCTACAATCTGAAAAACCTGTAGTTCCATATGTACTATTTAAAGTTCAGTAAATTTATATTCATCAAGTCATAGATTTCAACATGAATATTCATAAGGTAAATGGTTTTACGTGACTTCCTATATATTGTATAGCTGTGCCTTTCATCGGATAATGCTCTGCAAGCAAATAGTATTCTTTGTTTGTTTCCATGCTCACAAAGAATTTGGATTGTGTCATGATATAAAAAATCTTCTGAAATTTTAACAAACTTCAATTCAAACAAAATACAAACATCTCCAGGTCCCTGATTTTTGCAAATATTTAATGTTCATGCTTTCCCAGGTTTAGTTTTCAAAATGGTGTGGTAATTTGTTTCGTCAGCCATTAATTTAAGAAAACTCTGAAGTTACTCACCTGAGAAACATTGCCTTCATTGTCTGCACTACTAAGAAATTAAGACATTAGAGTGTAAAACTGTTTCACTGCAGTCACTCAAAATTTCTCAAAAAAATAACCCTCTACCTTGTGAAATTTATGTTCATATTTATGACTTGATATTAATATATACTATTAAATAACTGAATATAAAAAGTATACATCTTTGCCATTTAGACTGTGTTAGATAAGGGTCTGAGCCTCAGTATTGTATAAGCAAACAGAGGAGACAGCTCCTGAAAGGATTTGAGTCTGCTCTGTTTGCCAATGCATCAAAATGATTCTGTATGGAGTAAGGGGTTTCACTTCTTAAAAACTTGATGCAACGAGAGTTTCAAGCAAAGTTGAAATATAAAGTTTTTAATTTACAAAATTTTCTGCCATATATACCTGAAACGTTGCCAGTTGCTGCGACAATTTCTTCAACTACTGTATTATTTATAGGAAGGTCTACAGCTCTACTGTAGATGATATTGTTGGCAGTGACAAAGTAGATATATCTGTTCACTGAGTCTACGTCAACCATCTTGATGTAGTCTGAAGGGGAGGCTGGAAAAGAGAAATGAAAAAAATCCTTCTTCACAAAATCCATCATAGAATAACCCACGACTGCTGTATATGTTACTTTCCAAACACCAAACATTCTTTTTTTTCACTACTTCATCATTTAGGTTTAAGCCAACACAATGAGCAGATTGGAGGCAGGATGACCTTGTCCTGCCTGATTTTAGCCAATCTGAAGGCTGTTATTGTATTATCCATTCTCCTATATAATATATCCCCCAGCACTGATGTTCTTACCTCCATAAGGAGAGTATCCAAATGTCAACCAGTACATCATTTTGATGCTATTTAGGCATGAAAACGATGACTTGCTCTGTTAAAAATCCAACATTTGATGGATGGAGAGAAATGAAACAAATTGACTGTGGGTGTTTTACAAAGCACAAAAACATGTCTCCCTGTTTATAATGTTATCCAAGTTTAAAATACCAACTGTACAACATATGTTACTTACTGATTGATTCTGTATAGTTTCATATTTCATTCTAGCACACAGTTTTTAAAATGATAGTCAGGCAATAATCCTTAAGTGTTTGAATTTATTTGCTATACAACATGAAGGAGCTGTAACTCTACAAAAAAATCATAAGATGAGAAAGTGTCAATACTACAAACAAGAAATATCTTTCAAAAAAAGATATGTGACATTGATGGGATTTAAAGTAATTCAAGAATGTACATATCATAATCTGTGAAGTATTTCATCCTAGGAAGTCAAAATAAACACAGATGAAAACTTGGTATTAAAGAGTCCCTTTCATCACAATCAGCAGAGTACACATCATTGAAATAAAGTGCAACTTTTTCATGCACAGAGATTGTGAATCAGACTATGTTATACTGCAGGAATTTAGAACATTTGGTCCAAAACATATCTCAGTGTGCATCAAAGAGAAGTGTTTTGATAAAAATTTTGTTGGATTTAACGTCCCACGGACAGTATTTCAGTCATTTGGAGACGATGTCTACTTGAGAAAGATATAGTGCTGCCACACTGTAGTATCACGCCATAGACATGTGGCATGATACCACACCCAGCCACATTATCCTGACACCGAGCCAACCAGTCCTGCAACTACCCTTATATGCTGAGTGCCAAGCAAGGGAGCTATAACAGTACCATTTATTACAACTTTGGTATGTCAGAATACTTTATCAAAATTTCATTATTACAAAGTATATGTTTCAGCTAGTTGCAATCTAAACAAACATTGATGCATAATTTTTTTCTTAGGGTATAGGGATATCTTTCAATGGAAATCGTAAAAATACTTGTTATGTCATCATCCCTAAGTAGGTCAAATGGGAGGTTAGACAGCTATGCCAAAAAAAACTTGGGGTTGTATTATGAGGCATATTCTCAAGGCTTGTATATTATCATTATACTTCTTAAACACAGTCAGCACAGGTTACAGTAGCCAAGTGGTTTAGAACGTTCGCCCAGGAATCAGGAAGTCATGGGTTCAATCCCCTGCTGCGACATACCAACGTTGTAAAAATTGCACTGGTTATAGCTCCCTTGCTTGGCGCTCAGCATATAAGGGTAATTCCAGGACTGGTTGGCCCGGTGTCAGGATAATGTGACTAGATGTGGTATCATGCCATGTGTCTACGGCATGATAATATACTAATGTGGTAGCACTATATCTGTCTCAAGCAGACATAGTCTCCAAATAACTGAAACAATGTGGTAGGGACTTTAAACCCTGTTGAACAAACAAACAAACTTTACCATAGTCAGAAAATACACAGTGGGCCAATCCAGCATTTGATATACACCATGTATTCAATTCAATTATCTGATTATCCAATAGCTAACATTTAAACAAATTATGTATGTAAAGACCTGCTTTTACACTTAAGAACAATTCATGACAAAGCCAAAATATGATAACTAGAACTTTCACTACAGGTGATAAATACTCTAATATACCACTCTGACACAGAAAAAGGGCAATAATTCAATCAAAGTCCTTTACACAGTTATCTGTACTTGTCTGCTGATTGATATTATCATGATAAATAATTATTCCAGGTGTGGATGTATAATCAACAAGTTACCAAACTTCATGTAATTTAAGTGCTAAGGATGGGATGAGACATGTTCTTTAAAGCAGCACCGCATATAAAAATATAACAAGTAACTGGTGTTGCATGCAACACATGAGTCCCCTACTGGTGAGGTGCATAATTTTTCTGTTACCATAGCATCAGAATTTTGGTCTGAGAAAAAAAAAAGTGACGTTCAGAATCTCCATACTGTCATCTATTCTTATACCAAGTTTCATAATACATGTATTATCTTACACAGTTTTTAAGTTATCGTGGGATCAAGATTTCTGGACATCCAGACGGACAGACGAATGGACAGAAGAACAGACCGACAGACAGACGAACGGTAAACCTATAGTCCCCTTTGGTTGTAAACACTGGTGTTGGACTAAAACAATGTAATAATGAAGATAAAAAACTTACCTGTTGGTGGTGGAGTTGGGAGTGTTGTCATTTCTTTTGTTGTGGTTGGTGCTCGTGTGGTTGGAGTTGGTGTCGTTGTATTCTGCTTCAGCTGTTTTTTTTGTTGTTTTTGTGGTTTCCTGTGTAGCTGGTTTCTGTGTAGATGTTTTCTGTGTAGCTGGTTTCTGTGTAGATGTTTCCTGTGTAGCTGGTTTCTGTGTAGATGTTTTCTGTGTAGCTGGTTTCTGTGTAGTTGAATTCTCTTTCGTTGGATTCACAGTGGTTGTTTTCACAGTGGATGGTTTCGCTGTGGATGTTTTCTGTGTGGTGGGATTCTGTGTGGATGGTGCCAGAGTTGATGTTAGTTTCCCTGCTGTAGTTGTCGCTGCCGTTACTTGCCTTTTACGTCTACTTTTGGCGACCATCTTAAACAAAAATTTCATAAATGCATGATGATCATCAAGCTATCATTTTGTATATATTACCAAAACCTGTATTTAAAACACATTTTGAACATGCCAAACAACACATACATACATGAAAACACAGAGCTGATGGTTAAGGACAAAAAGAAGTTCACACATATGAGGTGTGTCCAAAAAAATCGTGGACAAACACTTTGCTAAGCAAAATAGCCTCATTAAATAACCATGTTTTGTTCAAAACTTTTTATATTCATGATTTACACATCTCTGGACAATATTTCAAAGGAATATCCTGAAAGAATTGTTTTATAACTGCCATAAAAATCAATTGATAATGGAAGGAAATGGTACCATTCTTATTAATATGTCTGCTTACTGCATGAGTTGACTTTACTTCCTGAAATTCTTCACAAATTTGCCTACTGCATACTATAATAACAGTCGTTTGCTTAGGGCACATATTATTATATTACCGTAGAATCATGATGTCGTTTAATGCAGAGAAACAGTGGATTATCATCTGACTGTGTTTATCATTTGACAAAACAACCAAGGACACCTTAAAAATTATTCTGACAACAACTAGACAGATGTTTGTGTGTCGTTTGCTTGCATACAAGTGGCACAAGCGTTATTCAAACGGGCGATCCTTTAACAAGGATGATAACCAGTCTGATCTTCCGAAGATTGTGAACGGTGGAGTCAACTCAACAGTGGAAGAGATCATAGTGAAAGATCGTCATGTCAGTATTCACCATCCCTTACAGAAATAGAAAAGTAGCCACTAGCTAGCCACTACCTCATTTGATAGCAAGAACAGGTAGCAAGAAGGTAGCAGAAGGTAGCAGCTTTGTTCTAGGTAGCAGCTAGGAAGTGGCTATGGCAGCAAGAAAAACAATTTGCATACGAAATTAGACCAATAGCGGCTAGGTAGCAGCTACCAATAGCGACTAGGTAGCAGCTAACTGGTCTCTACCTAGCAGCTACTGGTAGCTGGAGGCCTTATATTTCCAAAAGGGAGATTACTGATCTACTCGAAATTAATAAATAGACTGTAAATAACAAACTAAAAAGGAAATTGGGTTTGGACAAGATATTCACCAGATGGGTTTCTTGACTTTTGTCTCTACCTCTCGTAACTCAATCATTATTTGGACGTTGACGTCACAATGCCATCTGATAGTGTGTTTGTTTGAACTGTCATTATTTTCATATAGTTGAACCTAAACTCACAGTATTTTGTTTAATGATCAATAAAGGTATGGTAATTACAGATATTTTTGTAATGAATACAGGACTTATTTTTATCCACTATCACAAAATATTCTGGGGGATACAGGTTATATTAATATAAGACATTAGAGGGTCATCAGATGGCCCTAAAACATTATGAACTACATAATATCAAAGCGCTCAATGTGCTGAGAGATGGCAGCCGCATTAATAGGAAAAAAGCTGTGATTCTTAATTATTGATACAATAGTGGCAAAAGCCACATGACGCAAAAGCTCCACACACTCTCCTGCAACTATAGTCAGTAGTAAGACAATCGAATTCGCACTCTGTCTGTTACAAAACAATCCGAAATTAGAGTCATGAACCTGACTATATGAACTTCCGAAGTAGGTCATTCCCTAGGACCCGATTTATATACACTGTCTACTGTTATTTAAGTGTAGAAGTTAACAAGGTACTTGATGTTTTAGATACTTGAATGTTTGTTTCTATTTCAAAGTTAAGAAATGCTCTGGAAGAAACCTTACTTGCTTTCATGCAAAATTACGCGTGAACTACTTCAGGTTAATTACAGACATTCGAAGCTCTACTTTTCTTTTCATTTTAAAGTTAAGAAATGCTCTGGAAGAAACCTTACTTGCTTTCATGCAAAATTACGCGTGAACTACTTCATTTATAAGTGTCACGAATATATTTTCACCCTTAACATGGATATTTACAGAGCAAAATAACACATTTACAAACAACAGCACATGAATAGCGTTACGGTTATGAATAAAAGGTCTGTGTAACATACTACTTTCGTATTCGTAAGTCCAGAATCGCATTGCGTGGATCTGCACTAAACGCGGAGAGGTGCAGTTAAACTTGTCATGGAAAATATGCAAATTAGCAAGGTTGGCAATGCCTGGTAAGCATTTGTAGCTACTAAAGACAGCAGCAAGCTGCCATCTAAAAACCCAAGCAACGCTCAGATATAGCCTATAGCATGCACTTGTTACCCTGACCATGGCTCAGGGTAGGGCAGTGTAGGGGTTAAAGGAGCTGAATTTTTTAAACAATCTTAGTTGAGACTCAGCCAAGAAAATCTGTGTCAAGATTTTTTTCAAATCCAGCCAGCATATCTTTAAACATTAAAGTTTCAAAACATATTTATTAGGAAAGCCTGATAGTGACTTTTACTTACAAATCTGAATTTAAACAAGATAAAAGTTTTCAATAAATATTTATTAGGAAATCAGCTTGACAACATATGTTGCTTAACTGAACTGTTATCAAATGTGTGTTAATTAATGTGTGTACTGTCATGTCAGTGTTGTCATGTTTATGACATGCAGGATGACAAGTTTGTAAGCATAAAGTAATAACTTATGAATAATAAATCAAAAGTAAACAGTAATCATATTATGACTTCCCCATACTCAACAATCAATATTTTTCCTCTGTTATACTGATATATTGAAAAAAGCCCATCATCCTTTAGCAAGATGCATTCCCTCAGAGAAATGTTAAAGCTATTGTAAACAGGGCTCTCAGCTAGGTAACAATGCAAGCATCATTAATAATAAATTTTCATCGTTAACATCATTGACAAAAACAAAAGACTTGTCACAGTCACCATGACAAAGCTCCAAAAAGAATTTCACTGACATATTGGCTTCTCTAGAAGAATATTCATGCCAAATTATTTCAAAATCCATCTATGCATGATGGAGTTAGAGCCCAGACTCAAACAAAATTTTCCCCTTTTTGGTCTTTGACCCAAGATTGTGATCCTGACCTCTGAGAAATGAACACAGGTCTTAATCACAATACATCGTCTCAGTGTGGTGAACATTTCTTCTAGATTACTTCAAAATTCACTCATGCATGCAGGAGTTAGAGTGGATACAAAGTAGGACAGACGGACAGTGAGACAGTGCCTCCCTTTCGAGGCAAAAAAGCATGCTTGTTAGAGCTGTATCCCTTATAGTATGCATAGCTATAACAAGAAAATGTGTCTGCGAGACTACTAATATTTGCTTGTATTTTTTAAAGTTTATATAATGATATACATTTGTACAATTATGATGTGAGGTTACCTTTACAGAAAAAGTAGCTTAAAGCTTGAACAAAGAAATCATAAATACTGTATTTAAATACTTAACCCTTTGAACGCTTGTCAAGTAAGATGACTTGTGAGACACAGAGGTAAACCATTGGCAGAATAACCAATTTTACAAAGTCACAGCCATTATATATATAAAAATTTAATAAATACTATCAGAAAAAAATCCATATCATGATGTACATGTATGTCATGGTTTAGGAAGATGTTAAGTCATCATCATAGAAAAAAAAAGTTTAAAAACAAATGCAGAACAATCAATTCTACAGAGTTCAACCAATCATTAAATAATGGTCACAGCAATAAATTTTCATAAATATTGAATAGATCATATCATTATGTACATGTGTACCTAGTTTCATCAAGATGTGAAGTCATCTTCATAGAAAAAAACCTTAAATGCAAAGGTAAACCTGAGGAAGAACAATCAATTTCAGCATGTTCATCCAGCCGTGAAATATAGGTCATAGCATGAATTCACATAAATATTAAATAGATCATATCAAGATGTAAATGTGTACCTAGTATCCTCAATCAATCAATTTCAGCATGTTCATCCAACCGTGAAATATAGGTCATAGCATGAATTTGCATGCATATTAAATTAATCATATCAAGATGTACATGTGTACCTAGTTTCATCAAGATGTGAAGTCATCTTCATAGAAAAAACCTTAAACACGAAGGTAAACCTGAGTTGTGACAGACGGACGGACAAACGTACAGACGGATGGAAGGACAGACGGAGTTGGTGGGGCATAAAAACCCTACTGATTTGTTAATGATATTACAACAGACCAATAAAATTGTCAAGACTTTCTGGCTGAATAAATCATTTGTCTTCTGTAAAATACCCCCCAAAAAAGAAACTTATAACTGCATGACAAGGCCAGTCAGTGGTCAGTTCTTGCTGCACACACAAACATGCATACAATCATAATCCAGCTCAACAGAGACTGTTTCTGGCAGTAAGAAGGTATAGTAATTTTCATGGCTTGCTTTGATAGATTCAATATTATACTGTGTCCTGATGCTGGCTAATAAAATGGAATGATGAGAAAAATAAGCGAAATCTTGGTTAAGACAGACATAAATTGCACTTTTATTTCAACAACATTGTTGGGTATTTTTCTAATCATGTTTTATCTACTCTTGCTGAAAATGTTAAAAAGAAGCTTTCAAAAAAAGATTTGAATTTGAATGAAATCTGTGATGGAGTACTGACCATGACCAAGTGATTCCTGAAAATGTCTATTGTTTTCAAACATGTGGACTATAAAACCCCATTGTTCTAAGTTGTTGAACACTGCACATGTACCTTTTTTTTTTTTTAAATTTTAAAGAATTAAAAATGGAATATTACCATTTTTGTAATTTCCACTGTTTGGTAAATCTCCTTTATGGAGCACTAAAAATGGCAGAAAACCATTAAAGGAAAAGATTTTTTTTTGCTTCTATGAAATATAAGTTTTAATTCTTTTTGCAAGAAGAAAATGTCACAAGTGAAAATACTGATTTTCCTCTTCGAGAAAATATTGATTTTCCTCCTTACTCAATGAATTAAAAATGATATTCCACTGAAACCAACAAGTATCCTCTATATCTTCTTAAAGGAAAAATTAATTTTATTGAAAACTCTTTTATGTCAAAATATCCAACTTTAACATTAATGCATAATATATATTGCAAAAAATTACTGCCTTAATTGTTTACTAATTATAAATAAACCAGGAACTGATAAAAGTAAATCTCTTACCTTGTTCATGCCAGCAACAGAGAAAATGCACTTTATGTCGTAACCAACATAGGCAAAAATTCGGACGTCAATCAAACATAATTCTGTGGATCTTGCCAGAACAAATGCACGATGTGGATTAACTTGGGAAAACATATGTTCAAATTGTAATTCATTAAATTTTGAAGCTAACACAAGCAGCATAATCTGCCTCGATTTAAAAAGAGAACTGCTACAAATCTCAATGCGATATAGAGAATGGGAAGCGGAAAATTGAACAATACACAAAAGCCCTGATGATTGTTTTGTAAGACATACAATACTTCCTAACATTCAGGAAAACATTAGCGATATGTTTAGGTAACAGTGTGATAGACATATCTATACAGGGTGGTGACAGTCCAGTATAAAACTTTACTAAGGTTTGGAACCAAATGATACACAAAGAAATAGGTTGTATTTTTCTTTTAAACCTTTTCATTTTACATCAAAATAGAAATATATTTTTGCTAAATTTACTAAACAACAGCTGGGTTGGTTCACTTATATAACCTAAAAGGTCTTTGAAAAAATCTTGATCTTAGTAGTTAGTGGACACTATGACTGGACATAGGAGTCATTACATTAGCTATAGATTTTGTGCCAACTTGCATTACTATAAGGTTCTAATTAAGTTTGATTCAAGGACAGGACAGTAGAACCTGTTTTCTTTTCTTTAATTTCAAAATTGATAAAAAAAATCTTTTACTCACCAACACATTTTCCAGATGTTTTATTGAGCATGTATCCATCGGAACACACGCACACTGATCCGTTGGCAGTTGTTAGACACATGTGCTCACACTTGGCATTTTTACAGTAATCTGGTGGGGAACAAAAAAAGAGGATCAAGTAAGTAAGTATTAATTCATTGAGTACTGATTAACTATTGGACTGTGTTGAAGACTGCTGAAACAACATGAAATGACGCTCTACCATTTGTTGTGTTTTATTTAAAACTGGCTTGATAATATCAACACTGAATAAATACTAGTGTTACGATGCGTCATCACAGGTATAAATACAATCTTTGACAACTGCGTTAGGGAGTCGACTCTTTGGCTCAGTGGTTAGAGCATTGGACTTGCACGCCGGCAGACCAGGTTCGATCCTGGGCCGGGTTGAGTTTGTTGCATTGGTGGCAGTGGTGGGATGTCAACTGCCAGACCAGAGTTGCCTTACCCATATGTTTCCCAGGCCAAGTCTTGGGTCAAGACTTCTCGGAGGGGAAAGTAATGTGACGATGCGTCATCACAGGTATAAATTCAATCTCTGACAACTGCGTCAGAGAGTTGACTCTCTAGCTCAGTGGTTAGAGCATTGGACTTGCACACCAGCGGACCAGATTCGATCCTGGGCTGGGTCGAGTTTGTTACACTAGTAAGATTCTATCATTTTTTATTGTAAGTCATTATCTGTTAATTCTTTATTTTTGATTTTTGTTTACTGTTTAGAACGTTGATTTTCTACAAGTGAGTAACATTCATCCCAATAACATACCAGGGGATGACTGCAAAACTGCTCTAAATGCATATATAGAAATAGAAGGAGATGGAACAGTTTTATGATGAGGTATCGATAGGACATGGTATTTTTGGCAAATTCTAAGTCGAAAAAGGGCCATAACTGCAGGTGTCAAAATTGAAGCGAGAGGTATAATCCATCTTGATTGTGACTGATCTACTTGCCATGCTGTACAACTTCTATTAAATATCATTTGCCCATCTGCAGTGGTAGCTGAGTAATGGAGTGCACAAAAAAATGTCGACCCATGGGTCAATTGACATAAATTCAAGTCCAAAAGCAAAGAAAGATGAAACAAAGTTTGGCAACTATAGTCTAAATCTCACGAAAGCACATAACAAATAGTCCAATTCTCACAAAGTCACATTTTCAAATATCTCCTATTCTATCGAAGATATATCAAAGTAAATTATATCTTATTTTAGAACATGATATTACCAACAAAATGATACCTTATGTGTACATTAGGCAATAATTAAAAATGTTTCACATAAAATAGAAAAGTACCTGCATCATGGTAACTATGTAAAATGTGTTGATTGTTTTTCTGCTACACTTGCATTTTAACCCTTTCCCTCATATAGACTCATTTTGACGCACTCAATAGGTACCACATAAAGCCTGATCTGCAGAAAACCACAGTTAAACCTTAACAAATTTAATTACAAAATCCTCATTTCCAGACCACTGAGGAGCAGCGAACAGCATAAAACCTGATCAGCCTGCAAGTTACTCACAGGCTGATCTGGTTTTATGTTGTTCGCATAGGTCTTTTCATGGTTTCCTCTATGAGGGAAAGGGTTAAATCATAACTCAAAGAAATTTTTATAATAAATCAAAATAATCCATATCATAATATGGTTACATTTTCCTCTGTGATTTTTCCATACTTTTTTTAAAGTTTGCAATATTCAATGATCTGCTGTAAAATAAACAATATTTTCCACGGGCTATCTCTGTTTAATATATCTTTGTCCAAAAGGTACCATAACTGTGTCAAAATTGAAGTGAGAGGTACCATTCTTGAATGTGACTAATCAAATAGCTACAAGATCTGCTCTACATTACTATCAAATATCATCAGCACAGTGGTAGCTTGATATAAGGGAAAATATCAACCCTCAGATTAACGTAAACTGAAGACAGAAAGATGCCAACAGATGCACAGACGGACACATGGACTAACAGAAAACCATATTCCTTTGTGGCACCTGTTTTCCAAAATCCAGCCCTACAGTGATTATAGTGTCAGTGGTAAAACCTTATATTTAATAAAAATTCTTTCCGATATCAAGTACTGTAGAATCCCATTAATTTTCCTGGGGAACTAATTTTATTTTATGGACGTTTTTATCCGCAGATATCAATACCCACCAAAACTGTTTATTCAATAGACCTTAAATACAGTTTCTAAAACATGAAAACATGCATATATATGTACCAATGAAATTGACTTTATAACAGATTCCATGAAAGTTTATGTCGACAAAAATTAACGATTTTATAGTAAATCTATATAAATTGACATTCCTACCGGTTTCCTGCAGTGGCTGGCTCTCATTGTCATATAGGGCAATTCCATACATAGTTTCTGGATACATACTTATCCTGTATATGCTCTTCCCTGTCGTCTTATTGAGGAAGATTGTGGTGTCGTCATTGATATTTGTCAACATAATGACCTCCTGCCAAAAGGATACAAAAATAAACAAAATTATCCTGGGTTTCTGCAACATAAAGATCTAAGTAAATGTGCCCTATAATTTCTTTTTTAAATAATATATAGATAGGAATGTACTTAAATGTTAGTTCTCTACATATGAGGGGCATCCCAGAATTATGTAAACTTTTGTCATAACCTTTTTATTTTAAGTATATATTTGAACAAAAATTGCCAAATGTCGTCTTTTCTAATGCCACCATAATTATCAATCATCACTATGTAACAGCACCTCAAATTTTTGAAGTTCTAGTATAATTCCACAGGTCATATAATTATTTAGTACGCTTTCCTTAATTATGGCACAACATGGTAAGTGTAATTGAATCTACTAACAATATATCATTTTAAGGTACATCGCCAAACTCTATCACAGTGGATTGGCTCGGAATCAATCACTGCCACACTGAGTGACTATATGACCATGGTGTGTATCAAAAGTTACACAATTGGTTATCTGTAATGTAGCTGAGACTCAGCTATTTTTCAACTCACAGCGGCAGAGATCTCTGTGAGATCTCCTGCATTGGAGATTGGTACATAAATTTGTACACCGAAAGTTACAGCCATTCACTACCATTGCTTTTTCTTTATACATTTTCATGAATATTAATCCGCTACTTGCTGACCAGTGAAATCTTGCATAGAATTTTGAACTCTCTTCATTGAAGTTACAAAAGAAAAAAATGCAAAACTTAGACGAAGAGCTTGATGTCACTGCTACATTGAAGAACAAAGTTATAACTTTCAAATCCCGCGCCATTTCATTTGTCAAAGAATTCCTGTTGTCACCATGCTGTCTCAGCCACAGGTCCCATGAAATGCCTGATTAATAATTCATGGTTACGAAGCTTTGCTAATCAAATATCCCAAGGTA
This sequence comes from Solen grandis, assembly GCA_021229015.1. Classification (NCBI taxonomy): domain Eukaryota; kingdom Metazoa; phylum Mollusca; class Bivalvia; order Adapedonta; family Solenidae; genus Solen; species Solen grandis. The sequence continues at coordinate 19,933,617 of CM037781.1, forward strand.
GATTAAGAAGTAAAGCACTTTGATCTACATGGGTTTTCCGACGATGATGCAACCCTGTCAGGAAGGAAGGCCAAATAGAATAAAATAAGCTAGTATAGATAGACAATACTCAGAAACATGAGGAATAGGAACTCTGCATGTTGTCTTATGTAAACATTTGGGTAAAAACATTATTTTTTGGACTCCAATTAACACACGCAATATGCCCTGTAACATACTGGAATAACAAAGGATTACATAGAAAAAATGTTCCTGGGCTGGACCAGTACTTTGTGTCTTAAAATCATTGCCCTCAACTGGGACTGATGTCCCACCCCTGAACTGTAGTCAGTGAACACTAACAATGAAACACAAAAGCTGTCACTCCAAATCATGAATCTAACTGACCTTGTAAATAGCAACGTCGAAAAACTGTGACTTAGTCCGTCGATAAACAAGCTTTACATCCTGTCCATCGTAGTTGGATGATTTCAGTGTCTCAGATTCTTCTATCCAGAACAGACGCTTGTCAACAATATCTGCTTCTAATGCATTTGCTCGTCGAAGTCCAGTAATGTTAAATGTTTTGCGATTTCCACCCTGAAGGTTGGACCGTTCTATTTTAGGATTTAAGCCCGTGTCTGACCAAAACAGGTACCTAGAAAATCATGTGAAACTAAGTTAACACCTATTTCCTTTAGCAGGATTTGAACTCCAGATCTTTTGTATGGTAATTTAACAGACTTATTAGGTTGTCGCAAAATCTAGCTCTTTGGAAGGACATGAAATTTTACGATTACATGTCTTATACACAAGATTTCAATAATATGTAGATCAAAAGTAATTCTTAAAATAGATTACATGAATCTTAAAAAAAAATCAATAACTTAGTGTAAAAAAAGTTTTAATACAGAACTTATAGCAGCTAGATTACTTCCACTTTGAACATCCTGCTATTTTAATCTAAATAAGAAACATTGAATTTCTGCAGATCTGTTTTCTGTAATTCCATACCAGACATTCGTTCTCTCATCTTTCTCATTGTTTATCAATTCATAATTTAAAACAAATTGAGAATAAGCAATGATAAGCATCTAAAAAGTTGGAGGAAAATGGCGTGATGATTTTGCATTGTCTAATCATAAGATTCTGTGAACAACAATATGTAACATTTCAAGATTGAATCTGTAATATGCACTTTAAAGCAATTTCTCATGCCCAGTTTTGGCAATTTCTTTACCCAACATAAATAAAAAATTAAATTCCATCATTGGAATACACTGTACAATGTTTAGGGTCTGTTCAATCTTAGTTTTCACTGAAATTGCTTTTTCAACAAATTTAAGAAAATGGTACTTTAATCCCCAAATTAATGTATTAAGGCTCTGTCACAGTCAATTAACCCTTTCCCTCATACAGACTCATTTTGATGCCCTCAATAGGTACCACATAAAGCCTGATCTGCAGAAAACCACAATTAAACCTTACCAAATTTAATTACAAAATCCTCATTTCCAGACCACTGAGGAGCAGCGAACAGCATAAAACCTGATCAGCCTGCAAGTTACTCACAGGCTGATCTGGTTTTATGCTGTTCGCATAGGTCTTTTCATGGTGTCCTCTATGAGGGAAAGGGTTAACAAAGCCATGAAAGATACAAAAGGTATGTACAGTGCTTATGTATATATTTCACTGCAAATACTGAAATGGTCCATTGTACTGTAATCATACTGCTACTTACTTAACCTCTAAAGTTCCCTTAGGTACGATAGATTCAATATTTGTTTGAGCATATGATCATACATAAGTATTTTCAGTAACAAGACTAAAGTCTTGGACTTTCACAAAAAGATAACTTTAACTGTTTTTTCCTTTTAATCCTTTTTCTGCTTATAGGACAGAAAAACCCTTAATTTCCTACACAACGTATTTACCAAGAAGATGGGTTTATCTGTTTTAGTGGGTTCCCCATGTGGAAACGTTCATAATGTGTAAACCCATCTTGTTGGCAAATATGCTGTCTCATGTGTAGGATGAGTTAACCTGTCCTATTGGCAGTGAAAGGGAAGCAGCTACATTATGCTAGTACGGTAACAGCCTGTAATTTCTTAGAAATTTCTAAGATATTCCTTGGCAAATAACCTGTTTATATAGTCGACCTGGCAGGGAAAGGGTCAACTAAAATATATAATAATATAACTTGAGAAACGTAACAAACCACTGAGAGAAAAATTTAATCTTCAGGAATACAAAGCTATGAAATTTTCCTTACGCTGATATTGGGTCAACTGCAAGTCCATCTGGGTTCTCCAGGTCCTTGTTAACAATGACCTTGTAGTAGTCTTTAGGAATTAATTCAGCCAGTCCTGGGGCAGCCATCACCCACTTAAAAACTGAATCAGTCCAGTACACTGTGTGTGATAACCAGTCCACCGCCAACTGTGTCTTGCCACGGGATACCCCAACATGCATGAAGTCAAAGTTCATTACTTCAACATCGAGGTTAACATTAAAGTTGTATCCAACAGCTATTGACCTGCAAGAGGGAAAAACACAGGTAATCACTTCTCATATTATACTTATACCACTGCTAAACTAAATCAATCTTGATAAATAAATTCTTATTCTGAAAATGTTTTACAATTTGTCATGTACCTCCTGTTAACTTTGGTACTCTTGAACAGCCAGCAATATAAAACCAGACCAGCCTGCAAGGTACTCTTGAGTAGCCAGCAAAATAAACACAGACCAGCCTGCAAGGTACTCTTGAGTAGCCAGCAATATAAAACCAGACCAGCCTGCAAAGTACTCTTGAGTAGCCAGCAATATAAACACAGACCAGCCTGCATGGTACTCTTGAGTAGCCAGCAATATAAAACCAGACCAGTCTGCAAGGTACTCTTGAATAGCCAGCAAAATAAACACAGACCAGCCTGCAAGGTACTCTTGAGTAGCCAGCAATATAAAACCAGACCAGCCTTCAAAGTACTTTTGAGTAGCCAGCAATATAAAACCAGACCAGCCTGCAAAATACACTTGAGTAGCCAGCAAAATAAAACCAGACCAGCCTGCAAGGTACTCTTGAGTAGTCAGCAATATAAAACCAGACCAGCCTGTAAAGAACACACAGACCAGCCTGCAAGGTACTCTTGCGTAGCCAGCAATATAAAACCAGACCAGCCTGCAAAGAACTCTTGAGTAGCCAGCAATATAAAACCAGACCAGCCTGCAAAGTACTCTTGAATAGCCAGCAATTTAAAACCAGACCAGCCTGCAAAGAACTCTTGAGTAGCTAGCAATATAAAACCAGACCAGCCTGCAAGGTACTATTGAGTAGTAATCAGTATAAAACCAGACCAGCCTGCAAGGTACTCTTGAGTAGCCAGCAATATAAAACCAGACCAGCCTGCAAAGTACTCTTGAGTACTCAAGCAATTTAAAACCAGACCAGCCTGCAAGGTACTCTTGAGTAGCTAGCAATATAAAACCAGACCAGCCTGCAAGGTACTCTTGAGTAGCCAGCAATATAAAACCAGACCAGCCTGCAAGGTACTCTTGAGTAGCCAGCAATATAAAACCAGACCAGTCTGCAAGGTACTCTTGAGTAGCCAGCAATATAAAACCAGACTAGCCTGCAAGGTACTCTTGAGTAGCCAGCAATATAAAACTAGACCAGTCTGCAAGGTACTCTTGAGTAGCCAGCAATATAAAACCAGACCAGCCTGCAAGGTACTTTTGAGTAGCTAGCAATATAAAACCAGACCAGCCTGCAAGGTACTCTTGAGTAGTAATCAGTGTAAAACCAGACCAGTCTGCAAGGTACTCTTGAGTAGCCAGCAATATAAAACCAGACCAGCCTGCAAGGTACTCTTGAGTAGCCAGCAATATAAAACCAGACCAGCCTGCAAGGTACTCTTGAGTAGCCAGCAATATAAAACCAGACCAGCCTGCAAGGTACTCTTGAATAGCCAGCAATTTTAAACCAGACCAGCCTGCAAGGTACTCTTGAGTAGCCAGCAATATAAAACCAGACCAGCCTGCAAGGTAATCTTGAGTAGTAATCAATGTAAAACCAGACCAGTCGATGATTTGATAGTTGATCATACTACATTATTTACTCTTTTTTTTAATTTCAGCTATCAAGTAATTAATTTACATCCTTTATTATCATTATAAATAAGAGCTATAGGTAATGGTATTGGGGGATTGAAGTTTTTTACTGGTAAATGATTAATATTACTTTTTTCAAGGTAGTTTTTAATCGCAGCAAGCAAACCATTGTATTCAATAAAATTCGTTTTAACTCTAAAATTATTTATGAATTCTCCATGACTATAAAATTTAGACCGAGCATTTATAAGATCTCCTAAAAAGATTATCCCTGCTGCAAGCCATCTTTTGTAATAAACAGTTGTACCTCAGACCTTGATATCTGGGGTTATACCATATATTGAGTGAATAAACTAATCATTCTTTTGACTTGTCTTTAATATCACAATTAAATAGCTATTTAAAACATCTTTCCAGAATTGATTATATTTATTATACCATATTTATGTATATGTTTAATACATGGACAGGTAGATTCCACAACATGAATAAATTTATTTACATTTGATTTTAGGATTCTTAACGTTACGCTACATTATTTACTTATGTGAGTTTACCATTGCTTTGACAGTATTTCAGTCATATAGCGACGTCCAGCTAATTACAGGTGGAGGAAGACCTCGAATGCACGGAGGCATCCGGGTAGTACCACCGACCTACTGCAAGCCAGCTAGAAGGCTTCCTCACATGAAAATCCAAATGACCCTGCCGGGATTCAAACCCACGCGGTGAGGGGCTGAGTGAGTGTTAAAGTTAGCGACTTCCCGACCACGGAGGCCCCAGTGTATAACCAGATTATCTGATTTACCTCAAGTAATAATCGTACAGGTACACAAGTTTTTCTCGATAATCGATGCCCAGACTGTAGAAATGAATATTGTCATTTGTGAAAGATATCCCAGATGCTCGACCAGATGTAAAGTTGTCGTAACCAAGGATGGCTGGTAGGAATCGCAGCTGAGCTGTGTTGGCTTGTGTACTGAATGTTGAAAACAACACACCTCTCTCTGGAAAAAGGAGAGACAAAAGTAAAGTGTATTCTAGCGTTCACTTAATGAAGTCATACAAATGTATCACACAAAGAAAGCAGGTTGTAATAATAGAAATGTATTTTTCTTTCCTATTAGATGGCTTTAGAATCAAAACACAACTAATTAAAACATAGTTGAGGCATCTATAGGTATATATCAATATACATTACTATTATTGTACATGTGTATATTATATAATTTACAATAGTATTAGTCATGCATGTAATGTATAATTAGATATATAATTTCATATAAAAATTGATATAATATAGTAATAAAATAACTCATATAATATCAATTATTATATGAACAAATTTAAGAAACATAAAATTGAATATTTAAGCATTTCTTAACTTTGAAATAGAAAGGTGTGCTTATTGGTATTTTAACCCTTTACCTCATGAATATTCATGTACAAATTTATGACCTGATAAATATTCATTTACTGAACATTAAATGCTTGGTGAATCTTAAGCACTGGATTTTTCTTTGCCAATATTTCTTTGTGTAGAATCTGAGTTACAGTACTAGTATCATATTAGCAAACAGAGAAGACCCTGATAAGACAGAGCCTTTCAGAAGCTGTCTGATCTGTGTCTGTTCTGTTTGACAATGCATCAAAATGTTTCTATATGAAGATAGGTGTTAAATTACCAAAGACATAATTGTCATTATTTATGAATATGACCTACATCCACTTTACAGCAACATAATTAGAGCTATTAAGTAAAGTCATGACTCCCAAAGATGTTGTATGTAGGCAACTTATGAATGCATTTGAGGTCATGACCCCCAGAGATGCTGGAGGTATTCAAATAACGAATTAAGTTAAGGTCATGGTCCAAATGGATGTGGTGGGTATGCAACTAATGAATAGAATTGAGATCATGACCTTCCTAGATACTTAAGGTATTCAACTAATGAATGGAGTTGAGGTCATGACCCCCATAAATGCTGGAGGTATGCAACCTATGAATCGAGTTGAGGTCATGACCCCCATAGATGCTGGAGGTATGCAACCTTATATGAATCGAGTTGAGGTCATGACCCCAATAGATGCTGGAGGTATGCAACCTATGAATCGAGTTGAGGTCATGACACCATTAGATGCTGGAGGCATGCAAACTATGATTCGAGTTGAGGTCATGACCCCCATTAAATGCTGGAGATATTCACTGGAATTAAGGTCTTGACCACCATGAACACTAGACGTATTAAACTAATTAATGGGATTAAGATCATGACTCCCATCATTAATTACAGCCATCAAATAATAGTATTTCCCTCATATAGACTCATTTTGATGCACTCAGTAGGTACCACATAAAGCCTGATCTGTAGAAAACCACAGTTAAACCTTACCAAATTTAATTACAAAATCCTCATTTCCAGACCACTGAGGAGCAGCGAACAGCATAAAACCTGATCATCCTGCGAGTTACTCGCAGGCTGATCTGGTTTTATGTTGTACGCATAGGTCTTTACATGGTTTCCTCTATGAGGGAAAGGGTTAAACATTTAAAACCTCAAAAGTTTTGTATACATAATCTTATAAAATTAATTTCTGAAATATTTTGAAAATATCATATAGTTATATGGTATTGTGTCTGTTGTTTGTTCATAAAAATAATATCAGACACAATATTGTGCCATTAATTAGTCATTTCTTTTTTTTAATTCTTATCCTCTCACCAAAACTGATAGGAGTTCATTTTTTTACATTTTTTTAAGGAAGTCTTTTGGGAAGTTTAAAACATTATATTATTTTGAAAGAGTTTCTAATGTCATGGCAATTAATGTCAGTTTTATCAAACGAAACCACTATTTCTCAAATTTACTTTTATCTCTTAGAGTCTCTAACTGGCACTAAAACTGCATCCCATGGGCCAATCCTTTTTTTCCTCTTATTATATAATCTGTGTAATATTTGAAAAAAAGACTTGACTTGACTTGACTATTTGAGTTTACCGTCGCTTCAACAGTATTTCAGTCAAATAGCAATGTCCAGCAAATTACAGGTGGAGGAAGACCCCGAATGCACGGAGGCATCTGGGTAGAACCACCAACCTACCGCAAGCCTTGAAAAAGAGGAAATGTGTCAAAGCAACTTATTCAAACAAACAAGGAAAAAAATAAAATAATAATATTTAAGATTGAAGAAAAAAATCTATCCCTAAGTTACCTAACAAAACAAAGTGGGACAATGCATCATCTCCAATCACAGACAAAATATAAACTTTTGTATTGAAGTGCAACAAGGAAGATTTGTGTTTGTTTGTTTTCTAGCTGCTGTTGTTGTTTTTGTTTTTCCTTTAGAAATTCATCTCTTACGTTGGTGTTTATATTAAGTGAGTTTTTATTTTTCATGGATAAGATATCATACATATAATTGAAATATACCTTACTTTACCAGAGGCACATTAAGACATGTTGCTATATGTTTACTATATTACCAAGGCACATATTACATCATTCTATATGAAACAGGTATTTGACACAAAGCTATACTTTTACTAATATGTTAATCATCATTACATATACAATTTGTCTATAGCCCTATTGTATACCTAATAAAAGAATGTGTTATTTAATTTGATACAGGATGTTCAAATGAATTGCAATTCCTAGCATATCTAGAAAGGATCTGTAATTTTCGAAACCAAACTATCGGAATTTAGTATTTCTCCGAGCAAAGCACGTTTTACCTTTGACCAATTTTAAAGGCTTTCATAGTCGGAATATGGCGGGTGCGGAAGCTCTACAACCTTTTCCTGCCTTAAAAAATTGCGTACAATAGCCGCTTTGTGGCTAGGCGCGTTGTCATGCAGCAACCTGACCCCTGACAAACCTGTCGCTGGCCTGCGTCTATTGAAATATTTCTTCAAAATTTTTAGAACAGCCCCTCTGTAGAACTTGCTTTGACCGATTTACCTTTCAGAACAACAATTTGTATATCAGGCCCTTGATTTGTGAAGAAAACTGCATACATAACCTTTCTGACACTCATTGTGTGTTTGGCTATACATGGCCTTTTCATGTCTTTTGTAGCCCATATCTTGTTTTCATTTTCGTTTGGTCAGATTCATGAATATCTTTGGACTACAAGAAACAGCGTTTGATGTAGGCCTATTGGGGCGAACATTTACACATTTATCATAGTATGTACAATTGCATGTTTCTCGTTTGTAGCGAGCTATAGAGGAAGTTACACAATGTATAGACCGAGAGATAATTGTGCCTAGGAATCCAAGTAGGATATGTACATTCTCATTGTTACTATTGCAAGTTTATTGTATTTGGGTACATTTTCAGCAAAGATTTTGCCATTTTCACGCAGAGGCGCTTCTGCTCCTCTGTGAGCAAATGGGGTATCCATCGCGCAGTTATCTTATTCATTTTAAGGTGCTTCCATAGAAATGAATGAACTGCCCCTTTTGAGATGCCTACCTTTCGGGCTATTTCCCTAACAGTGAATCTTGCATCTGTCGATACAATTTCTCTGACTTTTTCTACCATTTTGGGACTGGTTGCTGTCTTTCTGCAATGGCCACATGGTGCATCTTGCAAGGACATTATTCCACTTGCAAATTTCTTGCACCACCTAGTAACAGATGCATAGGACAGCTCACAAGGTCCATAAATTGAGCAAACATTGTATTTCATGAAATATCTCTTTTGGACCTATACCAAGAAAACAGCGGTTTTTGATGTAGGCCCGTATTTGGGCGGCGAACGCAGATTTTTTACCAATCATTTTATCATTAGTATGTACGAGTATGCAATGTTTCTCGTTGTGTAGCCGAGGCTAGAGAGGACAGATTTACACAAAACTGGTATCGACCAAGAGATAATTGATGCCCCTAGGCCATCCAAGTAGGTTTTTGTGAAAAGCGTGCGTAGTTACATAATATAACCCAAGTTGCATTTCAATTTGAACATCCCTCGTATAGGCTAAACTGAATTTTGTTGAAGTTGGATGTTAAATAACTGTGCTTTCATTGCTTCAACAGGTAAAAAAAAGGTACTTACTGTGACGATGCTTTGTTACAGGTAAAAATACTATCTCTGACAACTGCTTCAGGGAGTCGACTCTTTGGCTCAGTGGTTAGAGCATTGGACTTGCATGCCAGCGAACAAGGTTCGATCCTGGGCCAGGTCTAGTTTGTTACATTGGTGACAGCTGTGGGATAATGTCAACTGCCAGACCGGAGTTGCCTTTACCCACATGTTTCCCAGGCCAAGTCTCGGGTCGAGACGTCTTGGAGGGGAAAGTAATGTGACAGTGCGTCGTTACAGGTATAAATAAAATCTCTGACAAGTGCGTCAGGGAGTCAACTCTTTGGCTCAGTGGTAAGAGCATTGGACTTGCATGCCGGCGGACCGGGTTCAATCCTGGGCAGGGTCGAGTTTGTTACATTACAAATGGAGAATAATATTTATCGTACCTTCAGACTGACCCATTAGGGTCATAAGAGAAACCATCAGAACCAAAACCAGTCTACTGAGGTCCATGATGTGATCAGCATCCGTTACTCACAGTCGTCCAAACGCCAGGAGTCGTCTGTATCAAAATAAAGGAGAATGAGTATAATATAAATCAGTTTTTAGTTAAAATTTATTTATTTTGCGGCAATTGGAAAACAAGATTTTATATTAACTTAATCACTCTCGATGTTGGACCAGTAGTTTGCACATGGGAAGGTCGTGGAAAATCTTTGCTTCTTACGGGTTTTGAACCCACAACCTAACCCAGTCGAAAACGTTACCACTTGGCGCTCTTTATTCGTATGTGATGTAATTTAATCAAGTATATGTAATTAAATAACTCCAAATAAATTCCTAATTTATCCTGTTTAATAGGCCTTTACTTCAGACTCATCCACTTCCAAAAAAAGAAAAAAATGCATAGTAAAGTATTTCATAACATGACACTGACATGCAGCTAATCAACCAAAGTTGTGTTGTTGTTGTTGTTGTTGTTGTTGTTGTTGTTGTTGTTGTTGTCATTGTTGTTGTTGGAGTATAGTATATAACGTATAAATCAATTTAGAGAAGAAAAAAAGTATTTGATTTGTAATATATAAGACTGGTCTGAAACAAAATGCGCCAGACTGTACACAAGTACGTGCTATTACGTAATTTGTGTTTTAGGTACAACTGTAAAACGTGACTTGCTTCAAAATAAGATACAGCTAAATCGGGCTCTTATTTCAGCTTGTCGTCATGTGATCTTTATATTTTGACTTCCTGATTTAATTACACTTCAGTATAATTCATTATTCGATCTGAGTCAGTTTGTTTAGTTGCCAAATGTATTATATGATATCGATTAGCAAATAGATTTTGAAACAATATACCCAGTATTGATGTAATAAAAGACAAACAGATCCTTCAATTATATTGCTTTCTAGGATGAGATGTCCGTAAGACAGCGCGCTTGGCTATTCCGCCGCTTATCAATCTACATTGTGTTGGTCAAAAAAGGGCCATAATTTGTTTTAAACTTGGCCAAGAGTTATCTACCTTGTTTATATGATGCCGCTCATGGCCTTAGTGAAGAAATGAACCAATAAACACAGCTGTTTACAAAGATATGTGATAAATTGTACGTAAATTTGACGCCGACGTCAAAGCCAGTGTGAGTAAAAATCCCATCTCCGGCTGGGATAACGACCTCCCGACCTTCTTCAGATCCGGCAAAGAACATTATCACGCATGCGCGTTTGTAAATGCACGCCATCAAAATTGATAAATGATAACACAGGAAATGCTATATAATGTGGGTATTTATAAAGTTAACTGCTCAAGTTATCCTGAATTTGTGGCCGATCAGAAGCTCTGAAAATGCAAATGTATCAGTGATTTATTGCAACAGAATTACTTCAGACAAAAATGCGGGCCAGTGAGAGATATAACCATTATATACCATCAAATCAGTAATAGTGTACTACTGATAAAAATATTAATTAAAACAACGTTTATATTTCTTTAATGGGAATCCCCTTTTGGGCTTATTGCCTATGAACTCTTTTAAAATAGTACCCCACCCCCATCCCCAATGTTTACGTATTCATAAAAAAGCGTAATCTCAGAAAAGTTTGCTGAAATCAAAATTCAAAAGTGCAAAGTGCTTACCAACTTTACAAGAGCTTAAATGTGTTTATTTTACTGGTCCTAATTTTCACTAATTTATGACATATCCTGTGCATCTTTGTCAAGATGGTGACGTGGTAAACTTGGAATATATCCGGTCCCGGTGGCTAAATGGTGTGAGGTCGTGTGTTAGATCCCCGGCCGTGATATACCAAATCATTTAAATTGACACTGGTATATCACTCTTGTGGTAAAATAGTGACATAACACATTCATTTATCCCTTATATAATAGTAGATAGAAGACACCGTTTCACAATTGACAATCACAACTTAAGTTTGCTTATATTTAGTAATCATTTAACCACACATATTGGAGTGAATCACGCGGATGAATCTGATACGATATTCGTACTGTATAACAAAACAAAATACCGAAATGATAAATTTTCATTTGAAGCGCATACATAATTGAGGAACAGACAGCACTGAGTTATGATAAATATGACACCCATATTAAAATGGGAATTAAAAAAAACTATCTTGAAATACACAATATGTAAAGCACAGTCGACCGTATTTATTTATTTATTTATTTACCATTTGTTTTTGTTTCGATAAGTTTTTTTTACATTAGAATTACATCTGTGGTAGGTATGAGACATTATTTGAGTATTACAAAATTATTAGTACAAAAGAACCCTAATATATAAAAAGAGTCAAGCTATTTTTATACTCTTCGTGATAATTTAAAATACCTTAAAAACGTTTGTATGAAATTGTGTTATTTTCTGTATGAATTGTTGTTCTCTTTTTGTCAAAACATGCTTAATGTTTTGTTAAAATACAACAGAGAAAATTACTACATTTTTATATAATTATTGCATGGATGTTGCGATATCGTAAGACTTTTGCCGTGAACAACCCGCACTTTTGTCGTGCGGTATTTTCTGTAACACATGGCTCTCGGGATGACAGTGGGTAACTGGTACAGTTTCTTAATGTGTTATTTGATAGTATATCTTTGTTTTTTGATTTGATGTTTTATGTTGCATTAAGGGCAACAACAAAAAAAAAAGGATAGGCGAGGATTATGCCAATGTCACGTAAAATGTGATTAAGTTGCCGCGCCGGTATCCCATATCTAGTATTGAATCGGTTAACGGACGAGTCTGTAATGCACGACGCAGATTGCATCGAAATGAAATGCATATGTTGTAAATCGTATTATTGCGCATATGTAACATCATATATGGATGGAAACCGGAGTACAGGAAAAAAATATTTCTCGTGGGGGCAATAAATAGTAAAATCAAGTACGTATCGAAAGGGCCACCATAAAACGTTAGAATGACCTTGAATAGAACCCGAATTGTTCTGGTGTGAAAAGTCATTGTAAATATATTTAAAACAAACACCTTTATTAGATCTTAGGTTCGTCCCGAACGGGATTCGAACTCACAACCACATTTCGAACTCACAACCACCAACCATATTCAAACGTACACAACGGTGTCTGACTGTACGTTATCACAACCATTCTCAAACAGTAAAAAATTAACAACGAGTCCGGCCTGTGAGATTGGCAATTTTATGTGTTCTGGGTTGTAAAAAATTAAAAGAACCATCATGGAACTATCCGTGGAATCCAGGTATTTCAGAATAAATGATTAAAAGATAAACAATACACAGGTAACACCTGCTGTGTAAATAAGAATCAAAATATGTACTCGTGTAAAGATGCAGTTGCAGTTTTATTAACTAGAAGTCGTTTGTTTAAGATACAAACGAAGCGGCTTTCCGTTTGCTTATTTCAAAGGTGTTGAATATATAAGTTAAAACAAAGAAATGGAATAATGTTGGCTAATAATGTTTAATTCAATATGTAAATCATCATTATCACAAATATATACTTATGTTCAAAATTAAGCTTTATTTTTATTATTTTTTTTCATTTTCATCTTCTTAGGAAGATATTGAGAAAGCATATATATGAACCTTATTTGATTACGCAACAGTTTACTATCATGCAGAAAAAAATACTAACACAATCCTCAAGTTTTTTTTCTTACGTTAGTCAATCAATTTTAAAAGTTTTTTTATTCTTTATTTATCTTTTTCTTCGTAAGCATATTACTTAACAAATATTCATTGCAATTTGACCCACAATTGAAATTGTAAAAAAGAAAAAAAATACTTTGAAATCCATGACTTTCAACCTTTAAATTGATTGAGTTTTACATTTGCAAAATTAGATAGAAACAAAGGCAGAGGTGGTTAGCAAAATTATGAAAATACTTTCTTATTTCTATGTAATTAACGTTATAAACGTCTTGAAACTTTCAACAATTCATTTGCTTTATATATTTGCTTATTTTTACAGATTTAGAAAAAGAAACCGTTAAACATTTAGAAAACATAAAAAATCAATAGGTAGATCTACATGTATTTGTCATTTTCTTAAGGTTTGCAGAAAGCCGTGAAAGCAAATGCAATAAGTTATCCGTATAGGTTTTCTGGCTCTAGTATAATTTTACTAATTCATCGTAAATGCGACTCTTTTAGAAAAAATGTACCACAATTCACTATTCAACGCAGGCACTCTTTCCTGCAAAAGAACAATCGGATCTTGCTCAACCAACCCAATGACCGCTTTCATTTCTTTCTTCAAATTAATATATTTTCATGAATTAGCCCTATAAAGAAAAACATGAATAGGTCATGTTTGATAACGTACTCACTTGAAATTTTTGCGCATGTCAAGGCACGACAATATTACTTATTTAAAGTTAATATGTCTAATCTTATGGGGGTTTTTTAAATTTATTTTGCTTACAAATCAATGTTGTCATAAACAAGTGACACAACATAAATTCCTTAAGGTATGCTTTAGATTGCCACAATACTCATGACGCTGAAGCGCGAATACGTATTTAAATGAATGATTTTAATATTTCAACCACGTCAAAATCAAGTGACTAAAGAAAAGTATCTGTTTTGGAAGGACATGATTAGCTAACATTCTATTAATCCAGAAAAAAATATATTCGAGAATGTGAATAGGTTTGTTTCACATTTTCAAGTAAGCGTTCCATCAAACATGAATATATGCCATGTTTGATGACGTAATAACTTAAAATTTTCAAACCCTTATGAACGTACTAATTTTCGACATTTTTGAAAAGTTTAAGTTCATTGATCTAATTGGCGATTTTATATGAATTTTTAAAATAATTCTTGCTTTAGTATTCATGACGTCATAACCACGTGACAAATCAAACATTTCTTGCAGTATGCATCACTTCAATTTTAACTCTATCAATTCTCAAGATTTCAATTAAGACTGATTCAAAATTCATGATACCAGAGCAAGAGAAATGTTAAAAAATGCCTTTTTGTCATTTTAATGACGTCATAACCACGTGACTTAAAAGAAAATCATTCAGAAAAAAGAATCCTGAAATCTTTATATTTTCGAATTTGGAAATTTGAATGCCACGGTGCAAATCTACATCCTAAAATACATCTTTTGTGAAAATATCAATATAATCGGACCCAAATTGAAGGCTCTAGAGCGCGAACAACATTTTGAAGGTGACGTCATATCTGACGTCATATGACGTCATTGAAAATTAAAAATAAATGAATTTATAAATTTAAAGATTTTAATCGCTGCAATACAATTTTCAAAAAGATTGAGTAAAATCTTGATACCAGAGGGAAATAATTTTTTTTTAAAGTTGCTTTTTGTCGTTTTTATGACGTCATAATCACGTGACTTAAGAAAAAATCATTTACGAAATGAAAGAAGACCTCTATGCCGATATGCTGTCCAATTTTCATGCTTCTAACGCATCAGGGGCTTTGTAACATTAAAATGTAATTTTAGGACCTAAGTTCGAATCTTGGTTTTGCCATGGTATCTTTATATTTTCGAATTTGGAAATTTGAATGCCACGGTGCAAATTTACATCCTAAAATACATCATCTGTGAAAATATCAAAAACATCGGACCAGAATTGAAGCCTTTAGAACGCGAACAAACTTTTAAAGCTGACGTCAAATCTGACGTCATTTGACGTCATTGAAAATTAAAAATAAATTAATTTATAAATGTAAACTTTTTAATCACTGCAATACAATTTTTAAAAAGATTGAGTGAAAAGTCATGATATAAGAGCGAAATAAATTTGTTAAAAAGTTGCTTTTTGTCTTTTTTATGACGTCATAACCACGAAAATCCTTTAAGAAATAGAAAGAAGACCTCTATGCCGATATGCTGTCCAATTTTCATTCTTCTAACGCATTAGGTTCCCTTGTAACATTAAACTATAAATTTAGGACCTAAGTTCGAATCTTGGTTTTGCCATAAAATCTCAATTTTTTCAAATTTTGAAATTTGAATGCCAGGGTGCACATCTACCTTCTAAAATACATCTACTGTGAAAATATCAAGAAAATCAGACCAGAATTGAAGGCTCTAGAGCGCGAACAAACTTTTGAAGCTGACGTCAAATCTGACGTCAATTGACGTCATTGAAAATTAAAAATTATTGAATTTAAAAATTTATACTTTTTTGTCGAAGCATTTTAATTTTCATGTTGCTTGGCCATTGGCAACATATATAAATTAACTCTTGAATTAGGTTGGAAGAAGAAGAATAATAATAATAATAACTAGATGTCATTCGTCTAAACGAATGATAGGACTTTCTGCAACCTGTGTTAATGCAAAAAGCAGGAGATAGAAGTTTCATGTAAGAACTCACCTCTGGTAGTATTTCATGTTCATGCTGAACAATTGACATTATATTCCGCAAAAAAATAAGCGTTTAGTTACGAAGAAAATCGAAATTTCAGCATCTGAAGTCTGTGTCATTAAATTTTCATAACCCTTCAAAAATGTCAACATAAAGAAATAATCCAGTAAATATTAGAAATACATTATCATATAATGACGATATGACGTTAATTTTCATAAAATAGTTAAGACTCACAGAAACCTATATACTGACCAAATATCAACTTTATATTTCAAAAAGGACCGCTTTTATAAGCATTTGAAAATTTACGACCTTGGTTCGACTCTTGGAATCGCTATAGAACCTTGGACTTTTCGAATTTTGAAAAACGGACAGCGGGATGCACAACTAGAAATTAATATACACATTCTGTGAAATTTTGATGAAAATCGGTTCATCAATAATGGCTGTAGACTGCGTACAACCTTTTGTAGCATATGTCAATTGTGACGTCATATGACGTCATAGACATATGAAATTCATAGAAATCAAAATTTCCTCACGTGACTAATAAGCCATAAAAATTTCATCGTCCTAGGATTATTGCAACATAGAAAAATAATCGTTTAGTTAGGAAGAAGAATAATAATAATAAATATATTTAAATGATGTCACGTGACGTCATATGACGTTTATTTTTCTTATAATTGTTAAGACACCCTGAGACCTACTAACTTACAAAATTTCAACTTTTTATCTCAAATAGGACAGTTTTTATAAGCATTTAAAAATTGACGTCCTTGGTTCGAATCTTGGATCCGCCATAGATGCTTGGACATTTCGAATTTTGAAAAACGGACACCGGTATACACAATAAGAACGTAATATACACATTCTGTGAAAATTTGATGAACATCGGCCTATTAATAATGGCTCTGGACCGTGTACAAAGTTTTGTAGTCAATTTCAAATGTGACGTCATATGACGTCATAGGCTTCAGAAAATCATTGAAATTGGAATTTCAGCGTCTGAATTATTTGTCATTAAATTTTCATTGCCCTTCGACAATTTCAACATAGAGAAATACTCTAATTAATATTAGAAATACATTATCATATAATGACGTCAAGTGACGTCATGTGACGTTTATTTTCACAAAATGTTTAAGACTCCCAGAGACCTATATACTGACCAAATATCACTTTTCTATCTCAAATAAATCCGATTTTATAATCATTTAAAAAATTACGACCTTGGTTCGAATCTTGAATTCGCTATAGAACCATGGACTTTTCGAATTTTGAAAAACGGACACCGAGATGCACAACTAGAACTTAATATACACATTCTGTGAAAATTTGATGAAAATCGGTTCATAAACAATGGCTGTAGACCGCGTACAAACTTTTGTTGCATATTTCAAGTGTGACGTCATATGACGTCATAGGCATATGAAAATCATAGAAATCAAATTTTCAGCCTTAGAAGCATGTGTCATTAAATTTTCATTGCCCTTCGACAATTTTAACATATAGAAATATTCTTGTTAATATTAGAAAAACATTATCATATAATGACGTCACGTGACGTCATATGACATTTATTTTCACAAAATGTTTAAAACTTCTAGAGACCTATATACTGACTAAATATCAACTTTCTATCTTAAATAGGACAGATTTTATAAGCATTTAAAAATTTACGACCTTGGTTCGAATCTTGGATTCGCTATAGAACCATGGACTTTTCGAATTTTGAAAAACGGGCACCGGGATGCACAACTAGAGCCTAACATGCACATCCTGTGAAATTTTGATGAAAATCGGTCCAGAAATAATGGCTGTAGACCGCGTACAAACTTTTTCACCTGACGTCAAATCTGACGTTATATGACGTCGTATGAATATAAAATTCATTGCTTCTGAAAGCTCATGGTTTGAAATATATGCCATAAAATTTTCATTGTTCTGAGTCAATGGCAAACCTCGAAATTAACACAAATATAAGAGGAAGAAAAAAAGAATAATAATAAGAAGAAGAAGAATAATAAAAAAACAGTACAAACCCAATATGACTTTCTGCCTGTAGGCAGAAAGTCCTAATAAGAAAAATAAACATAACAAACCCTATACGTTTTCCGCAAGTTTGCGGAAAGCCGTAATTACTTCATCGTCGTAAGATAAGGGTATCTGATGGTTGCAAAAGGCGTAATTACCATGTGCGTTACTTGAACTTTGAATATTTGGTGTCATATTATTGATATTTGGTTTTGTTTGTTTTTGGCGTTTAACGTCCCATCGACAGTATTTCAGTCATTATGAGACTGTGTCTACTTGAGGCAGATATAGTGTTGCCCATCGTCGGAAAACCCACGTTAACGGAATATATACCGTGGGTTTTCGACGATGAGTGTTGCCACACTGCAGTATCACGCCGTAAACATGTGACATGATACCACACCCAGTCACATTATCCTGACACCGGGTCAACCAGTCCTGGAACTACTCTTATATGCTTAGCGCCAAGCAAGGGAACTATACCAGTACCATTCTTTACGACTTTGGTTTGTCGTGACTGAGGATCGAACACACGACCTCCCCTCCCGAGATGTCCTGATTAAAATGACAAGAAACAATAAAATGTTCATCAAGCAATATTCACTTTAAGTGTTCGTGCGTAATATCAAATGTCACTCTGCGATGTCCCTGGGTCAAAATAATATACATGTATATATCCTGCTTGAAATACACACATCTTTGATAACATGATGTGGCATTGTTAAATGTACTTAATGTCCAAATTTATGTGAACTCTTAAGAAGTCAGAACCATAACGGTTAAGAGTAAATTTGAGGGTCAGCATTTAAATTGATATGCTAAGTGGTTGAGATTAATTCACGTAGTGTTGTTCGACTTGATGTTCTTAATAACAGTTAACCATGAACATGAATTAAACATGCATGTAACTTAGGTATTTCCCAGTCAGTTGTCTCTTCCTCTATATATTAACACGACCATGATACTCTAAAGATACTGTATGGATTCGCAAATATCATGACATAAAGAGGTTTTGTAGCGCACGCGCATGCGATAACTTATACGTTCGCAGGCGATTACTGTCGCGGTCGCCCGCATAGCTACTGCGTGCGAATGCGATAGTTATCGCGTGTGAACGCGATATGGCGTTTATAGCGTGCGAAGGTGTTAGTTCATGCGAAATAAAATACATTTTCCATGTCCTTTTCATGCCACCGTATATGACAAACATATAGAGGTTTGTTGACACTTCGCTGTTAATATAATTGCTTGTACATACTGGCTGTATTTTATTATTTATTTAGTGTTTTGTTGGAGAGCAGGAAGTTGCCGATGCAAGATTGATGCTTAACATCAAAGTGTGTTTCGTGTCATGATTGTTATCATAGCAGGCACTGTAATAAAGATAAACTCAGATTAATTGATTATGCTGGTGCTAACCGTCACCACGCCGGTAGTTCAGTCCAGTGAAACAGCTGTAGGAAGACACCGAGTGCAAAGAAACTCCAGGTTGAACCGCATAAAAATACTTGAGTGACCCTGCCGGGATTCGGACTCACAACGGTGAGGGATGAACTTAGATTATGTCTAAAATGCTAAATTGAGGTGTCTTGTGCTAATGTGAACAAACACTCGAATCGGTCAAAAAGGAGTTCACCCACTTTCCAAAGACCTGAAAACAAGAGATACGCTACTTCAATAAGCTTATGAAGAAAATCTCGTATACTCTCGCCGCGAGCGGTGATAAATTGGGCATATCGGTGATTGATAGGTGTTTGATCAGTGGTCAAACACTTTTCATCGGATATGGTCGACGATATATATGTGGTAATCAGTGGTCAATCGTTTGTATTATAGATAAAGAGCTTGCATATCTCTTGTTACAGATTGTTGTCGGTTCTTTCAATAAAAAATAAGTACAACTGATGAGAACCGATGCATTTCTTGAAGTTGTTCGAGTGACATCATGGAGGATGGAAGAGCAATCCAGCAGTTTGGCATCCTGTTGCAGTAGCATGTCCTTCGCAAAGTCAGACAGTTTATCCAGTTGGTACAGCAGCCCAGGGGTGAACATAGGAGCCGCCGTGGGAGACAAAAGGAGGTGATGATCTGGCCATGTTTAACCCAGGAGATGAGGCGTCAGTTTTAGCAGTACAACACCATTCTTGCAGAGCTGAGGAAGGGTGACACCAGCTCCTTTCAAGAACTATATGAGGATGACCCCAGAAATGTTCGACGAGCTACGCAATGCCTCACGCAAAGACTGGTGAAGCCAGACACCAACTTGATAAAAACCCTAGATCCAGGATGGAAGCTGGAAGTGACGATCAGGCACCTAGCATCCGGAGATTCCTACCCTTCCCTCTCCTATAATTTTAGGGTGGCCAGGTTAACAATATTCCTCTTCACGCCTGAAGTCTTCCAGACAATAATATAAGAACACAGTGAAGAGATCATCCCTATCCGCAACTTCGAATGGCACTCGATGTCACCGAGAAAGCGCCGAACCGTCTCCGAATGGCTTCCAGTTAAAAGCGCCCGGCAACCGATCAATAATCGATGAATATCGATTGGGCAGTTAAAATATGTATTAAAAAACACTGATGAAATGCTTGCGGCAACCAATGGATTACCGACTGAAATGTTAATAACCACAGATAAAAACCGACGGGATCCCGCAATTTAATTCTCAGCGGTGGTCCATTAGTGATGTCGGTGTTAGCCAGGTTGTCAGTCGGTTGTTTCTATATTTCACCGATACAGAATTTTTAAACACGTATAAAAATCTCAATCGGTAACCTCATCTTTTCCCAATTGCATGTGCTAGGTGGAAAATAGGGGGCCAATCGGTGAAATCGGTGGTAAATGTGTTTCCATCGGTTCCCTCCCTGATTTAGCTATAAAAAAAACACCGATCTATCACCGATGGCTCTGTGGAAACGGGGTGAAAGCTAATTTAAGGCTCACTATGTTTTAGGATTGAATAATTACTCTCATTCTAACTTATACTCATAGAGATAACATATCTCGTCGCCGAATAGCGCATCTCTTGGTTTTAGATCTTTGCACTTCCATTGCTCTTCATATATGTGCATTTCATTTCCTCTAAAGTACACGTTTATTTAAAAAAATAATGACTGTGAACTAACCTACATGTTCTATAAAAACATTGTAACTTAAAATATTTTTATAGACAGAGTTCTTTGTATTTCTGTAGATAGTTCAGTATTGCAAAAATTAACCTTCCAAGCTATGATAACAAATGCTAAATACGAAACTGATTTATCAAATAATTATGTTGTTTTTAGAAAATAGTATTGTACGAATAATTGGCGAATTTTTAATAATCTTTTAACCTTTTTTTATTACTTTTGCTGTCTTTGTATTTGTTTTAAACATTTAATGTGGTTAAAATGGATCTAAAATATTTTACAAGTAGATTATGATTTCCCGCAAAATTACGTCATAATTTAACAAATTGCTATACAAACTTTACTCATCTGTATGTACAGTTATTAAAGTTAATAAACATTATTTTTACAATGCAACATGTGAAAACAAAGACAGCAAAAGTTGGATTTAAAATGTCACAATAAAACCAAACAAATGTCGCAAATCCTTGAATGTGTCTTCGTGATACATTAAAGTTATGCGTCCGAGTGACGTGTGTAATCTAAAAAAATCTATAAATTTATTTACTTGGAAAATAATGGAAATTGAAAATCAATTCTGTAATGTTAAAACATTTATGAATATAACTATGAAAAATAATCGAATCTGAAAATCAATCGTGTCATGTTTTAACATTTGTGAATACATAGAGACATGTTTCCATTCGAAGCTTTGCCACTCGTGATTATTTTTGTTGGTCATTCGTGAAATACAATGTGAATATAAGACACATAACATACACTTTATTGCATTAAACGTCATAAGACATTTAAAGAAAATATATAACTATATACATCGAAGACAATACATTTACATAGAAGCATATATAGTTTTTTTCTCATTCTGTATACACCGTATAAACAATAACACTATGCCTACCTATATATCAGTTATTGTGTGCATGTGTTAACACCTACACATACTTGTTTAACACTCACTCAGCCCCTCACTGCATTGGTTCGAATCCCGGCAGGGTCATTCGGATTTTCATGTGAGGAAGCCTTCCAGCTGGCTTGCGGTAGGTCGGTGGTTCTACCCGGATGCCTCCGTGCATTCCGCCTGTAATTACCTGGACGTCGCTATATGACTGAAATACTGTCGAAGCGACGGTAAACTCAAAGTCAGTCAAGTCTTACTTATTTGCTTTTCCGCTTCTTAATCAATCCCAATTACTTGTAATATGTCCATAATTGTTCCGAATTTGGGGCTATGGTCCCTTTCTCAAAATGGTCAGGAAAAAAAAAAAAAAAAAAAAAAAAAAACATGTGGGCTTACAGTGTTTGAGTTTACTGCTTCAAAAGACACTAAAGACTGGCCATGTACAATTAATTGCTTATCACTTATTCTTATTATGTTTTAATTATTGACTGTAATTGTATCAGTGACTTTTATTTCACCTCATCTTTATTCAACTGATTACTATTTGGTATACACATATAGGGAACATTTCTGACAATGATAGCCATCGAGGTTGTTGAGGTAACTTATTTTTACCGTATAGCGGGTTATTTCTGCGGGTAATTTAGTTTTAGTATTCTTCGGATGGACACATGACCGCCGAAAGAAAATCCGCAGAAATTAACAAACAGTAAAAATATTCGCTGGATAAAACTAAGTGAATTGGATACGACAAAACTGTGTTTATATCAATTCAAAAAAACTGTGTTTATATCAATAGGATTATATGTCATACAATAAGACTGTGCTTATATCAATAGGATTATATGTCATACAATAAGACTGTGTTTATATCAATAGGATTATATGTCATACAATAAGACTGTGTTTATATCAATAGGATTATATGTCATACAATAAGACTGTGTTTATATCAATAGGATTATATGTCATACAATAAGACTGTGTTTATATCAATAGGATTATATGTCATACAATAAGACTGTGTTTATATCAATAGGATTATATGTCATACAATAAGACTGTGTTTATATCAATAGGATTATATGTCATACAATAAGACTGTGTTCATATCAATAGGATTATATGTCATACAATAAAACTGTGTTCATATCAATAGGATTATATGTCATACAATAAGACTGTGTTCATATCAATAGGGTTATATGTCATACAATAAGACTGTGTTTATATCAATAGGATTATATGTCATACAATAAGACTGTGTTCATATCAATAGGATTATATGTCATACAATAAGACTGTGTTCATATCAATAGGATTATATGTCATACAATAAGACTGTGTTCATATCAATAGGGTTATATGTCATACAATAAGACTGTGTTCATATCAATAGGATTATATGTCATACAATAAGACTGTGTTTATATCAATAGGATTATATGTCATACAATAAGACTGTGTATATATCAATAGGATTATATGTCATACAATAAGACTGTGCTTATATCAATAGGATTATATGTCATACAATAAGACTGTGCTTATATCAATAGGATTATATGTCATACAATAAGACTGTGTTTATATCAATAGGATTATATGTCATACAATAAGACTGTGTTTATATCAATAGGATTATATGTCATACAATAAGACTGTGTTTATATCAATAGGGTTATATGTCATACAATAAGACTGTGTTTATATCAATAGGATTATATGTCATACAATAAGACTGTGTTTATATCAATAGGTTTATATGTCATACAATAAGACTGTGTTTATATCAATAGGATTATATGTCATACAATAAGACTATGTTTATATCAATAGGATTATATGTCATACAATAAGACTGTGTTTATATCAATAGGATTATATGTCATACAATAAGACTGTGTTTATATCAATAGGGTTATATGTCATACAATAAGACTGTGTTCATATCAATAGGATTATATGTCATACAATAAAACTGTGTTCATATCAATAGGATTATATGTCATACAATAAGACTGTGTTCATATCAATAGGATTATATGTCATACAATAAGACTGTGTTCATATCAATAGGATTATATGTCATACAATAAGACTGTGTTTATATCAATAGGATTATATGTCATACAATAAGACTGTGTTCATATCAATAGGATTATATGTCATACAATAAGACTGTGTTCATATCAATAGGATTATATGTCATACAATAAGACTGTGTTTATATCAATAGGATTATATGTCATACAATAAAACTGTGTTTATATCAATAGGATTATATGTCATACAATAAGACTGTGTTTATATCAATAGGATTATATGTCATACAATAAACTGTGTTATCAATAGGATTATATGTCATACAATAAGACTGTGTTTATATCAATAGGATTATATGTCATACAATAAGACTATGTTTATATCAATAGGATTATATGTCATACAATAAGACTGTGTTCATATCAATAGGATTATATGTCATACAATAAGACTATGTTTATATCAATAGGATTATATGTCATACAATAAGACTGTGTTTATATCAATAGGATTATATGTCATACAATAAGACTATGTTCATATCAATAGGATTATATGTCATACAATAAGACTGTGTTTATATCAATAGGATTATATGTCATACAATAAGACTATGTTTATATCAATAGGATTATATGTCATACAATAAGACTGTGTTTATATCAATAGACAATAAGACTTGTTTATATCAATAGGATTATATGTCATACAATAAACTGTGTTATATCAATAGGATTATATGTCATACAATAAGACTGTGTTTATATCAATAGGATTATATGTCATACAATAAGACTATGTTCATATCAATAGGATTATATGTCATACAATAAACATGTGTTATATTATCAATAGAATTTATATATGTCATACAATAAGACTATGTTTATATCAATAGGATTATATGTCATACAATAAGACTGTGTTTATATCAATAGGGTTATATGTCATACAATAAGACTGTGTTTATATCAATAGGATTATATGTCATACAATAAGACTGTGTTTATATCAATAGGATTATATGTCATACAATAAGACTGTGTTTATATCAATAGGATTATATGTCATACAATAAGACTGTGTTTATATCAATAGGGTTATATGTCATAGGGTGAAAAATAATAATAATACGCTTCTTTTACTTCCAGACACATTAAATAAATACTATAAAATAAACTATATTAAAAAATTGCGTCTATTTTCATTCATTTATTTGCCTAATAATTATTCCATCTGTTACTCTTAATGTAGAATAGAAACAGAACACGTATTTAAGTATGTAGTTTTCGTAAATGGTTGTGATTCGTAGCTGTTGTGAACAGTGTAGTTTTCGTTGGTCTCTATAGCCGTATATGGCTATGTTCTGTGATTTTCCTAACCTTTAACCCCTGTAACCTCGTTTGGCACTAATCAATAACCAATCACATCTTCCCATATAAGTTCCGCCATATTTCAAAACAGATAAACAACGCCATATATTCTGCGTCTATTTTGAAAACCATATTTTTGATTATATACCTCTATATATATTCAAGTAATTACATATCATTGATTGTTAATGTGTCCTTGTATATTTGTATTGTCACTATCGTGTGTAATATTCGATTGTTGTGATTTAGAGCCATTATTTATTTTCATATAAACCCAATGTACATTTTAAGTAATTGTCTAGTACAGACTGATCATACGAGATCGTACCAGATCGTTTGATTGTTATAATACATCTACAAACGAAATACACAAATTATAAACCAGCCATAAACTAGAAGTCGGTGCCATGTCGTTCTTCCAACCCACATCTACCGGCTGATGCCGACGACATATATGTTTACTGCTAGCAGCAAGACAATTCAACAAGCCAATGTAGTTTCAAACAAAATCGTCAAATCAGTAAAAAAAATACAGGAAATGGATGAAAAGAATAAAGGAAAAAGTCACACACGAGTGGTCATACTTGGATAATAGCGAAATATGACTGTTTGAACACTAATTATTGTCGCTAACACAGCGTGTCACCTTCCAGGTTTACCTGGGGACGGAGATATTTTTCTTATTCACATGCCAAACAAATTTTTCATACGTTTACTAACGTCTTGCTAAGTGAATAAATCGCTGATAAACATTATGAAATCGTGCATTGCCGGTATTTGTGCCGTCTATCTATAAGAATATACCTTGAACTTTTACAAACTTACACCTAGATATTATAGAAGCTGTTAAATTGTGTTTATGCACTGTATGATGTACAAAAGAGTATATGAGATGTAACATTTGCTACAGCATGGTAAACAAGCGCAGACATAATGTCTTCCTACGCTCAAAAATCGCAGAAAAATAAACCGTAGAAAAAATACTTTTTTTTTATGGCAAAACCGTAGAATATGGAACCCGCAGAAATAGTCTGCTATACGGCATTTGGAATTAGGTTACTGATATAATTATACTGAATCTCCCCCCACCCCCTCTGCACACGAAGTCATATATTACATAATACTGTATGTGTCCTTCCGATGGGGGCAAAGTATCTGGCTTTTATAAATTTTGTTTTGTTGTTGTTGTTTTTTGTTGTTGTTGTTTTTCATCCTTATGTGGCAACTGTAACTTTACTTTGTTGTAATTTCTCATGAATTGCTGTTGTTGTTTTTTATCTCATCTTTCTCTTGTTCATATACACAAGTATATCTGTATATATATTTGAATGTTGTATTTCTCATGCTGAAGAAAATATAAAGACATACATATAAGGTATAAACATCTATAATTTACACCGTCGCATTTTAAGTGTCAAATTTAAGGTTCATGCATGGTCTATGTGAGCTCTGTAATTGTCCTGTGCTGGAAATATGACACACATTTGTCGACTGCCTACAAATTTACTCGAAAACGAGGCCTGAACATTCTCCTTTTTTCTTTTTTTTTTTACTTAGTTTATCTTCTTAGCTTCTTCTTCATACACACATGTGTATCAGACTCTGTTCTTTTGTGTAAGGGTGAATGGCATCTCTTAGACTTAAAATAGTTCCCATTCATCAAAATATTGACTTTTGCGTTTACCGTCGCTTCGACAGTATTTCAGTCATATAGCGACGTCCAGCTAATTACAAGTGGAGGAAGACCCCGAATGCACTGAGGCATCCGGGTAGAACTACCGACCAACCGCAAGCCAGCTGGAAGGCTTCCTCACATGAAAATCCGAATGACCCTGCCGGAATTCATTTTATCAAAATATGTGACATCACAAAATAAGAATGAGAAATTGGAAGCATTCAAGCTTTCATTTGTTGAAGTAATAGATATACCTAACAAAACGTTGCATGGTTGTGAAATATAAATACTATTATAGAACTGCACATATTAGATTGATACTGTACGTAATGTGTGTAATGAACTAAAATAACAAGGGATTACGTCACAGAAACGTTTTAACTGGTGCGAAACTGTAACAGTTTCATAACCCTTTCCCTCATATAGTCTCATTTTGACGCACTCAATAGGTACCACATAAAGCCTGATCTGCAGAAAGCCAAACTCAAACCTTACCAAATTTAAGTGTAAAATCCTCATTACCAGACCACTGAGGAGCAGCGAACAGCATAAAACCAGATCAGCCTGCGAGTAACTCACATGCTGATCTGGTTTTATGCTGTTCGCATAAGTCTTTTCATGGTTTCCTCCATGAGGGAAATGGTTAAGCTAAAGTCCCTGTAATGGTTCCGTTACATTTCGGACCCCATGGCCGTTCACGGAGATAATCAAGGGTCCCTAATGTTTCATCTGGGTATCTTGGTTATCTTGGTAGAGGTTAAGTGGTCCAAGACATAGCGGAATCATTACTGCCAATGTGAGAAAAGCATTTTGGTCATAAAGACCCGTTACTCTCATATTGCCTGTAATAATGAAGAAATAGGGAAAATGTACAATTACCTCACACATTTTATACTTAATTCAGTTATAATACAGCATATGAATATGCATTTCATTTATATGAACTGGTTAACTCTTATGTTAATTACTTCTGTTAAACCAGTTTTGTTAACCCTTTCCCTCATATAGACTCATTTTGACGCACTCAATAGGTACCACATAAAGCCTGATCTGCAGAAAATCACAGTTAAACCTTACCAAATTTAATTACAAAATCCTCATTTCCAGACCACTGAGGAGCAGCGAACAGCATAAAACCTGATCAGCCTGCGAGTTACTCGCAGGCTGATCTGGTTTTATGTTGTTCGCATATGTCTTTCCATGGTTTCCTATATGAGGAAAAGGGTTAATAAAGAAAATATTCAGACTGTCGATGCAGGTTATTCATGTGAGAAACTGAACAAAGAATACTAGGTTCCGCATGTCTGCTTAGCACACTAACAATAGACGGAAAGCTCACGTGAAGTTCACACAGTAACATTCTAGTAAACACACTCTAGATGTGTACAAATTATCGTAATGTCCGCAGATAATTTGAGACAGTTTCATAATGGGAGATATTTAAATATTGAAAGAAATTAAAGAAAATGTACTTTATGTAATAAGAACGATGTTGAGGATGAATTTCATTTGTGTACATATATGTTCATTGTTCGAAAATTTAGGGAAAACATGTATTTAACGATATTCATATTTTATATTGAATATGGAAAAGATTGTCCTACTTCTAAATTCTAATAATGAAAATATTCTTAAGAAATTAACCGTATTCTGTAAACATAATTTAAGTTGAGACCTAATACATTAAATGACAATACTTAATTTTTGCAGACTTGTTATGATTTTGAAAGATCTGCAATTATAAGTTATCTGGATATGTAATTTACTTTTCACACTATCGCATTGTTTTGTCATTGCACACCGAATATATGAGAGAGATTCATGTCATGATCTTAGTTCTCTGTCCCACCGATAGTAATTCAGTCATTTGAAGACTGTGTCAAAATTGAGGCAGATAAAGTGCTGCCACACTGCAATATCACGCCGTAGGCATGTGGTATGATACCATACCGTCACATTATCCTGACACCGAGTCATCTAGTCCTGGAACTACCCTGTATTTGCTGAGCACTAGGCACGAAGATACTGGTACCATTTTAATGACTTTGGTATGTCGCGGTCTGGATCGAACCTACGCCCTCCCGCTCCCGGGGCGGACACTTTTTGTTAGACTCCATGTTATGTTAATGCCTTTCGCAAACAGCTGTATAAAGAGATATTTGATATTACAGGTCACGACTACCAGGTTTTACATAGCACAATCCGTAAGGACCAATTAAGATATAGGAATACGTATTTCATTTAAATAAAATGGTTAAACTTCGATTAAAATCGTACTGCTTTAAAATCATAAATGATGGAATTACTTAGACAAACCAATAGGCATATTAATTAGCTGCTACGACCACGATGTTGACGTAAACCCATGTACAGCATAAGGAGCACGTGAACAGCATGCTATATGGTCCTAAAACAACTCCATAGCTGAATGTAAGCGACCGGTTGCATACGGTTTGTCATACGCACGCCTGTTGAAACAACTCCGACTTGGGTTCCATTTATGTTCCACGTTTAATTCATGTTTAGAATCGTGACACGAAGAATAATGGCATTCAAAACTTCCGGAATCTATTTTATTCGTAGTGTTACTTCGTCATAACAAACGAACCCTGGTATCTGATTTAAATAATTGATTATCTGACAACGTCTCTATTTGTGTGGGCTGCTGTTTGTGACGTAAATTTGAGAACATTTATAAACAGTTTTGTTGTTGTTGTTTTATTACGACTTATGTAATAAAATAAATGCTTGTATATCATGCAGACTTGTAAAAACAAGATATGCCATTTGTATAAACGCTTATCTGTCCATACGTATAAATGACATCTACAAATATGATATGCATGTACTTATTTGTTGTAGGGGTAAGATAAGAGAAAGAAACTTACAGGAATACAATCCGAGATATTGTCAGCACTTATATAATCCCCAAATACACGTAAAGACTCTGGTATATACCCGGCTATATGTTTACCGTCACACATACCTGTGTAACAACCCATGCATATCAACAACGTACCAGAATGGGGCTAAATATAGATCTTCCCTGACCATTGATTTTCTAAACAGATACCTTCTCTCTGATCAGCTGCACAGTTCTCACGTTGTGAAGACAGTTTGCGTCCAACCAACAGAATTAGATTCATCTGGATACTTTCTGTCAACATGAGACAAAACATGGTCACAGTAAACCGGGCCAAACAGTCTTTGAACTACACATATATGTTGACATATAAAATAAGATACATGTACTACTGTACTATTTTCTTGCACTCAACATATTGTGTTCTCGGGGTATTGTTTAGATTGCCACCCGAGTGCGCAAATATCCACGTATCACGAACATTTTATTGTGTTGGTGTCGTTAAGATGTCGCGGAAAATGTTGAAGTAGACACACGATCTTTAAATTGTATTCTGAGATAATTATTTGATACTTGAGAGTTAGTTGAAAGCATACATTAAACTACATCTCGAGACATCTTGGGAGTCTGCTGTTCTTTGTTTTTGAACATGGGCACCCATGATACACTGCTGCCGTCGTGGTTCATTGGTAGTATACCCGACTGCATGGGGACTCGAAGGTTTTAGGTTCAAATCCCGTTTGGGGCAAAAAAAATATGACTTTCCCTGGCGCAAAGTACTGGTCCAATCCAGGAACCGTCGAGAGGGATTAGTAGAAGTTGTGAGAACTTGTTTCCCAATCGACGTAAAATGAATAAGTTTAAACTGATTAAACTTCGTACATTGCTGCCTAGCTGCGGTATCACGACGTATTCCAGTGATTTATTTAAACCAAACTTCAAACAAATAAAAAAAAAAAAAAATCAGAACAGAACAAACATTTTATTCAGATTTATGCACATATTTTCACATAAATATTTTCTGATCAAGTGGTCAAGTAGGTAACTGAAAAAAAAGTACATGTATATGAAGAGAGAGAGAGAGGGGGGGGGGGATTCATGTATATGCAATACAAAGCATGATCTTAGTAATATATATACAAGTGAAATAAGGATGCACATGTATATCATACTACATGTATAAACATGATCATTATATATTAGTAGATGTATATACATGTAATATGATATACATGTTATACACGGTAGAAATAACAATTGAGGTAGATAAGCGATGTGTTGTTTCCTTTAGAAATTTTATATGCGTGTGGAAATAGCGTCCATCTGTTTAATAGCGGGTCTGAGGTTGTTGTGTGACACATATTGTTATCACGAACCAATGATTATTAGAAACAATACACACCTTTGCTATTATCAACCTAAAGCCTTTTTTTTCAGTTCATCAGTTAAATTAGGCATAAACACACAGTTTATTGCCATGCAACTTATGGCGTCACAAACACAAAGACAATACATGTAAGAGAAAAGCGTGAAATAAATAATGACGTTTTATATAAATATAAACTTTATAAATTGATAAAGCCTACAATATACCCATTCACACACAATAATAGTTCGTTAATACGTCGAAATACAATTTCGTAAAAAATGTGTTCGCATTTTAAGTGTGCAATGTGACGC
>CM037781.1:19965394-20015394 GCA_021229015.1 Solen grandis
TTTGTTAAATATCATACTTATTTTTGTCAAGAGCATTACTCACACACTATGAGACACATATTCTTGAAACTTCATAGGTGGATATACCAAATGGTAGAGACGTGCAATGCACACGCACCGTTAACTCTGCGCATCTTTAGTGATGTATTTGTATGCGAGGAAAGTATATAGGCGAGCCATTTAAATGTTCTACTATACATTAAAGTATTTATTACAGTTCTCAAATGTTATAACCCAAAGAACACGCATAATTATATCATGATGCATAAATACAGGAAAAGGTTACTCTCAAATTTAGTGTGATCAAACATTCTGCATCCAGTTATATTCAGTACAAAAAAAAAATACCTTTAATATTTCCCTGTATTGCCTATGTGTTTTGGAATAAACTTTCTTTCTAGTATTGGGTATCGTCCCTTTTATTTATTTTTAATTTATACTTAAAGGTATGTCTACTGGATAAGCTGAACAAAAATAATGAGTGACCTAATACTGGTTATTATACTTGTTCAATAACATTTAGTTAATCTAAATGATATTATCTACCCAAATCTAAAGAATGCTACAATGATGAGGTATGGACTTACTAAGATAAATACTTTCGGTTTTCATCCTTCAGGACTACCAAAATCTATATCTGTAAATAGGGTAAAATCGTAAATATTTCAGATTGCCCAAACGGAACGTATGGAAACAACTGTAGTGGCATCTGTAGTAGGAACTGCAATGGTAGTTGTGAACACATTAACGGTCAGTGTATACATGGATGTAATGCTGGATGGGACGGAGACTACTGTGACCGAGGTACATGTATATCTTAATTGATTCTAACGTGAAAGTTTAACATAACAGTTCCCGCTTGATTTAATTTCACGGCATTGAATCTGAATTAGTTAGGGTCACACTTTGAAATTAAATCAGAATTGTCATAATGACATTACTTTGTCAACATATTGATCATTCTATCATTTTCGTTATCCATAATTTTGAATGTTATATATTTAATATTGATAATCACAAAATACAAACGCTTGTTGTGTTTAAGATATACTGCAGTACCATTATTTCCACTTAACATATCAATTAAATAACTTGCTTTAATGCACATGACAACACTGACTGAACATTGTCATAGTTGCCCTGAAAAAAAAGTAACTCTTCTCTCTATAAGTCAGATGTACAATTTGGGAAATAGATTGGACTGGAAGCTTATTGGATATATTAAGTCCTCTCCAATATCATGTATAAGTTCACAATGGTATACGGCGACGTTAATCATGTTCAAATATAGCATATTAAAAAAAAATCTAGACTTAAAATGACAATAGCTTTGCATTTTAACATAGTAAAAAAGAATAAGAGTCATAGAAATAAAGAAAAGTAGAAACAAAGGAAGAAGAAAGTAAGTACACGAAGGGGAGATGTGTAAGTGGAACATTCAGACATTCAAAAACAAAACAGAAACACGTAACAGAATATCAAGCGGTTTTTTTCTTGGTGATTTATTTTTTTATGGAATTAAATTTAGCATAACATTTTTAGACTCGTTGAAACAATGACATTAAAGCATGTAATGGACTGACCATCCGATTTCCACACGATAAACTGGAGAATCAACAATATTACGGAGAAAAGGGTGATACTTGAGTCCGCTAAAATTAGTTCGAATACGCGTATGCAAAACTTGGGGATACATATCACCTGATAATAATAAGCTGCGGCCTGTTGTTATTCTGATATATAGATGATTTAAAAGATCTAAGAGAATTAAGCATTTTTCATTTCGGGTGACAATGTGTTCCATTTTCTAATTGAGGATGGAAGAAACGATTTATGATATAAATTGTATAATGATGTTCTTATTTGTTTTTTTTTTTTTTAATTTTCGCCTTTTTTTTTTTTTTTTTTTTTTGTAAGGATTACCACATGACTTCATTTTGATCCTTATAGTTTGGGTTACAAATGCCCAATACAACATCGGAATACTCCGAAAGAGGTCGGTTAAAAGCAATTAAATTATTTCAAGTGACATCCCTATCTAACATAAAAATAAGTTTCTTCTCCTTATATAACTCTTTTTTCAAGCATTTTCTGCTATAAAATGAATATACCCATGCAATGTACAGCCAGAGAAAAAAAATGAATGTTAACTTCCTCAATAGGCCAATTACGCTTATAAAAGGATCATGAACATTCTGGTTAAATTTACGAGATATGTGTAATGTTTCAGATTTAGACGGACTAAAACTAAAAAGCTATTTGTCAGCCCACTCTGATATTTCACCAATGTCATTCAATAAACTGTAGGTTGATACTTGTAGATTTTGCACAATAACATACAGACTAGCATCGTCAGCAAAAAGACACAGCATTTCAGTTTGCTAAATCATAGTGAAAAAAATATGTTGGATAGAATTACATAAATTTGCATAATGACTGAAAATAAAACAATAAGTAAATAAATAATGTATAGATAGCTTATTTTAGTTATCTCCCTTGAAATGAAAAAGAATTATCTCACATTCAGGGGCAGATAACTCAAAAATAGAATAGAAACCCCGATTTTTCATCCCATACATTTGTTTCTTATATGATACTATATAATCATGCAAAGTGTAAAAATCTGTTTGCTCGTTTTGATTTTCCTTCTTTGTCTTTATAGAAATAAAATCTGGTGAATATTGTGAAATATGCCCTTAAATCTAACCTTCTTTTGCATTTCAAAATCGTTATGCCCAAATAACATTTTAAGGAAGGGGAGGTGACAATAGGGCTTTATAAGTCCAAAATGAATCTTTTCTTTATTCAAAATAAAGGAATTCCAAATATATATTTATACATCAATTATTTTTATTTGTAAAGGCATACGGTATCACAATCTAAACCCCACAATATTAATAATGTATAAGACTCACCGAAAAATCATGATGCGCATAATTTCGGAAATGCATACATACATGCATTTTTAGTTATGACCTTCGCAAATGTGCCATGCACATAGATCCGCTTATATTTCTAGAGCAAAAGTTAAAATGCAGCATGAATCATCTTGATAGAGGACCTTTCCACAAATGAATACCATCATTAGATGCCTAATTCAGCCCTTTCTCAAGAGACAGAAAGAACTAATTTAAAGTATTTAGTCGCATTGGAGACATCTCAACTGGAGTTTTACACGAGAGTCCGATTCCTATTAAGGATGCTTTGTATAATTTATTTATTTATTTATTTATTTATTATTTATTTATTTATCATTACTAAATTTCGCAGTTTTGCTGTAATTATTTTATTTCTGCTGTGCTAAATTTCAGCAATTCCAGCACAGGACGAAAATGATACAGCTTACTTTGCATCCATTATAGTTGTGGCTGTGTTTGTAGTCATCTGTGCTGTTGTGATTGTATTTATTTTGAAGACAAGAACTCGTATGAGGTAAGAAGAACTTTTGTCTTGATCATGTGATGATGTCGAAACATAAAAACGTATTAATGAAGTCACTAAATTGTTATTTGGATCGCTATACATCGTGTTTTAGTTCATCGCACCATATTTCCTATAGTATTGAAAGGCAAAGACCAATATATACTTTTCGTATCAGATAATTACCTCCAGGAAGTGAATGTTTGTGGCCCCTTGAAACCTTAATTTATTTTAACACCCCCAGACTGTTCATTTGCCGAGTGGACGTTTTAAGGTGGGAACTGTTGGTATTTCTATATAATGTAATACCTTATCTGCCTGATATTTGCACCTTCCTCCTTCATTTTAATTGTATATTGGATTGTTCATAGAACCTTTCTGTCTTTCCTTATTTTACATCCACGGAGATTTCGTATATTTATTTTAAGTAATAAATTTGTACTCTAATGTAATGAATTATTTACCAGAAATACAGAAAACAATGGGAATCGAGCAGCAAATGAAGTATATGAGATGAATGAGGTGGTCGCAAGGGATAGAGATCTCCCTGACACCCGCGGGGCGAGTATTGAACAGGGGGTGAACATAGAAGAGATGATGTCATCTGATCCTGTTTTAGAGCGTGAACGTATGGAAATCATATTGTCCTCTGATATAGTTTCAGAACGTGAATTTATTGCAAACACAGCATCCTCTGACCCTGATTTGGAAGATTAGTAAATGGCAGTGCCTTTTTTGCCCTACTTAGGGTGTGATTCTATGGAACTCATATCGTCTTATGATAGAGTTGTAGAACGAGAGTATATGACAAACAGAGCCTGAACTGATCATGATTTGGAACGTTATTAAATAGCAGTGTCTTCTAGTTTTGTTTAGAGAGTAAATATATGTCAAACTTTACGTCTTATGGTCCTGATTTAAAGCTTGAATATACAACAAACACTGTCTTTTGTTTTTGGTATGAAAAAGTAATTTGAGCTTCTACCGGTCATTTTTCAGAGTGACTATACATAACAAACTAGAGATAGAAAAGTTCTTTGAAAACCAAAATAGATTTTACATGTTTGGTATTTTGGTATTTAATGATTTTCAGACTTAGAGATAATGAAACTTATGATGTTGATAAAATTTAGAAAATACATTAACGGAATTCTGAAAGCATTCAAATAATAACAAATATATTGTCATATTTATATTACTGGTAGTTATAATTTATCGATTATATGGCATGTGGCTATGTTTAGTTTCATATTGTTTTTGTCTACGTGTTATTGATAAGCATAATACATGTATTTAGTATTTCGTTGCTTAATTAAACAAAAGGTAAGAAAATACATATTTAAAATATACTCTTGCATTTGTGATCAATTGTAAAGGCTATATATGTGATGAAATAGGCGATGCGTTTGCTTTAGCATTTGAACGTTCTCTTAAAATAGAGAACAGCTCATAAAGAATAGTATTTTAGGTATCCAAATGTGTTAAAATTAGAAAAAAATAAATAAATGCAAAAAGCAAATGCGTATATACAAAACTGTAAAGATGTTCTGCAAAATATATTTAGTTAATACTGTCAACGTGTTCCATCTTTCTCCCTCACATGCATGTAGAAATTAAAGATGAACAATAAACATATTTATCGTTTTCCTGACTTTGAAATGGTGCACAATTGTATGCATTATATTTGTATATACGTCTCAAAATTTTTAATTTTAAAGGTTTATCTTACACATTCATTTGATTTGGATTCGTATATGAAATAATTTTTGCAAGTATCAACATTTGATGTCTATTGTATACTTTACATGGCTCCCCGTCTTATAAATACAACTTATTAGATGTGATTAGCATTCCTCGAACTTCCCATATATACAGTGTCTCGAAGAATTGCGTCTTTCTATTTACCCATTACCATACTCATAATGGTGACTATAACGATTTTTTGTTTAATATATGATTGAGATCAAAATATTTCTACTAAATTAAATGTTATTACAAAGATGCATAATTGATCTAAAAAAATCGAGACTGTTTCATTTGGATATGCCTGTTTTGACCAATTGTTATATGAACTTGTATATAAAATAATTCATAATTGTAATTTCAACGCTGACAGCAGCATTAACATTGCTTGGAACAGTATATATATATATATATATATATATATATATATATATATATATATATAATACTCTAAAATCTTGTAATTAGGTCAAGATAGAAAATGATCAGTTATCAGCTCATTCTGATACCTGCTCTATATTGAGGTAGACATGAGAATTGTTATCAGTTCATTTATTGTTTGTCAGTCTGAGGCTTGTCTTATATTGGGTTAGAAATCCAGTTTTCAGGCCATGTATCATTTTTCACGCTGAGGCTTGTTCTGTATTGAGGGAGATATCTTGAAAATTGTATATAAAGACAAGTTGCAAAGATTATGCATATGGAGATCTTTTTACCAACAGAGACATGCAAACGAGAGTCAAACAAACAAGATTAACAAGGTGAAGTTTATGTAAAGTAGTTTTGCATAAAATTATACATTGATTTCTATTTTGCGGTAAAGTACTGAAAGAAAAATATTGATAATTAACGAAGAAATGATAAATTTTCAAACTTGATTCAATACTTAGAGACCCAATAGATATATATAATGTTCTCATAAGGGAGTAATAGTGTCTTATGACTGTGCGTAATTATACTGACCTAAGTAATAACCTCTCAATTCTTTGAAAATCTTCAGAATTCAAATTAAGCTCATAATTACATATTGTCTTTTCTTCCCTTTTTATACACACAAATCACAAATGGTCTTCAAATTTTGATTAAAATAATTATTTCAAAGAATATATTTTATTATAGTTTATTGAATAAATGTGCTAAAAGCAAACCTTATTTGTACATGAGTTTTCGTTTACGGACAAAAAAAACAACAACAACATAAACAGTAATTTACGTACAAATATGTATCATTAATATTCAACTTAAAACTTTGAACTTTGAAGTATTTATAGTGTTTCTGACTTTTAATAATTTTCTGTTATTTTTAGACAGGTGAATTTTATAAAGTTAGCTCAAATATATTTTGGCTACTATAATGTTTTTTATTCGTGTGTGTGTGTGTGTGTGTGTGTAAAAAACATTGATAATTTGTTTAATTATGTAAATATACATTTCTTCCATGGTATAATTATATGACAAAGAGCCACAACATGATGCTTTCTTAACATTAGTTACCTTGTTTTCTACACTTGAACTCTGCTTTACTACAACAAATACAATACTAAACATTTCTGATGTAGCATTGTTCAATCTAGAACTTCATTTGTGTTTTTTTCTTTGAACATGTTTGATAAATAACATTATTTCGTAACTTTCTCAAATTTGATTTGTTACATGTAAGTTGTAATTAAAAAAAATGTAACTAAGGTAAGACATCCGAACTCCTGTCCAGGAAAAAGCATTGCTAGTCCCCTACCGGTGTTTACACTTGAGGGAACTATAGGTTTGCCCTCCGTCAGTCTGTCGGTCTGTTTGCCGTCCGAATGTCCGGAAATCTGGATCCCGCGATAACGTAAAATGCGTTTAAGATAGTATTATGAAACTTGGCATATGAATAGATGGATGTAGGGATATTCTGCACGTCACTTTTTTTCTCGGATCAAAATTATGCTTGCTATGGTAACGAGAAAATTATACACCTCACTGGTAGGGAACTCATGTGGTGCGTGCAACACCAGTTACTTGCTACTCCTATGATTTGCTGGGTCACATTGGCATAGCATATTAAACTAAATACATTTGTTTTCAAATTCGATCTGGAAGACCTTGTTTTAATAAAAGCGAAATCTTCTAAAGTCAGGATTTTCTACTAACATTACAGCCACTTATCCATACATTCGCGTTGAAAAATAGTACCACTGGTTGTAGAAGTCAACATTGCAGTTTTCATAAAAGTTAGATATATTGCAGTATTTTGAAAGCATTGGGTATGAACACAATCCGCAGTTTCATAAATTAAACTACCTATAAATAACCTTATTTGCACCACATATTTACGCTCGATTGGTAAGAGCGTCGTGCAGTATATTGTTATTGCAAAGG
Organism: Solen grandis; assembly: GCA_021229015.1. Taxonomy (NCBI): domain Eukaryota; kingdom Metazoa; phylum Mollusca; class Bivalvia; order Adapedonta; family Solenidae; genus Solen; species Solen grandis. The sequence continues at coordinate 19,972,919 of CM037781.1, forward strand.
GTCGTGAGTTCTAGTCCAGCTGAGACCGTTTTTTAAAATACTTTTTTATATTCTTGTGTTATATATTCAGATTTTTTTAATTCTTGTTTTTATACTTCCATTATTTTGTGTTTTTTAACATCATAGACAACAGAACCCTTATATACAGTCAAAAAGATCGACCTCTCTATATACAATTATTTTAAGAGAGGTCGATTTTTCTAATATGAGGTTCCTTCGCATAGACAGGTTTGGTTATAAGGTCAAAAGAGTAGAAAAGAGAGGGGGGCAGTATGTTTAATGTAAGCCGTTAATTGGAACATTTTGTTTTTAATCTTTTCTTGTTAGAGTCTCAAATGACTGTAGTGTCTCTAGTCGCATCTGTTTCCCAGATTTCAGATAATACTTCAGTGATTGAGTTGATACTTTATAAAATGGTCAAATTTTACTTACCAAGAACAATAACTCTACCTGGCTTTATCTCTTACTTACTTGTATGGTGAAATATGTTTTTTTCTAGAACATATTTTAAAAAAAACTATTGAAGGCATGGATATCATACTTTACACATGAGAAGGATGTGAAGTGACAAAGAACAATGACTTAATTTGTCTCATTTTCTTGCTTTTCTATTAAAATTAATTCTGTCTGCATCAGATTCATGAAGTATTAAAGGTTTTGAGAGGACCAATACTAAGAACCACTATTCCTTATCTATGTTTGTTTAATGTGACCAATAAATGGAATAATCTATCTTACCTGCTGTTTTAATAAGAATTAACTTCCCTGATTTTTACATGCATACCACAAAAAAAAAAATAAACAAATAAAGGGATTGACTTTATAATTCACACAATTTAACTTTCGCTTCTGACAGTGCTCTCAGTGTTTTGAATTACATATACTTTGGACCTAGTTCAAGAATTTCATAATCAAGTAGGACAATTTGGAACAGTTTGACAAGGAGATGAAAATTAATTTTTATGCACTTATAACTTCAAGTTATAATTGTTTCATAATATCTGTCCCCATTTCAATATTCTATATCTTTTTCATTTGTAAGTATATATATAAAGTTTGTACATCCTCAAATTGTCCTGAGATCAAAGTTTTTAATGAGCATAAAAGTACGGGAAAACGTCGACGTCATGACGTCATCAATGACGTCATTTCCTGATGTCCGTATAAACAAGATGGCGCCATCCAAGGAGCAGTGTAAGGAAGTGGTTAACTTTATTATGAAAGTAAATCACCTATCACTGTTATAAGAGCAATGGAAAAAAAATACCCTGATCTAAGGGAACTTAAGAAGAAGAACATTCAGAGAATTATACGAAGATTTGAGGCTTCAGGTTCGATTGAAGACAGAAGGCATGCTAACCCTGGACGTCCTAGAACTGCAAGAATTGCTGAAACCATTGGGCAAGTGCAATCAGTGATAAATGAAACACCACAAAGGTCTGTAAGACAAGTATTGGGCGATATTACTAACTCTGCCAGCCATTCTAGTGTATTTAGAATGCTTCGGTATGATTTGAAGCTCACTCCTTATACGATATCCATCATGCAGCATTTGAAACCGACCGACATTGAGCGCAGATTGACCTTTGCGAGATGGATGATCGACAACAGTGGTATTGCTGACAAGATATGGTTCTCAGATGAGGTACATTTCTATCTTAATTCGCAGGTGAACAAGAAAAACTGCAGGTACTGGGGTACTGAAAAGCCAAACTATTATTTAGAAAAACCACTGCATTCAGAAAAGGTTACGGTGTGGGCCGCGTTAAGTGCAAAAGGATTTATTGGTCCATTTTTTTCTACGAGGACAGTGAAGGTAGCGTAGAAACTGTAAATAAAGATCGCTACTTGAATATTATGAAAAGAAAGTTTATGCCAGCATTGAGAAAGAAAGTTGCAAATGTAGGCGATATATGGTTTCAGCAGGATGGAGCTGCCCCACATACAGCCACAGATGTGCTAGCATGGTTGGAAGAGTCGTTCGGCCAAAACTTCATTTCGTTGAAGACAGCCATTGAATGGCCTCCCCACTCTCCTGATTTGAGTCCTCTGGACTTTTTTCTGTGGGGGTACCTTAAAGACCGTGTGTATAAACCTTCGCCGAAAACCACTGATGACCTTAAAGCAGCCATAAAAAGGGAAATTAGAAATATAAATAGTGAGACATGTGCCTCAGTTATTCGCAATTTTCAACACAGACTCGACGTCGTTATTGAGCAAAAAGGACGTCATTTAGAGCACATCCTGTAAAAGTTCAAAGCATGACTATTTACAACAGAGGTATGAAATCCTAATGAATTATACATTATATAAAACTTTGTTCCATGTGTAAAACATTCATAAAACTGAATGTGTATCTAAATTATTATATAAGTGTTATAAGCATTTGAAATGGGGACACATATTATGAAACACCATGTATGTAAAGTTATTTACTTACATAATCTGATTTGTTTTACTCGTACACATCAACTTATATTAAAACCCAAATAGAAAAAACACAATATGATGAATACTTTCAATATATAACTTGAACAGCTATGTGATGTTGACCTTCATAAACCACATGATCACTATTGTAGTCAAAGTATTCTGTTTGATGTACAATGTGCGTCATACATTTCATTGATATGGTTGTTAATATTTTCTTTTATTTTTATGTATGTATGTATGTATATGTTGCTGTACATGTATGTCCTTTTACGTCTTTGGTCATCTGGATTTTGAGAAAAACAAACTTAAAACTCGTATGTAAACCCAATAAATTTCTTTCTCTATAAACATTGTGTTTTATTTATTTCAGTACCATTATCTCAGTCTAGAACAATAGCGCCATGCTGGCGTTGAAATCAGTAAAAGTCAGTCGGCCTCATTGTTCATAGCATTATCTGTTTGCAATATAATTTATGTGTTAATCATTTACAATTACTTACTTATAAACATAAAAAGACAAACAAACTAATCGGACAAGTTTTCTGTGAAGTTTGTGTACGTTAAACAACAATAAACAAATATGATATCTAACGCGTATCACATGATCGCAGTTATATAAATCATTTACATATCAAGATAAACTGATGGAGGTTTTCAAGAAAAACACACATTAAACCCGTTTAATGATGTCTTGTGGTGACAAATAGTAGAAACTTGCGCATGTTTTAGCATAACCTTTAAGATATAAAAATCAAAGTAATTGTATTTCTCTAAATTGTGTATGTTATGTTATGTTATTTTAAATCTCATACATATATATGTCATATTTTTATAAAATAATGTATAGTGCACAAGAAACGCATATCATTTACGCACGGGAAAAACGTTATAGCATATTTTATATCATATAATGCACAAGAATAAGGAGAAAAGCATATTATATTTGGTTTCGCTCTAATGTTCCTGTGCAAGTAATCAATGCTTATCTTGCAAGTTTAAGTCTATATTATTATTATTATTATTAATAAACAATAGATTTTATGATTATTGAAGAATGAATTCAGTAGTTTTCAGTATCGAAAGGTAATATCACATATTATTTATTTTACAGAAGCTACAAGACCAAATATATCTAAATCTAAGATCTAGGATATAGCTCGTTAGTCTAGATAATATCTAGCGCCGACGAAAATTAATGAATTTACAGTAAATACCTAAAAAGATATGAGTCTATGATTTTATGTTGCTATTGTATTTTATTACGGTCTAAGCGTTTGTGTTAATATAGGCGAATCTGAAGCCGACTTTCTGGCTGGTGTCAATTAAATCATGTATTCATCGAACGAAGGAGACGTGGTTATTGAAAGAACCAGGGTAATGTAAGTGTCTACAGTCGTGGAGAACATGCCGACAGGATGTCTGGATCTAAAGGCCCAGTGTTGCATCCAGGCATTTATTTCGAAAGGGGGGGGGGGGGGAGCGGTGAGTCCGACAGGGATTTGTTGACCAAACTATCATAATAATAAAAAAAAGAACATACCTAGCCAACTCTGAAATCATCGTCCGTGTGTTCGTGTATGTATGTATGTATGTATGTATGTATGTGTGTGTGGGGGGGGGGTGCTCGAGCTCAAATGTATTAAAATTGTCGTACGTTGGGTGGGTGTTGGGGTTGCTCGAGCACACATATAGTAAAATTGTCTTACGTTGGGTGTGTGGTGGTGGGGGTGGGGGACTCCGTGACTTCTTCCATACGTTCCTCTTCTTTTTTTAAGATTGGTTGCTTTCTTCTTTACATTTAATATAAAACCCAAATCCCAAGGGGGGGCATGACCCTCTAACCTCTCCATCCCTCTTGAACTGGCATGTGTTAAGGGGGTACCGAGCATGTTAATCCACTAATGACGTGATCAAACAGAACTTGTCAGTCAGATGCAGCTTCCTATTGGACCTCCGTGCGCATGCGTATGTCTGTGTGTGGTGTTAATGTTTTGTTTATGCTTGTTTGATTTTATATTGAAGTTGATCACGATTGTGATGGTGTTCTGGTGTGTGTTTGTATATTCAGCCACAGGTAGAATTAGGCAGCTTGCTTTAATACCATTTTATTAATTTCCTTTTTCTTCAATATATAACGTTATTTATTGATATTTATTGGTCAGTTGGTGCCAGTACAGCACATCATCCGAACCATCCGCGTGTGGTGTAAATGCAATTATCCAAGTGCTGCCAATCATTACCTGAGGAATATCAACACGCGGCCTCCGGGATGTGAGTCATTATCACGGTGCAGCCGTTTTTATGTCCGCATATTGTAAATGTCAGGTTAGAGTAGGTTTGTCACGACAACTATGCTGTTTTGTCTTAATGTTGTATTGTTGTTAATGCTATCCATTGCTAAACTGAGATATATCTATTGTATTCAATATACTAAAACGTATTCGGTAAAAATGATTTTTGTGCATTTTAATCAAACGATCTTCTACTTTTTCATCATATTAGTCACGATGATTATCTACGTTTACTGCTCCCTCATTTCTTAATATTCTTCTTCTCCATCATCATCCTTATCACAATTAACATCATCAGCGTCATCATCATCATCATCATGGTATTATTTTTATATTATTATTCATTTTATTTTTTTATCATGATTTAGCACCCCTTCTTTAAGTTGTTCTCTTTTGTGTTTCCAATTATTCGAGACAAGACAAACGTCTGAAACGTTACGGTCTTCATCTTCTTCGATGTATATATGCACTGAAGATTAAATACAGTCTTCCTGTATGTTTCTGGTTCCGACAACGTCCACTAAAGATATATTTAACTGATATTATGCTGTTTTCTTTTCTTAAAATGTCACCGGTCCCGATGGCCGAGTGGTTAAAGCGTAAGCCCCTGAATCAAAAAGGTCGTGGCCGCGACATACCAAAATCGTAAGAAAAAGTACTGGTATAGCTCCTTTGCTCGGCGCTCAGTAAATAGGGGTAGTTGCAGGACTGGTTGGCCCGGTGTCAGGATAATGTGAATGGGTGTGGTATCATGCCACATGTCTACGGCGTGATACTACAGTGTGGCAGCACTATATCTGTCTAAAGTATGCATCATCGCCAAATGACTGAAATACTGTCGATGGGACGTTAAACCTAAGCAACAAACAATCTTAAAATGTCACTATATAGTAATAAAAGTAATATACAACAATAAGTAATAATAAACAGTAATAAATGTACAGCAATTTACAAAGATGTGCAGTAATTTAAATCTATATAAATTATATACTGTCATATAATGTCATATACAGCAATATACATCAATATAAATTATATTCTGCCATATAGTGTTATATACAGCAGCACACAGAAATATACAGCAAAACGATTAATATACAGCAAACATACTAATATACAATATAATATTATAGTGACATTCGGTAAAATGGCGTTTATTAAGGCAACGATGGTCCGAGCACTTTACCGAGATCTTTATCGGTTCCTAATGCCAATTAATAGGGAAAATATTAAAAGTTTGCCGTGCATGCTATTTTCCCCAGTCTGCAATTTACAATATAATGATTAGGAGTCTGGCATACCTGAGACAATTCTAGTTAAAGCAATTTCGTTGTCTGGAGATTTCTACACCCCTGTGTCACCACGACACGGTGGTGTTTACTGCACGACTGTACAGTGCTTGATAAACCAGTAGCACGAATTTGAAGTTATTTCGGTGTAGAATGTCTATCACGGTGCGTAATTTATTACACTGCAGCGTAACATTTACTGCAATGTCACAGGAATCGACAGTGGTCTTTCTAGAACTAAGAATATAGATAATAAAAAATATATCTATACTTTGATGTATGGTATTACAGTCATGCTACACAAATTATTGTAGTTATTGAATACAAACTTATAGGGAATGGCATTCGCATATAAGACTTATGTCCAAAACAGTTTAAGGTCCCCTCTTTTGTTTGATAATCATACATTTGACATATATCATCTATTCAGACTATTTAAACCATGGAATCGGAAGGTCGTGGGTCGAACCCAATCCGCGAATAATATATATATATATATATATATATATATATATATATATATATATATATATATATATACTTCATATAAGTAAATATAATCAGTACTTATTTGGAAAGTGTTATTATACATGGCCGTACGTTAGATAATAACGATAAAAATAGTTGCCATATTCTGAAGATTGACTCGTATAAAAAATAACAAGGCGTGTTTGATAACGAAATACAATATTTCATTTTTTGTTAATCTAAAATATGTATAATAATAATAATTATTATATGCCCATTATGTATACACAATTAATACATTTTAAGGATTCATCAACAGACCATGTAAATCCATTCTAGACTCTGTGCACAAGAATTATCTTAAACAATGTCCATTTAGTATTTCACTTTCATAATTTATTTTTTACAAAAAATATATTTCGAGGGTTGTTCAAAAATAGATAGGACTGAGGATCTTGCATCTTCTTTTTCCGTTAGATATTTAGCTTTCGTATAATCAGTAGTTTGTAAACTATACGTTATAAACATTTTTCTGCGATTTTGTTGTTGTTGTTTTTCGAGGATTGTCATTATATATCTATTGTTCATCTACAATTATGTAACTATAATCCTAGCACACAATAAAAAAAAAAAACAGCAAAAAAAAAAATAATAATAATAATAATAAAATAAAATAAAAACAAGAAAAAAAAAATATTATAATTATAAAGAAACATGTTTGCAGGTTTAAGGCAAATATGAAATTGAAGAATTGAATAATTATGCACGTTTCTTAGTAACACCGTAAGTATTACTAATTTTCAATTCCATCATATGTGTTTTATGAAATATTCCAGTACAAGAAAAAGTGTATATATAAATGAAGAAAAAACTGGTGATGCATGCAAGACAGGAGTCCCCTACCGGTGAGGTGCATACTTTTTCCGTTACCAAAGCAACCAGAATTTTGGCCCGAGAAAAATAAAACAAAGTGACGTGCAGAATCTCCATACTGTCATCTATTCATATACGAGGTTTCACAATATTATCTTAAACGATTTTCAAGTTATCGCGGCATCTAGATTTCCGGACATCCGAACGGACAGACGGACGGACAGACAGACGGAGGGCAAACTGTAATCCCCTCCAGTATAAACACCGGTAGGGGAATACAAAGGAGACAAAAAAAAAAACAGCAAAAAAAACAACAACAAACAAACAAACAAACACAATAGCCATATTTATTTCAATCCAGTTTTTCTGTTGTATGTTAGCAATTTCACTTACTTCTCTAAAAAAAGTTACTAACACCTTTTGTACGTAATATTTTCACCAAATATCACATATGAAATGTAGCTATATTAATGTTAGTATATCTACAAAAAGTTATTGCTCAGCGCTTAGTAAAAATGTGGTTGATTATTTTTTAGCCAGATCTTGATTGGTAAGCATGCACAAAATGTTATTTTTACTTTTTCACCAGGAATTAATGTAATTCATCTACTTTTTTTTCTGACATGTTACAAAACATATGTGTTCTAATCTCTAAGAAAACTTGACAGCAAAAACAAAGAAAAGAAGCTAATGCAAGTATCTCAAAGGGAAAAAAGCTATATTTGATTATATATATATATATATATTTATTCATTTTTTTAAAAAATCGCAGCTTCTTATTCCCTAATTTATCATTGACAAAGATTTAGTTCAATTATGTAAGGGTCACCTTAATTTTCTGGTATGTAGGGAAGACATTGATCATTGATTGGGCCAGCATTGAGCCATAATATTTTCATCACCTGATACTTCAAAAAGGTTCTCAAAACGACTTTGATAACGGACTTTGAATCACCATTACACTAACGATTTTGAGCATAATTATAGTAACGTGTCATTTTATTAGTTATTATTATTTTTATTTCAGAATAACATTAAAATAAAGGATAACATTTTGGATGTTTTGTACATTCTTCCTGTTAACACTCACAATGGAAATAAGTTTATCCAAAGTTTTTTGAGCCTTGGCTGTGTTCTTAAAAATATATGTATATTCCAAGCTATGTTAAAAGCATATGGTATTTTTATAATGTACAATAAATCAAAGGTAAAAACATGTTTGATACGATAACATATCCCTTTTTTTAATTTGACGTGCATGAGAGAGTGCGAGTGAATGATAGAATATATATCTTAGTATGGGTTTTCTTTTTCAAAACAATATTAACAAAACACATTATTTTCCTAGATGCACGAGACGGGTGAGATGTCCGAAACCTGCTGGTGTCACTAATGACTGAAATATCACAGCATCGAGCTATTTTGGTTTCCGGCATATTGACTGCAGTAACTGTTGAAATGGCTGTTAGAACGGAAAACCAGAAGCCGACGTTCAGTGGAAAACACTTTGATTAGCTTAATGCCAGAACATTGCGAAAAATAGGAAGTTTAGTGCGATTTAATGTGTTTCTGTGATACGTAAATACGTATTGGAACCAACTTAACTTGCACGTGGAGAGATATCAGAACTGATATCAAGTCGAAGACTTTAATACAGTTTAGGACATTTTACTTTATTTTATGGGAACAAACAGGTTGTAAATTTGACAAAGTGTTTATTCTTCAAATTGAATTACTTCTAAGATTGTCTGTATCAGGTAATATTCAAACAACATACCGCATTTGTTATTTTAAAACAAAACACTTGCATGTGACATTGTGCCCAAACAAGAATCACATCACATACATTCTTGAAGATATTACAGGAAGTTATCATTTGGACGTGATTTGGAACCCGTTGATTCCAGTTTTTACTTCCACATGACTATATCTAGATCACAGTGACTTCGTGTATCAGTATCGCTAAACAGACACCATGGTGTACGCCGTCGTTAAATGTTTTGTGTCCGTCATTACGTTGATCTTCATCTGTGTTGGGTCTGGACAAGTCTTCTACAAGTTCCGGAGAGGGTCGGACGACGAATGCAGCTACAAGACCCTCATAAAAATCCTTCTTGGAACCACTGTTATCGGAGATGTCTTCGGGTTGATCAATATTGCCATTTCCTCTGCCACAGGTTAGTTATTAACACTCTCTGGGAGGTAATCTTACCCTCCTGTCAATCGGATATCGCAGTTGGCTTTTAATCTTTATTGGAATAGTAAATTGTTTCCCGATAGAGCGTTTTCAAATCATTTGCCTTTATCCAATATCGAGATAGTTCGATCATTAGCAATCGTATTAGCAGTAACTATGATTGATGGTGAAAACTTATGTTTAGTTAAGCTGGCGTTTCATTACTTCGGTCATATACTCTTCAAGTTTAAGGAGAGAAAATATAAAAAATCTTATCGAACTATTGATTTTAGGTTGACCAATGATTAAAGAGTTCAAACGTATATTCCCCTCACGCAATAGCAAACAGCAGAACAGTCTCCTAGGTGTGCTCATACAATATTGTAGCACAAATTCTACACAGTCTGATCAGTGTCTCCTCTGTTTGCTCATACAATATTGTAGGACAAATTCTACACAGTCTGATCAGGGTCTCCTGTGTTTGCTAATACATTATTGTAGCACAAATTCTACACAGTCTGATCAGGGTCACCTCTGTTTGCTCATACATTATTGTAGCCCAGATTCTATTCAGTCTAATCAGGGTCTCCTCAGTTTGCTCATACAATATTGTAGCCCAGATTCTAATCAGTCTGATCAGGGTCTCCTCTGTGTGCTCATACAATATTGTAGCCCAGATTCTATTCAGTCTGCACAGCGAAAATGTTTTAAAAAACACTATTAAGTTCAGTAGTAAATTGATTCACCAGGTCAAAATTCACATGAATATTCATGAGGTAAATGGTTAAGCATAATTATATCCGTCCAATCATAGTTTGATAATGTTTAATACATTCCTTGAAATGAAACACAAAATTTGTCCATGTGTATCTTTTTTCCTTCCTTTATATACATGTACAAAGAAGTAAGACCATATTTATATTAACTATATTACAGCCAGGACTAGATTGTTTTAATCAATATGGACTAAAAATACGATTCATCTTCTCAAGGATCATCTCGTTACTGAAGTCTGAACCGAGGTCCAGATTTTGAATTTACTCTCTAATTTTGAAATTTATTTTGTTAACGAAATTCACCGACATCATTGGAGATCGATGGAGAATGTTAAAATTGCAAATTTGGGTAAACATACTAGAATTGTTATTTGCTTCAAAGAAAATCACATTTTGAAAGAAATGCCATAAATAAGTCTCTATCAGACTGAATAAATTCAAAGTTTATCTTGCCATGAAACAGTTTACATCATATTCCCATACAGCACGCTATTTCTTGAATACTCATACAAATTAACATTTTACATCTGTGTTTTCTGCAGAAAAAAATGAAGCTGAGCAGAATTAACGACAGTTTTAGAGAAGATACACATAAACATTAATTTCGCTATTTTGTTGTACATGTATATTGTTGCTTCTTTGTATTATGTATAATTAATTTATACGGTTGTATAGTTGATAAAATAATTGTCATAATCTAATATCAAGTTAAGTTTTATGTTATAATCATCACCACAATAATTATATTAATAATAATAATAATAATGATAATAATAAAAGTAATAAAAGTCGTAGTAGTACAGAATATAGCATATAGTTTTACTTTGCCACATGAGCTCAAAGGATTTTGTTCTTATGTTCTATCTGCCACAAGTCTTTCTTTATATCTACTTACTTACTTATTTAATAAATTTGATTAATTGATTAATCATGACCTGGTTCCAGGTGGATGGACGCTTGGTTTCACCTCATGTGAAATGATCGGTCTAGTCACCACGCTGCTGTCGTACTGCGTCAGTTGGATCATCACCATAGCAACCATAGAAAGGTAACGTTACATCTAGCATACTTATCTCTTGTTCGTCATATGTGACCAACATACGATGGCAATAGCTTAAGAATGTGAAAAAAAGTAATATATTTTCTATTTTTGTTGCAATGAAGGAATGTTACAAGTAAAACAGACAAAAGAAATCCTTGTCTTTCTGTAACATGGGGCATTTTACTTTTTAAAGATCCGAATGGTTTATATATGACATGCATTGTTATTTAAGCAATAAAGAAATCTGATGTTATTCATTAAACGAGTTTAAGGAAATTGTATTTAAATGGGCTTTTGGGGCTGACTTTCTTAAATGCGTTTAATAAAATTTTGTATGACAACAAATATCTGATTTTCTGATTTATTTGTTTATTTATTTATTTGTTTGTTTATTTACATTTCATGTCTAGATACAATATTTATTTTTTTCAGAAATACGTCTATGCACATTTCTACAAATTGTATGAACATACTTTGTCTTTACGCCTTAATTGGAAATAACAAATAATGAACATTTTATGTGGTTATGTACTTAGATTATTAATCAACCGTACTGACAATTATATGCAAGCATGGCGGAGATCTGTTACCTGTTAATGTAATCACGTATCATATTTACTCAGGATTCCGTAAATTAAAATATTTTTATTTACCGAAATATTTTGAGTTTGGTTACAGCATTTGAGTACAGTATTGCAATCACGATCTTGGTGTGCATTTTGTATTTCAAAAGTATTTATAATATAGAGAACTGATTGTTTAAATGTTTCCTTAACGAAATAATACTTTTAGATGAACGATAATCTGTGTGTACGTATTCATTTCAAGTAAGTATATACAAAACAAAGGAGTTATGTCACAAAAAAGGCTTCTCAGAGGGATAAGATATCGATCGCAGGGCTCTTAATACAATAAGCAAGAAAAGCTATGTTCTTTTTTTATACCTGCTATTTTTTCATCATCTTCTGTATTGTTACTTAAAAATATTCCTGTCAGTAGGTACAAAACCATGGATTTAGATATTATAATGATAGGAAATTAATTTGCTTAGTGTGCGATTTCGTTTCATGAAGAAAAGATCGAAGTTGGTACTTCATAGGCTGCATTACATCTTTAAACTAAATTGTAAAAGTTAAATTAAAATTTCTCTCGTAAATGTCGGATACATGGTAAAACATTTCAACAAATAATTATCTTCTGGGAGTGAAATGGGAGTTCAAATGAAGATTAATATATCACACCATGTATTTTAATGTCAGAAAAGTGACTTTCAACATTACCGAAACAATTTTCAAGCTAGCTTTAGAAATTCAGAAAACTTTGTGCATTTAGAATCTTTTTCTACCTGTAACAAGCTCTACATCGCTATATGACTGAAATATTGACAAACTGACGTAAGGCAACAACAACAACAACAACATAGAGGAATATGGACTTATTTTAAATATATAATTGATAAATAGTTAGTTATTACAACCATGATTTGTACTCAGTTTACTGTCTTCTCTCTCTCTCTCTCTCTCTCCCTCTCTCAAAAAAAAACAGAAAAAAAAAAGAAAAAAAAAAACTTGACTTGACTATTTGAGTTTACCGTCGCTTCGATAGTATTTCAGTCATATAGCGACGTCCAGTTAATTATAGGTGGTAGAGGAAGGCTCCAGAACAACAGACCTACCGCAAGCCAGCTTGAAGACAAAAAAAGAAATATATATAATAAAATGTTAACACACGTTAATTAAAAAATACAGAATATCGATACAAATCATTCATCGGAGGGGACTATAGGTATGCCCTCCGTTTGTCTGTCTGTCCGTCCGTACGGATGTCCGAAATTTTGATCCCGCGATAATTTAAAACGTTTAAGGTAATATTATGAAACATTCTGCTCGCAAAAGTTGTCTGCGGTTGGTATTAGGCCAGTACTTTGCTTCTGGGATGCTCATGAAAGAATCTTGTCTTGAATATATCTCGAACCCAGAGTCTTCGTATTCACTGGCATGCAGGCTACCCATGAACGACGGCGCTATTAAATATGCATCTATTTCGCGCCAGACAGATCTAATGGGAGCCATTATGTCTCGGGATGGGGAGGGGGCATAGGAATAAAATATAGTGTAAACAAGAACCGCACAGTCTGTTTACAGTATGAACGTCTCATTACAATGTTCGCTATCCGCTATGCCCACATTGTAAGAGAGAATTGCAGGAAGTGAATTATCTTATATCAAATCAACCGGAAGTATTTCTGACTAATGTGTATTGATCGATCAAATCCGAGAATTCCTAGCCAATACGGTGAAACAGATATTTCAATCGGCCAGGGGGTGGTGTGCGTTCTGAGAGAAACCGTTTCGGTATTTGTGATTTAACACTTACATACTTACCTTCGCATATAAATTAATATACTGCCCGACTATTTCGATCTTTTCTCATTTAATGAACACATATATTTATTTGTTAAACATTTGATTTCAAAAATGAACCTTACAGGTTTCCATTTAAAGTTATTTAAAGAAAACACATTGCTTTGCTGCTGTATTCCTTCTGGATTATGAACCTTTTATAAATACGAAGTAAACAATTTTTTGCGAAATTTTTTAAGTGTAAAAAAAACAGTGACTAAATATGATTTGTGGAGGAACTTCGTAATGAAATAAATGTCATCTCTCAGAACCGTTCAGACAAGAGGACGACAGACTTTTATTACAGGTTTTCTAAATTAAAAATAAAATGCTATTTGTTGTTCGCGCTCAGGCGTATTGTGCATGGTGCTGCGTTTTTTTTTTTTTTTTTTTTTTTATTTGTTTTTTTTTTGACAGACGACACCTTTAAGGCCCAGCACTTCTGTTTTCGATTCTCTTGGACTTTTCTGTCAGACTTACTCTCCCTTAGCACCTCTAGATAGGTGCACCTACACACAGAGACAGAGGCGTATAAAAGGGGTCCGGGTGCGCTACCCTAGCTCTTTCCGAATAGATCATCGTCTACAATGATAAGATTGAGTTCATTGAGGAACACAGAAGGTATCTAAGAGCCTGACGGTTCCTGATACGGTTTTTAATTGTTGAACAGTGTTGTGCATTTCTCCATGTCTGTCTTTACATGATGTAATTTTGTAAAGGAAAAAGAATATTTATAACTAGAACCGCAAGCGGTATCTCGGTTTTCGCTTTTAACCTAATCAGCTTAACACTTTATTTCTACTCAGCCACAATTTTCAATATGAAACAGAACGCAAAGGTTTTTGGAAGACCTTCTCTCATTTGCACATTTTTTTTATTTTTGCCATGTTAGAACATTCAACCTCTTCTAGTGCAAGTTTTTTCCCATACCCAATTATTAATTATAAAATGTCATGTTTTAGCTTAAAAGCTGCTTTACAATTGTTAAAAACTGATCAAATTTTGGACTGCTGTAAAATGGCCAAATGAATCCCGATCTTCGAAAAATAAATATCACTGGAAAGAGCTCTTCAAGAACCTACGCTTTTGTCCAAATACTCTCAATAAAATACTTTTTTGGGGGCCGAAGAAATATGAATATGAATATGACCTTGACCTTTGCATTTTTAACATTATAAATTATCGGGCTCTTTGAATCATAAGACTAAATTATTTGTGAAAATATGATAAAGATTGAACCAAAAATAATGTCAGGAGCGACCAAAAAAAAAGACATTCTTACTTTTCCAATATTTTAATGAAGTTTGACCGTATTTCAGAGGACAAACCATACATTTCTTATATTCACAACCCTATATTTTTGTGCGTATTTGTCTTACAAATCGTATGTAGCAAAGAGAGTTCTTCTATCTGATCTGTAACAACAATGGGTAGATTTTTAATGCAAGGATCGAACTTTCAACCTTCCGCAGCTCAAAATCTTTCTACTACTCGTACTCGCGAAATCCATCATATTTTATTAGGCTATCAACAAGGAACATATTGCAACAAACCGCATTTGAATCAGACTTCAACTTCTTCAGTTATAAGCAAAAGAGTAATTTCAAACAAAGCGCCCCACCTCCAGCGGCAAAATGAGAAACAAAATTGTGTAAAATTTTACCTTAAGGTACCTAGTAATGCAGCAAATAGTTCAATTGGGCATACAAGTCGCACAAAAATCGTAATCTGACCATGACCTTTTCATTTTTTTTTAACTTTTTAATTGTAAGGCCCGTCCAAACATAACAATACAGAACGTGTGAATATTTTATGAAGTATGAAAAGAAAATCAAAAGTCAGAAGCGACAAAAACATGTTTTTTTTTCCCCTTAATTTTAGAGAAGTTGGACGTTTCTAGAGGACAAACCATGCATTTCTTAAATTCGCAACCCCATATATTTTGTTCGTATATGTCTTTCAAATCGTATGCAGCAAACATAATTCTTCTATCTGATCTCTAGCAAGAATGGATAGGTTTTTTGTGACTCCATGCCCAAAATTTCATAGCTGTAGCTTTTCTCATCTGGCCGCTCGGTTGGCTACAAAAAATGAGTGGAATTGAAAAAATAATAAAAATGAATAACAAAAAATCAACAGAAGAAGAACAATAAGTTTTCGCCCTGCAGGGGCGAAAACCTAAAAAAAGCAACAGAAGATGTACAATAGGTTTTTGCCCTGCAACGGCAACAACCTAAAAAAAAATTCAACAGAAGAAGAACAATAGATTTTCGCCCTGCAGCGGCGAAAACCTAAACAGGTTTGACTCTCGTCTTTTCATGAAATTGTCTGTATTAATTATTATAACAGATGTCATAATGTTTTCCGATATTTTAAATTAAGTTTAACGTTTTAGATTTTATATTGTACTTACACAAAATCAAGTGTACACGTACTTGCCATTTTTATACTAACTATAACAGCAACATTTGAGAATGGGAACACAGGTAATGAAACTCAGTACAACTAATTATATATATATATATATATATATATATATATATATATATATATATATATATATATATATATATATATATATGGATTAATAGTTATCTCCTTCGATTTTGATCTGATGAAATTACATGTATGCTGAAGTCACCTTCACCAGTCAGTACGAAAACCAATAGGCGCAAACTTCAATTATAGGGACTTTTTTACATGCTGGTTCCCAATTTATTACTACGTAACGTGAAGAAGTAAGTACCAGGAGGGCAGTGAAAGATATATCACAGGGCAAAAAGATAGTCCTTCGACTCGATTTTTTGACGCTTGCGTCAAAAGTTTTCTTGTGATCCTTTGTTGTGAATGGATAAAATAACACACACACCACACACACATGAAAAAAAAAATACATGACGTGATAAATAACATGAACAGCGATTCATTGTACAATCATGTATCTATACAAGATACAAAGAAACAACAAAAACATAATGTGAGTAGTAGATGTAACAATAGTTTTACTTTCCTCGTACAAATGTACATATACGTACCACATAATTATCAGATAAATTTAACACAGGTAAATATGGAGCAATGTTTTATTTTCTTTCAGGATTAAGCAACGCAGCAATAACAAAAATGAGATATATTTAAATATATAAAATCCATGATTTTTGTTTTCGGAAAGTAAATATATATGAAGGTATGAGTTGGAATTTTTATGAAAATCTCCTAGCAATATTAAGTATAATAAAGAACCGTAACATGCATCTCTAAATACTATTCCTAAAGATATTGATAGCAAAATAATAATAATAATAATAATAATAATAAACATGTGTGCGGTATAATCAATTTGTTATGTCAGCCCGGCTAGCTCAGTCGGTAGAGCACGAATATAAACGTCGTAATTCACGTTAATTGTCACTAAAGTCGTAAACACTGGTTTAGCTCCCTTGCTTGGCGCTCAGCATATAAGGGTAGTTCCAGGACTGGTTGGCCCGGTGTCAGGATAACGTGACTGGGTCGTGATACTGGGTCGTGATACTGCAGAGTGGCAGCACTACATATGCCTCAAGTAGACATCGTTTCTAAATAACTGAAATACTGTCGATGCCGTGGACGTTAAATCCAAACAAACACACAAATTAATTACGATAGATAAATTACTCTATATTAATTGAAAACGAATGTAAATAAATCGATCGTATCTGTCTAAAACAATGATATAAGGAATAAAATGTCATTATTAAACTGTCCGAACAAGGCACAAGCTTTGCCATGAAAAATAAATGCAAATTATCATGTTTAACGTACTTTATTTTTATTCTATTAAGTGTGATTTTCATTCGTCATATCATTTATAAATATTTTGAGTTTTTCTTCAATTTATTGCTGATAAAACCAAATACAAGTCGTATGTATGTCTCTCGTTTGACCGTAGAACTTTTATGAAAAATCGCATGCAGTGGCTGCACGGTGGTAAGCGTCTCAGCGAGATTTCGCTCAAATCCCGTTCACCTGTTGTTGTATTTTTCGTCACGAGAAAATACGTTATTTCGGATGGTTTCATATCTCTGTCAGGTTATTATGTCTATGTCCCTGTACCACTGCATATATATCCCAGAACCTTCACACATTGCTTCATCTCACACGTACATGTGAATACATTCTTTTTGCGTGTGTAGAGAACATTTGTTGAGGTCCCCAAGGACGTTGTCTGGTTACCGTTTCAAAGCAGCTACAATTGTTATACGTCGTGTCTGAAGAGTACACACTGTTTATACATGTATTTATTATGTTTTTATTTTGTTTTTATTTGTTTACTTTTTTTTCATTTATCTCTTTAAAACAATAATTCATTCACTATCTTGAAAAACTTCAGAAAATGAAAAAACATAATTTCTTAAATAGGCCTACCTTATGTAATAACAATATTGATTAATGTATTTTAATTAAATTTCAAGTTTGCCTTAAAAACGTGATGACGAAGCCGGGTTCAAAACAATTTCAAAAATATAATGGCGTCAATTTGAGCAATATAAATGCTGAAGATAATTGTTTCAAAAGCTTGACAGGCAGAAAGAATTATGATGATTGAAATAAGATATCAAGAAATTAATATATTTGTTTCAGTACACGATCAGCATTTATGTTGCTTTGGCAGTTCTTGATATTTTTTCACAGTGTTTGATAAACGAATATAAAAATCATGATTATAATTAGAAACAAAAATCGATACATCTCATAATATCGTCTGATGACATGGATGCAGACGGCAGGTGCTTTGTATAAATATCACATGTGTGTTTCATACATTTTACGTATTATTTTATTAGTCTCTGCAGGAAACATCTCCGACATGTGAAAATACAGATCTGTGAAAAAAATGTAGACACATTTTCGTTGTCTGGAATATGCAAAAAATTCTAATAATGATACGAGTATGTCATCATAATTAATTTATTTCAATCTTTTTCTTTACATTCAATTTGCTAATGTTATTATAAAAAAAACATAGCCGTCGTTGTTTTGGGTCGGCAGGGCCGGCGCGGTTCCTGATACGGGTTTTAATTGCTGAATTTCTCCATGTCTATCTTTACATGTTGTAAGTTTGTAAAAGAAAAATAAACTATTTATAGATAGATTTGTCTTTCGTTTTTTTTCTTGAAATTGTCAATGATAATGATTATGAGATAATACATTATGTCATTATGTTTTCTGATATTTGAAAATTAGTTTAATGTTTAAGGATATCTACGGAGTGTTTTATTGTACTTACACAAATTCAAATATTCACGCACTTGTCGTTTTCGTACTTTTCCTGCGAGCAATTATAACAACATTTGAGTATGAGAACACAGGTTGTAAAACAGATTGCTATATATTATTATTTAAAGTTTTTGTATTGCCGGTTACCCACTAAAAAATACATCTTCGATTTTGTCCTGTTGTAATTATGCTAGAATCACTTTACCACTCAGTACGAAAACCAATAGGTACGAACGTCATTTACAGGGACAATCTCAAACTACAATATTTTCAATGGTTCCCATCAGTAATATTCCTTCGGCCCGATTCTTTGGCGCTTACGTCAAAATTCGTTAAGGTTGAACTATTGTACAAATCGTCCGATGTCGGTGTTTTCCGTACCGGTCTGTTGTACTAAAAAGACTAACATCGCAGATATTCTAAGCGTTCGGTTTAAATCGGAGTGTATTTTTATCATGACTTACTTTTTATTCAATTTCCACGCGTCAGAAAATCTTAATCTATTCTGTCCGTAAATACAAAGACCTATTAAGCAAAGATAGGAAACTCCTGTAACAGACAGGGGAATATATTATTTTGTCATGCGGCAGGTCACTGAATTTTTGCAAACTGTCAAAATATATGGTAAATCACAAAGAAAAAAAACTTTATTATAAAATTATGCTTCTTTTAGTGCAAGAAAATATTTGCAGCTTAAATCATTTTGAAAATCATTATTTTTTTTAATTTAAATTCAAACAGTGTAGCAGAAAAACAACAAAATTCTACATATATTTGTTCATGCAGGGGCTTCTGTATTTTACATAGAACCTTTGTTTTTATTTCTTTACTAATTTTAATATATTAGATATCATTTTGAAGGTACTGTATTGTTCAATGGCAAGAATTACTTTCAAATGTCTCAAAAATAATAGCAGATATTTGCAAACGTGACTTTGCTAGATCTGGACAATCTGCTTCGTGATTTTGAGTGATTTTGATTACTTGCCAATCTTTGTTATCATAGGTCTTTGATATCATACACTTATGTTATTATAGGTCTTTGGTAAATGGTTTACAAATTAGAAACAACCAAACAAAAATGATTAAAAGAAATGGAAATAAATATCACTACCAGTCTTATTTGTCAACATTTGACCCTCGTTGTATAGAAAAGTCAGAAATCGAAAAACTGCAAGAACTACTGTCTGGCTTTTTTTTCTTATGGTGTGTATTTTACATACCTGTTCTAGTTTGTGAGACAATACTGTAAACCATTTTTACAATAAAAAAGTGGCAAAGTATCATTTTTTTGCTAATTTTAGTCCATAGTTAAAGTTACTAGTGAACGATCTACTATTCGAACATCTGAACGGTAAAATGTCTTTATATTTTGCTTAAACGTGTAGTCAAGATTTTTAAACGAGAATGTTGCCAGCATATGAGTTAAAACATTCGTGGAAGTTATATCAATCAACGTAAATGTATATTTGCCAAATGTTCAGTCATAAACTTATAACTGAGTTGAAAAAAAACATGTCGTGCGGAAATGGTGTGCACTTTTTCAAATCAAATTTCGTTTTAGTAAAATATGTAATTCAAATGGTTTGGTATATGATTTAAACATTATTTGTAACACACATATATGGATATTACTTTGGAAACTAATTTGTATAAAATATTGACGATATATTTAGTTTAACCCATTTTTGTGTTGCCTAGGTGTTTTCATTTTTATCATAAAAGTATTAACGTCTCTATATGATGGTATTTTTTTAAATTTTATATTTGTGTTAGTGAAACAATACATATTTAGAATATATAGTTTATTAAGATCTGGGAAAATGCCCATTAGAATTGTACTACCTTACGGTTGTTACCATCATCATCATCATCATCGTCATCGTCATCATCATCATCATCATCGTCATAATCAGGTTTTCGCCATGGTCGCCACTTATCATCAACTGTTTTAAATATACCTTTAAAGACATGTTGGATGGAAGATTATATTAATTCTGTTAAACTGATGTTGATCAACATTTTTTCCGAATTTCAAACATTCCATTATCCCCTTATCCGAGTTTAATATTCTTACAAATTGAGTTTCCATTAATAGAGAATGCATATTATAAAACTCCTGCTACCTTATTTTCCTGTTTTGCAGCTAATGTAATATTTTAATCAATTTATATGAAATTAAATCCACTCTCTGTAACAGCATTGTGTTCAAGTAAATAATTGGTTTCACGAATGTATTCATGATTTATGCACATATTTAGCTAAGATTTCCGATTAATTTCAGAATCTGTATTATCCTAAGAGCACTTAACTGCATTTACAAGTAATTTGGGAAGTTAATAAAATTAAAAGTTCTTTAAAAATTTTATTCTGAGATCACATTTATTCGGAAAATTGTGCATCTAAATATCAGTCAGAAAAATTAAATTAGCACGGATTTTTCACTCTTTTTATTTTTCCTTTAGTATTTTTAAAAGAATGAATTATGGTTGTGATTTATAAGATAATTATCGAATAATTATCGAGATGATTTATCTTAATCACATATAATTATCACTGCATGAGAATAGAGAGAGAGATCGGATTAAAGTTACGCCTCCATTATTTCCATATATTTCAATCAGCATCATCATCATCCCTATTATCTTTATTATTTTTTATTGTTATATATTCAGCAGCAGAATCACTGTAATCAATGGTAATCAATGTTTGTAATAACAGCGTGATTTCATAAGAACACTGGGCATAAGGCATGATTTGTTTCTTCTGGTAGGGAAGAAAATGGTAGCATTCTGGAGAGACTTTACTTTTAATACATAACGAACTGTATCTTTAATGACAGTGATGATAACGTTATCACTACTGCTAGATAGTGTCAGTAAATGGTGAGACTGTTATCAATGTCACTTATGTCACTTATGCTAGATAATGTCTGAAATTATTAAGACAGTTATCAACGTCACTACTACTAGATATTTTCTGCAATTAGTAAGACAGATATCAACGTCACTACTACTAGATATTTTCTGTAATAAGTGAGACAGATATCAACATCACTACTACTAGATATTTTCTGTAATAAGTGAGACAGATATCAACATCACTACTACTAGATATTTTCTGTAATTATTAAGATAGATATCAACGTCACTTCTGCTAGATAGTGTCTGAAATTATTAAGACAGATATCAACGTCACTTCTGCTAGATAGTGTCTGAAATTATTAAGACTGTTATCAATGTCACTACTACTAGATATTTTCTGTAATTATTAAGACCGATATCAATGTCACTACTACTAGATATTTTCTGTAATTATTAAGACAGATATCAATGTCACTACTACTAGATATTTTCTGTAATTATTAAGACCGATATCAATGTCACTACTGCTAGATATTTTCTGTAATTATTAAGACCGACATCAATGTCACTACTACTAGATATTTTCTGGAATTATTAAGACTGATATCAATGTCACTACTACTAGATGTTTTCTGTAATTATTAAAACCGATATCAATGTCACTACTGCTAGATATTTTCTGTAATTATTAAGACCGATATCAATGTCACTACTACTAGATATTTTCTGGAATTATTAAGACTGATATCAATGTCACTACTACTAGATGTTTTCTGTAATTATTAAAACCGATATCAATGTCACTACTACTAGATATTTTCTGTAATTATTAAGACCGATATCAACGTCACTTCTGCTAGATATTTTCTGAAATAATACATATATCAACGTCACTACTGTGTGCATTGCCACTATCAATACCCAATGCAACCATCCATATTTTGTAAAATTGTTGGTTTCCCCATCACAGGCAAAACTGTCACAGACCGTTTTGACAGTAAACCTGAAATTATTAAAGCTATATTCAGAGTATTTTTTTTTTCATTTGTCGTCACTTGACTAATCATATTCACTCTTTGCGCATGCGCTAACTTTATATGCTGAACTTAGGAAATCGCCACCCTGAACTGGTAAAGGCGTAATGTTGCGGAATGGATCACGCTGTACCGAAAGTAGCTGCTTCGGGAATACTATTTTTACCGATTTCGTCTAAGTTGCGCTTACAAAAATTGCGTTTTCCGGTTTGATGTGACCTACACTTCCTGGTTTTATTTGTTCAGGAAAGCGGGGGAGAGTTGAAAATTAATATATATTTTTTAATTCCTACAAATCATATATGAACGAGCTGCTTTAAAGAAATTTGTTAACTATAAGTTGTGGACCGTTAGAAAGATGGATACACGCGTGACATGATAAGACGGTTGTTTCACAATGAATTATTTACAACTTTGAATTTTAACTTTCAGTTTTTCGAAGCTTTTTTATTCAGAAAAATCATATTTTTGTGCTCCTAGGTATTTCATACTGATGTTGCCGTCGGAATTGTCGTCAATGTTTTCCCGACGAAACATCCAGATCATGGTGACCGGGATCTTCATCATCTCTCTCATGGCTGCCATTGGACCTTTCTACGGGTTTGGGGACTATACTTATTTAAGAGGTACGTACACTACTTGCTTCAATGGTTTTTAAACCAGTGCTTTTTAATTTCTTTTTACACTCTGTTAGTAGTTGTTCTCCGTTCTACCTTACGAAAATTCTGGAAAAAATATAGAAAAAAGGTATAATTAGAGTAAATTATAGTAAAACTATAGAAAAAAAATATTGTAAATAAATAAACAATTTAGAAACATTTTAGGGTTGTGTAGCTTTTAAAGAGTTAGTGATGATGATGTCGAATGTTTCCACCTGATTAAGTGTCTATTTATACCACAATAATGTCCATTATTGTGTGATATTGCATCGTTCCAGAACCATTCAGACAGTATCATGTTCCTACCGTGTCACGTTTGCTGCCTCCATTACAACGACTTTTTTGATGTATTGCTCATGGACATACCCGTATCTCATACAAAACAAAGCTATTTGTTTCTCGAAATATAGCAAGTCAAGGTTTAGCAATGATTTACTGATATATTTGTACATAATGACATCGTCAGAAAATAGACGAAGATATGCGGAATATGCAAAGTAGTTATTTTTGTTAACATTTCAATGATCCTAAGTAAAAGATTATTAATTTGCTTATTTATGCATTGTGGTACCGCTTTCTTCAAAAGTACATGTATGTACAGATTGCACCTCGGAACACTTTGCTTTTCTGTCCGAAGAATAATAGGACTTTAAACATGACTAAAAAATGACAGTCTGTTGCGAAAGGATTTTCGGATGAGTCGGACATTCATCTTATTTCGTGTCTATGGAAGCTAGGGTCCACAAAGTAAAATACCTGATACCTTAATTATAGGTTCATACTTACATACAAATGGAATTAAGGGTAAATATCAGAATTTGTGATATTGAATTTCACTTTACAAAAAATCTAATCTCAATCTTGACCTCTCCCGAACTCGTATTTTAGGCACCTCGTTTGAGCAAACCTATCTATGATCTTTGTAATTACTGAACCTCTTTATCTATGAGTTCAAATATCGTATATTTGTAACATACCATGTTGATGACGTAATAGTATTGCTACATTTTCTATTAAAAATCTTTAGTCTGTCCAGGTAAAGCGCCGAGACGGTTTAGTAAAAACATTTTGAAGGCACTTTGTCCTACCGACATAAAAAACACACCTGTTGATGTTTTGCAACAAATAACCGATCCCCTACAGCATAAAACTTGGATGAGAAGTTCTCGGTAACCGGAAAGCATTACGAGATGGATTTAATCAAATTGCACAAATCTTCCAGGCTAATCCTCTTGGATAATTGGATTTCAATTCTTTCTTTCTATAACGCAATCGATTGAAACATGGTTCAGACTAATGCTACACCTGAAACGTTACAATACCCCCCGCAGTTGTATTTACAAATATTTCCGTTGCTGCTGGACCGTTTCATCTTGTAATTTGATAATTGTTGTTTTATCGTCGATAAACTTCTGTAAACTATGTTATTCTGACCTTGAGTTTTAACGTGTTGATTGAAACCATATTGTAGAATGAAGTTTGTTTTTTAAGTTACACAGAACAAACAATATGGTTAAGTTCAAATAGCATAACCGTTCTTTTAATTGACTGGCTCAAAAATTCAGTATTTTGTACTACGGTCCCTTGAAATGTGTTCTTTCCTCAGAAAAATCTATATCATTTCAGTTAAAAAGTGCAATCATAGATAACCAGTCATATCGTTTGCACATCGTGGTGTATGAATGTCGGTCGAAACTATATATAAATTATTAAGATTTGCCACACTTATTATTCTATGAAATACATTATGAAGTCTTGTGCATTGAAAACCAGTTTGTTTAATTCATGTTTCCTATTGCATATCTATTTTCTTTGTCTTTTTGTATTACAGTTTGGTGATTTCATTAAGGTATTAAAGATATAAAAGTGTTAAAATTCATCATCAATTGATTAAGAAAAAATATCTAATTGTATAAACCATGTTATAAAAACACCATCCTACTGACATCATGAGAATGACAGATTCGTACATAGATTTTCTTAGTGAAAAGTACGGAATCCTTTTTAATGATCATGAACATGAAACGATTGTATATTTAGCAAGAAAAGTATACAATACTTTTAGAAGTTATTGACAAATTCTCTCGCTTTTATAAACTTATACAGTTACTACCGATAAGGACATTTGCTAAAAACAAGCAAAGCATTAATGCGATATGCTGGGAATTTTTGTTGAAATCGTGTGGCCAGCAAAATGGAAATAAGGTTACATGACATTATCATGTTCCTGATCACTATAATGATCACAAGGTTCAAAACTTCTCGAATTGAAAAAGCTCGCTATGAACTGCTCTGGAATCGCTGACCGGAATAGGTAATATGTGTATTAATTTGTTTTCAAATCTGGCAAGAAATAAATTACTAATTAAAAACATATTTAACACTTACATTATCCATCGTATCTTCAGGTTATTTAGATATCCTAGTGTCGTCAAACATTTCCATACCAGAAGCTCTTCATCTACCGAAGAACAGAGAGAGAATCAAACTGGAAACCCTACACCAGCTCTTCAGCGATTTGCGGAGAACCTCCCACGTTTACCCAGGCAATAACGCCCTGAAATCCATTGCACATTATCTCCAGCACCATTACGACTTTGCAGTCAAGAAGGCTAGTTGGTTGCCCCATGGAATTCTGTTCTGTGTACGAGCTCTGCAAGAAGACTCCCTGAACACGTTTATCACCCACTATCACGACAAGAGCTTTGTACGTAACGTGTCCAGTATTTCGTTCATAGACGACGTGGCACTGTCTTTAAAAATTAACCAGTCCCAGCTGACCGCACGACTTGACCTACAAGAACTCTATCTGTACAAAATGATGTATATTCCAATACAGAGTGAGTTGTGTTGATTGTTCTTCATGGAATTGTTAATATTGTTCTGTTTCTTGTTGTTCTTGATTAGTAATGTTGAAATTGTCTTGTTACTCATACTTTTGGATAAGCTATGTGTTTTCTTCTGTTTCTCGTTGTTCTTGTTTAGGAATGCTGAAATTGACCTGTTACTCATTCTTTTGGGTTAACTGTAGTTTTTTTCGTTGTTCTTGTTTGTAATGCTGAAAATGTCCCATAACGTATTGATTTGGAAAAGCAATGTGCATTTTGTTTGTTGAGATTGTTCTATACTCGTTGTTCGTAATATTTTTTTTTTGAAATTCTTTTATTCTCGTTGTTCTGGTTGATTTGCAATTGGAGTGAAAAGTGTATTTGTAATTATTCTTAGCGTACAAATTAGGTTCGTAGCTAGGCCTATTTAAATGTATAGTCTATATGCCATAGTGGTTGCCGTATATCTTGTACTTAATTAACAGTTTGAAATATGTGCACCTATATATGTGCACCTATATCAACGGCAACTTTTTTATTATTTAGTATCTTCTTTTTAAACGCAGTGTAGGTAGAACCTACGTGGCCTTATTGATTTACGCTAGTATAAATGAAACAACAATGTGGCTACTGTTTTGTTATTCGTTTTCGTGACCTGCTGTGTTGTTTGGTGTAGATATGCAGCAGTTTTTCTGTTATTCTTGATCGCAACTGTTATTTTTCTTGTTGTATTTGGTGTGTACATATTACGATGGGTTATTCACTCTAGAAATTGCTCTTGTTTTAATTTTACTGCAGCTGTTCCTTTTTACTTTGCTTTTTGGGTATCAATTTGCAGTTTCTTTTCGTTTTTGTTCCTGTTTTTCATTTATAGCACATTTATAGGTAGCGTCATTTTTCGATTTATAAAAACTTCTTAAAACGAAACACTGGTATTATAACAAGATAATTATTATGTCGTAAAAAAGTAACATGATATCACATTTATACATCCGTCACCTTACAACTCGTTAGTTTTTTTTATTTCATCGTTTATATTGATAAAAGTATTGACCTACATTTCTAGAATAGTTTAGAATACTTCAAATTCGTCTTTATTTCAGAAATGGGATTTTGCTCCGCTGACATGACGTCTCCTAACCGTCACTCCGGAGTGTGGGCAGGTTTTTATGTACTCGTGTCCTTCATACTGCCTTACACGATCATCCTCCTGGTTCTGTGCATTGTATACTTCCGCAATGTCCGGCAACTAGCTTATTCCGGAAAACAGGCATCTGAAGTGGATCTTCGTTACACGAACAACATCTGCACGATAGCTATGGCATCGTGTCTTATTTCCTTGATTTATTTTTCCGTCGTGCTGTCAGCGGTAGACGGTGTTTACGTAGAACCGGAAGTAGTGTTCTGGAGCAGATTTCTAATGACTTCGAAGAGTATTGTCTTCATTATGACCATCAAGTCGACGGAAAACGGCTGCCGTTGTAAATGTGGTTGCAGTTGTAAACCCATTATGCGTTTTTTCGGATTCTACCCGAAGGGCGCTTTGGCTTACGAGCTGTCGGAAATTGATTTTAACAGACCACTGAACAGCGACAGCTGTTACAAAGGGACAAAACCCTTGATGGCGAATGCTTCGTCATAGGATCTTTTATTATCTCTCATTGTTATTAATAATAATAAAAGAAATATATATTTTACAGGTTAGGTACCAAAGAAAATTAAGGGTTAGACGTGATAATGCTTGTTAGAAAATGCGTCCATTGCACCGTATGCTTTCTACGCTTTCAGTATTTAAATAGTCATTATATCTACATTTGATAAAAATGCTAAAAAATATTTATTTTATATTCATTAATATGAAACATATTTGTATTCCATACTCTAAATTATACATTATGTTTAGATTTGAAATAACATTTACTCTAACGTTCAAATTTTACTTTTGACAATTTGGATATATACTGAAAGATATCAAAAGTATTTGCTTACATTTTGAATTAGTATGTTATGATAACTTTCGCTCAATAAAATTCTTTGTGTTAATAATATTTTTGGTTTCCGTTTTTATTTTAAGGCGGGGTCTGTCCCCCAATGCACCGGAATCTATACTAAATTACAGGCACGTGATACGTTCCCGGAACTAATCGAGATATGCAGCAGCACAAAGAAATAAAAAGTAGCGATCCATCGTGACAGAAAATATGTTTATGTAAGAGGTATAAAGCCTAGTAAGTTTAAATCTTAAGGTATTTTGAATGCCTGATGGGTCTAAAAGGAATTGCCTTTTCATATCTTATTCCGCCTTACCCTTGTCATGCGCATGTGTGTACATTTTGGGATAAATGGAGGTCAATCTTCTGTTATTTATAGCTAATCATTGTTGTTTTTTTATTTAATGTCCCACCGACTATATGTACTTGAGATTGTCACACTATACATATTTGGCATGATAGTAAACCCAGTCAATATATCATGACAGCGGGCCAAACAATCCTGGAGCAGCATTTCTAATATGATGAGAACCAAGCAGGGGAGCTATAAAAATATCGTTTTTACGACTTTCATATGTCGCCGCCAGGGATCGAACCCACGACCTCCTGGTCCCGTGACAGACGATCTAACTTCTCTGATATCAAAAACGGTACTGAAACTAAATAAATAGGAGATTTAAGGAAATGGCGCAGCAAATAACGATCGCACGAGCTAATTATTAAATTGATTGGTCAGTAATCCGAGCAGTGGGCGGTTAGTGCCTGGCCGTGTTTAGCGCGTAAGCGCTTTGATATCTTATTGTAAATCATGGAATTGGCATTGCTTGATTACCTTAAATGAGATGAGATGGCATATGTATGCTTGTACATGAAATTATAAAACTAAATTTTATCATTTATTCGTGTGTTTTTTTGTCTCCCGCATTTGTTCGCCTAGAGTATATAGTTTAACTTTTCATGTACGTCGATTCGTTTACGTTTGTTTTTACAAATCCGTTTATTCTAACGCCCCTAGGTTGGACCAGTACGTTGCGCCTTCGAATATCTTATAAAATTCAAGATAAGAAATCCACTCGAATCAACAGTCAATGATGACTACCGTGGCGGTACGTCATCTGTTTCGGATAAAATGACTAGAATAAATAAACAAAACTTTTTGAAAAACGCCAATTATCTATCTTGAAGAAAAAGAGGGCACATGGCCCTAGAACGCTTACCAGAGTACCATCAGCTTAATTCAACCGTTGAGGTCACTCTGTAACCAGATCTAAGTTTAAGACACAAACGATTCCAACGTTTCACGTTTTTCAGGGATCGAAATCACTTAAGCATCTAGAATATATGGCCACGGTCTTATCATGCAAAACAGAACTTAATTTAATTTGGTGCATTGGTTCAAAATATTTTTTTGTTATTTGTTGCAAAACAACATTTCCATAACATTAGCAAAGCACTGTATTATAACTTAAGAAATAAGTAATGTGAATCATTATGCTTTCTACCATTCCAGCTGATCTGTAACAGTATTTTTATGAACTCTTTTAAAGAGACGCTGGCAATAACATCCATTCAGTCAGGCTAGGCATTTACTGCAGTTTTCATTTGTTAATAATAACAGTGCAGCCCAATAAAACAAATGAATAGTATCTTGCTACCCGGTTGAAAGCGAACACAAAACAAAATTTCAATCAATGCTGCTGGCTATAATTTACATTTGATTTATCAATACCATGATATTCACAACTACGATATGAAAATTATTGTAATTAAAGACAGATGATAAACATTATATATATAGGGTATTTAACTGAATTTTCCGACTCTCTGGGGGATACATTTTTCAGGGATTAACTTCATTTTTGCAATTACAGATAACTATTAGGTCACCATTTGTGCCAAAGGAAATTTAATTCTGACCATTGGTTTCAGAGAAGATGGTTTTTAAAGTTGTGTTTATTTTAAGGCATACGCGCGCAATGCAGTTATTTTCTTTATAGACAAAGAAGAAAAATAAAACTAGCCATGAGAATTTTCTAAAACTTTGCAATGCGGGTTACTGTTCTAATTTTTTATTTATATGCCCCTGAAAGTGAGTTTTTTAAATCTTTTCAGTCATTTTCAAGGGCAAAACATATATATAATATGTCGGGCTAGCAACGCTTCATGTGTAAAAGTTTTAGAAATTTTATGCAACAGATTTTATACTATATTCGCATACGTGAATATACAGAAACGCAGTATGTTTATTTGATGAAGAATAGTGAAAAATGTATTGCCAGAATTGTTTTAAACTTTGCATAATGACTAGAAATAAAACAATAAACATTAATATCATTGAAAGTCTTAATTTTGAGTTATCTGCATGGTGCGCGTATGCTTTTAATAAAATGTTGTTTTATGGAGGCCCGCCCAAGGATCGTTCATGTCAAGTTTCGTCGATTTCTACCAAGTGGTTTGAAAGAAGATGTAGTTTAAGCAAATTGCTGACGACGGACGATGACGGACGCATGATGACTACAATATCTCATACAAAAGCTCACACTTAGCACATTGTGCTCTGGTGAGCTAAAATAAAATCTAAATAAAAAACGTGAAAAATCTCTATGTTTCCATGTTGTCCAAGTCTTACATCTACCAATACCTTGGTAGAAGCCTTATCGTACAATTTTAGACTCAGCTTTAAGTATAATATTCAAATCTCCTAATTAAAAGTACTGACAATTGATTGAGTATCATACTAAAATCTATCTTAAAATATACTGACAATATACTGAGTATCATACTTAAATCTCTCTTAAAACTACTGACAATTTATTGAGTATCATACTTAAATACTATATTTATATTCGAGTTTATAAATAAGTATGCTATATCATTTGTAATATCACTTTTCAGGTAAGGACTTACGGTAATATTGGTGTATTTACCAAGATGCTCATTTAGTTTAGGTCTTCATCTGCTTGTTATCAACAGGACGTGGTAGTGTCGAAATAACGACAAATCCCACATGCTGTAATTTAGCAGGCTAAACTGGAAATATGTATACAGTACGTATATGTGTAATAATACACAGAACATGTCGCCACGATATGACATACGAGTATATCCTTTATGTTACTTTTACATTTGTTTCTTACATTTCACGGTTCGGATTCCATTCTAACGAATTAAATCAATGTTTCCTTTTTCACTTTCAAAGGTTTCAGTTCTTACAAATTACTCCAATAACGATGATATTAGGTGTCTCTGTAAATTTATTTAACTCTAAAATAAAAAAAAAAAAAATAAAAAAGGGCAGACATCATCCAGCCATTACCCAGTTTATATTTAATAAAACATATAGTTTGCATTGTCATTTCATTCCCTTCGAGCAACTAAATTATAAGCCAACCGCATGCCTGCAAACATTTGTCGATGCGAAATCATTAAAATCGTACATTATTTCCATCTGAGATTATGACATTGCCTTAGGTCGTGCTGACTTGTATAAAATATGTAATGTAAGCAAATACCGGTAGATGTGTACGTCTGTCTTAGTATACAGTTGACCAAGGTGCCGTATCTTTAGCTTCAGTAAGATATTTAAAAAGAAGTATTTCTGCTTGTTGCAAGTAACTGCATTACTTAATCATAGCATGGATAGAGTATACCGATGTCTTAGTGTAACTATGGTTACTACATGTACTAGTTGTCAACCGATTTTTGTTGGATCGGCGACATTAAGTTGCAATAACGTCTCGATTATGCATCATAACATGGCTGACGTGCCTCGTGCCAATATTATTCTACATGTATATAACTTAAATACATTTGAGGTGTTTACTTCAGCTTCAAATTAAAAGTATGCATAAGCAGGTACTTTGATATTTGTTTTCACACATATTCTTGTGAAGTCCAATCGAAGTCGTTTGATTCTTTTGATTTAGTATAAATACATAACCACTTACAATACAAAAAAGTAAGGGTTGTGAAACCGATTATTAATAGGCTTTCTGTTCAGTTTGGCTTAGGGTGATTTCCGATTAATCGATTCGCTGTTTTTAAACCGATTCTGATCACTAGTTACTAGATAACAAGAAATATCTTTAAAAAGAGATATTCGGCGTTGATGGGAATTCCAGTAATGGATAATGTAGAACGGTTATAGAGTGTGAAGGGTCCCTTCCACAACAATCGGCGAGTAATCACTGTAATGAATCGCACTTTAACCGATGTTTTAGTCATACGGAGACTGTGAAACTACTATAATATGATGCAAATGTTTATAACGTTCGGCGTCAAACAGGTCACAATTTGCATCTAAGAGACGTGTTTTGATAAAACAATTTCATATATCATAAACAAAACTGTAATTCAGTCCGAATTCTTAATTAATTTAATTAATATTTCGTGAATACTAGGCATTTTTTAGGCAGTTTCATCTTAACAAAAACTAGTGTGTAACCGCCTTCCCAAGTATAGGCATTTTCTACCGATGAAAATCTTTTAAATTTGCATTTTTTTCTTATTTTGCGTCATCATCCGTAAATAGGTGTTAAGGTATTGGAACCCTAATGCATGAAATTTTGAATTCTGGTTTCTTTGTTGTTTTTATTTTATACATTTAAAAAAACATTTTCTGCGATATAAGAAAGTTCCGACTACATATTTCAATTTTTTACTGATTTTTTGTCTGTCTAACCCTTTATTGAAATGCTTTCGCAAATTGTGTTGGGGTTTATGTATAAAAGCTGCTATGAATTCGTCAAATTTCCCACTTTCTCTCATGAATAGATTTATTATATACCTAAGTCATATATCAAATGAAAAACATAAGAGGAAACTAGTGAAATGTATATTTATATATTTATGGTAGAAAGTTTTTATATTACAGTTTGATATTTTCCCCCATTCATAAAATAGCAACACTTCAATATCTAATAAAGAACATAATACTATACATAAAATATTCGCATACTATTTCAAACATAAAATGCACAATTGTGTATAAGTTAATCATAAAAATATCAATTATAACAATATATATTACCTGACCTTCAATTCTTTAAGCTCAGCGAAAACACAGAATATTAGGTTTTGAAAGCTTTCTAGGTTCTTTTCAAGAACAATGTGAGCACAAACTTAAATTGATAGATATAATTATCCTTTTAAGTATCTTTTCCATTGCATGATTAGTATAAATTTATTGTTAAGTGAAATACTGAACATATGATGATATTTTTTTCGAAGAATATTCCCACAGTTTATATAAAGATTTTCCCAGAGACAAAACTCACCATCTTTTTGTACTTTACGTAAACAAATGTACTACTAAAGATTTATTTTATTAATGAAGCATTTTATTTCAAAGTTATTTGTCACTTGTTTTATTTTACAATTGAGTCTAACCATTTAATAAAAAGTTAATTTTTTATACAAAAAACAATTTGACCAAGTACATAAAATCTTGGTACGAAAGAATCACTGTTACAATTTTCCGTTTAACATGAGTTTCCAATACATGACCTTGACAATGTGTTACTACAGTGATGTTTGATTAAGATACCCTTTGCTTTTTCAAATTTGCCTTTTTTATGAAGAACTTTTCGAAATGCACTCAATTATAACAATTACGCATTTTGACAAATCTAGAGGAATTCCAAACTGAAGTCACCAGAAGTAATTCGGCGAGGTGTTTTTCTTCTCTTTTTTGTTTTAAAAAAAGGAACGATGTCTTTCCATTTAAATAGTTGAATAGCAATAAAAATTGTTACATTTGATTAACAATAATACAAGATACCATGACTGAAACTTCTTAATGAAAAAGAATCACATTCCGAATCATGGCGTGTTATGCCGAAGAATATCGGAAGTTGGTCGATATTTGTCGATATTTGCCGAGCAGATTAGGGTTCCTCTGTCTTAAAAGTGAAGGCCAAACCCCCCTCCACTCCCAGTTAATTATAATTGCTAGTCTTAATAATGAGGTGAACTTATACCCATCTTACACGATACAGGAGATTAGAGTTAAATCATTACTGTAAAGGTCCCAATATTAAGGTGGTCTTAATGCTTGGGTGGTCTTAATTTAAGAATTTTTTGTAAAAAGTGTTTGAGAAAGAAATCCGTTCCAAAATGTATTCGTACAGATCTTAATGGGATGACTGGGTTAATTTGTGAGGCAATCAAATAACCGAGGACCAGATTGGAATTTAAAACCAAATTAAAACCGGTTAAAAAGACCAATTTTTGTGACAACCGGATTATCAGTGCATAACCGACGTATATATTTATTGCAGAGAAACCGCGTCATTTAAAATAGAGATTCGTTTAAGATCAGTTTTGTGCAAGGATATCTATATAATAAACACGAGTGTTATTTTTGTTTTTAAACCCAGCTGACACGTAAAATTCGGCCAATCAAACCCCACTGATTTAAAAAAAATGCCTCATTTTACTCGTTAGCCAGTTTTGAACACTTAATTACGTGGGTTCCAAGAACAAATTAGTATACGTCCGTAGATTCAACCCACGCTCTGAAATTAATGCGCGTCGAGGAAGAGGTCGTGATTTGCTCCGTTTGCTCCCTTTATATCTATCGATAAAGACTTCACAACCACATTAGCTGCTGTAAGGTCAATTGAGTATAAACACTTTGTATGTTAGTGAATGTAAGTGAAACTCATCAGAATTAGAAGCGTCATTCGCTCGCTGCACTGGCTCTGTCTGCCTTGTTAATGAAGTGATTCGCTTATTACACACTAACATATATAATTACCTAGGAATGAACAAACACCGAACTTCTGTAGAGGTTCCAATGTACTTTTAAGCAAAACGAACTGTTTAACGCTGTACCTTAAATGGATTTGGTACCGGGATTCTTATTCAATAGTCATTATTGCACCTAGAGAGTCCCTTGTGATTCTCTAGACATTAATTTGAAATTCTTGCGGCTTAGTTAATTGATTAGATTACAAAAGAATTGCACCACATTACGATTTAGAAAAAGGGGTATCAGCTTCTCGAATCGGAAAAAAAGGTGTAGACCTTGTTGTTTTGTTGTTATTTGGATTTGGGGTGTTTGTCTTCGATAATTATCTACGTAATAAACATCTGTTAAAATTCCTTATGTATTACTTTTTGTTGACATTACTAAACGACAAAATGTGTCCCTGCCTTATATAAGATCAAAAATCTACCCAGCTCAGCGGTTACTTTAAGTACAGTAATAACTGCCACCAGATAAACCATGCAATGACGATGATATTTTGGATTTTTCTTTCTAATCCATTATCACAGCTCTGACAGCACTTCCATCCATTATTATACTTATTAGAATTACTACTCTGTACTGAATGACATGTTGCTAATTAAGTGGCAAACTTTACTTTAAATCACCACAAAATCGTTCGCCGTATTTATAAATATTGCTATATATTTCGCCTGATTTTATCGTTAATTCACAGCTTTCTTACAAATGAGCAGTCTCAGGCAGAGGATCCAAGTAACGCGATAAAAAACTACCAACCACTGTAGGGTAAGTAACAATAACCTGTGTATCTGACAATCGTAAGGTCTACGCAGTTCCTTCCCTTTACATTCACTCGGTTTGTCTGTTTTATAATCAAACAAATAGTCAATTGTCACTTCCTCTTCTAACAAATGTATCCTGCCATCATCTATAATTCTCCCGATCCGTTAAATAAACGTAATTGTCATCACTGCAATTATTTTTTGTAAACGATAGAAAGAGCGATGCATATATTTGTTATCAAAACTATTTGTTATTAGCTTAAATATACCCCTTATACATGAAAACCCCTGTTT
The DNA here is from genome assembly GCA_021229015.1 of Solen grandis. Taxonomy (NCBI): domain Eukaryota; kingdom Metazoa; phylum Mollusca; class Bivalvia; order Adapedonta; family Solenidae; genus Solen; species Solen grandis. Next base: position 20,009,107 of record CM037781.1, read on the forward strand.
TTAACAAAATATAGATAGATTATGAACTTATATTAATACATTAACATATTGTAAGTCAGTTGCAGGAATTGAATAAAAAATTGCGAGCTAAGTAGAAACATTTTAAAACAAGCATAATTATAATTGAAATTAATCATTTAGGTGGATGTGTGTTTGAAGGATACAGGGCCGGAAAACTCCTTTCCTTACTTTTACAGGCGGTTGTATTGTTGGGAATTGGTAGTTCTTTTACAAAATGTTAAGCTGGTCTATGATTACAATAAAACTCCAACATCTTCTGCGTCCTAGGAGTTCGTTCAGTAACGTTATTTATTCTCCAAACATATTAAGACCCTATATAAAACAGTTATATATATTTGTTGATCCTGTGCGTAATGTTAGATACATAACAACTCGTTGAAACCAACGTACAATCATATCAGCCTATCTAACTAGATCTGTCAAATTGAACCTTATATCGGCAGTACAACTAATATATTTCAGTTCTTCAATAGACCTCTCATTTTATTGTATATAACATTGTTTCCAGGGATTCTGACAAATCGTTATCATCTTAGTCTTCTTGGGAAGAGATATTGATAATTGAAGGAGATTAATATACATTTATATATTCATTTATGAGTCGGTGCCGACTTGAGCTCCGATTTCCGTTATATAATTTTTCTGAGTTGATATTCAAATGATCAATAGATTTTTAGATTAATTGTATTTTTTCTTGTTTTGTCCTTTTCTTTCTCTATTAGTTTAGAGTTAAATACGTTTTCTATGCTTTCAGATGTTTTAATTGATTTTAGTAATGATATATGTATACTCAGTTTTTGAACATGATTACAAGTAATTTGTTAACAAATGATCATGCAAGTGATCTATACTGCGTACACCGACGTAAATGTTCAAAATTTGGTTATGATATGTATATAAGTCTTATTGCATCACCCATTTTGATTTGTTCAAATTAAGACTTTATTTCATCTTCTATAATAAAATTATCAAGACCAACCGGGAAAGACTTAAATATGGACCGAAACTGATATTTGCTATTACTGATGTTTTTCATATCGCTGGTGAAACCCGCTGATAACAGTCACGTAGACACTGCTGAGGTCAGCATCTTAAGTGGTCCGTTGTGCGCTCTTTGTTCTGCAGATAGTTTCCTTTTATGGCAATATCGCTGAGTGACTTAGTATGTTCCTATTGAATTTCTCATGAATTTTCAAGTACCTAGCATGGATACTTTTAGGCGAGGAATCATATTAAATCCCCGTGCACATGATCCAATTTGCATACTGATGTATTTAATTGCATATATGCAAACTTGTTCATGTGAGTACTACTTGCATAAGTAGAATTTTTACTTTATATGCATTTTACTTACTTTTGCAAATTGTCGAGAACAAATGCAAAAACTGCATAATCATTGATTTCGCTGACATTAAATTTTGTTTAGTATGTACCTAGGGGAATTTCGTGGGTACATTTATTTGTGGATCTATGCTTTAGAAAACGTGAGTTCAATAAAAGAGACAACTTTCATGGGGATTTATATTCGTGGATATAATCATCCACGAAATCGACGAAAATGAGTGTCTCGCTAAAATTAATTATTTCACAGTATGCAACATTTTCACAAAGCACTTGAAATAGATGCTGTACATATATGTGTAAACTGGAACATTTCATGGGGTACCTTATTTAAAAAATACATTGGATAATTTTACCTCAAACGAACCCTGACATTAAAGAGCATTTAACGTCTATGCAAAAAGTCAAGCTATACTAAACACATATGAACACATGAGGTTAATGCAAATATTTCAAGGCTACTCCGTAACGAAGAGAGAGAGGGTGAGAGAGAGAGACAGACAGGCAGACAGACAGAGAGAAAGAGAGAGAGAGAGTACAGGTATAATGTAACCGACAGACAGAGAGTTTGTAACTTAAAATGACAACGTTATGGAAGATTATACCACCAATAACCAAATATACACATTACATGGAGAAAAATAACTAAACTAATAGCTATCTAGAGTACCCAGTAACAAAAAATATAAAGAGAAAGAGAGGAGAGAGAGAGTATAGGCATAATGAAATAGAGAGTTTGTAACTTGAATTTCCAAACATTATGGGAAATATAACATCAACTACCCAAATACACAATGTATGAAGAAAATATCTACATAACTATCTAGACCGAAGAAACATTTAGACATGCATGTTTAGTTTATTTTGATATATAATATTTCCATTTCCAAATTGAGATATAAGTCGAACAACATCATTTATCGTAAAAAAATAAAATACTACCATTGCTTACACATAATCTGTTTTAGCACCTTGCCCTTTTGCTTTTCTGTAAATTTCAAGCATGGTTAATAATTTGATTTACATATGATATGTCACGTTGTCTCACATATATTGCATATTGTTTATTTTATCATGCAATATAGTCATATTCTGATTACTTACATGTATTAATTATACATGACACGTATATGATTAAGTACGATTTTAGGTTCAAATTTGAGTATCATGCTGAAGTCCCCAACAAAACCAATGGACATATTTTGAGTATGAAATCATATTAAAGTACCATTTTATTTTCGAGAACACTTGGCCTGGATTGGGGCCAATTTTAACATTAGGGTCATGGTTTGAACAGACTAGCTTGAGGTCCACTAGAAAACATCTTAACTCCAGGCCATGTGGTTTCTGAGAAGACATCTTTTGAAGGTTTTCCTATATAAGACCATGTAATTTGGTTGAGGTTTACTAGGCGATGTTTCACACCAAATATCTAAACTTCAGGCCTTGTGGCTTCTAACTAGTAGAGTTCCTGTTTTGTCTATGTAAGTCAATGTAAAATCAAATGACCCCTGGGTTGGATCCAATTCTGACCACAGGGCCATGATGAACAAACTTGGTAGAGGTTTTTAGACCATGTTACAAACCAAATATCTAAACTCTATGCATTGTGGTTTCTTACAAGAACATTTATTTCTAGTTTTTCCCCATGTAAGTCTTAGTTAAAATAAGTGACCCCTTTGGCAGATATGAATCAACTTTGTAGAGGTTCATAAGACAATGCCACATACCTAATATATAAGCTCTAGGCCTAGCGGTTCCCGAGAATAAGAGATTTTAGGATTTCAATTTTAAAATCTTATTAAGATCTTGTGACCCCGATATGCAAATGACCCGAACCACCTGAAAAAATTTGGTAAAGCTTCGTGCAGAAAACATCAGAGACAAGGTTCATCAAATTTGGCTCAGTGGTTTCAGAGGTGAGGTCGTTTAAATCATTTGTGGACAACAACCATTAATCCTAAAAGCTCAAATGAGCACTATCCAACTATGAGCAAATCCAACATTAACTGTTGTTTTTTTCAGCAGCCACTTTTTCATCCCAGACGTTTTTGTTTTCAATTGTTTAAAACATCGAAGATCCACAATGAAAAATCATTTTCAGCAATAAATGGTTATAAATATAATGTCTTGGACTGCAATTACCTGCAATCATACATTAAATCATCATAAATCACAATAGTATAATTTTACAAGACAACATGTTATGCAAAATGGGTACTACATATATATCCATGTTTTGTCATCGTTCTTCACCAGTTCAGGGCAGCGAATTCGTAAATTCAGCATGTGAAGTGAGCACATGCACAAAGAGTGATTGTGATCAGTCAAGTGAAACAAATGAAACAAGAGCTGTCCAAGACAGCGCTCTTCACTTTTCTGAGTGATAGACATATGCTAATATTTTAAGTGTAAACGTTAAAAACATATTACATACAGTATTGAGCCTGAAACATATAGGAAGTTTCAACCTTTTGGATTTAGAACTAACGGATATAAGAAATTGGAAAGCATAAACCTAACATATTCCATTATTAATGAACGAAAAGAAAAAATTCTAAGTACGGTACAAACATGAATTTAACATTTAAATGCCCGTTTGAAAGCTTTCCCAACTTTGAAACTGATCAAGTTATCCAACCTCTGACTCTGTTAGACATTTTTTTGAGGAATTGACCTTAACCAATCAAACAGTTGAAAAAATGAGAATAGCTGAGTAAAATTAAATGTAGGGTTACCTGCCCTTTTAAAATGGGCTCTTTTTTATAGTTAACAAGTATACCAAATTTGAAATGATTTTGTTCGATGGTTGAAAAGAAATTGACCTCAATATTAAAAAACTTAACCAAATAAAAAAAGCATTTCCATGTGAAAAAAAAATGAGGTCACCTGCATTTATGAAATGGATTCCATTGTAGAACGTAATTTTTCGAAGTTTAAAATGAAAAAAAAATATTTTGGAGAAACCTTAACCATAACAGAAAATTCTTAGTCGTAAAAGGGCCATAACTATACTAAAATGATTTTAAGGGATACTTGCTCTTTTTTAATGGGTTCCCTTTTATGATAGTTAAGAAGTTGTAAATACGTTCCAAATTCATAGTTTAAGAAAAAAAACAGAACTAAAACAGAAAATTCTAAGTCGAAAAGGGCCATATATGTTTCAAAATAACTTTTAGGGTTACTTGACTCTTTTAAAATGGGTTTCCTTATGGATAGTAAACATTTTTCTTACAATTTTGCAATCAATATGCGTTAAAGTGTTAGGTATTTTTTTTTACCAAAACAGAAAAATCTTACTCAAAAAAGGTTCATGACTGTGCCAACCCAGAAAAATTCAAATCAGAAAAGGGCATAACCATGCAAACCAGATTTTTAGGGTAACCTGCTCTTTTGAAATGGGCACCTTTCTTCATAGTGATCAAGTAATCTAAGTTTGAATGGATTTCTTTTTGAGAAATTGACCATAACAATGTACATTACCATCCATGGAAATTCAAAGAGGGCCATTACTTTGCCAAAATTATCTTTAGAGTTACCTTCCCTTTTTAAATAGGTTCTTTTTTTGATAGTGAATAAGTATACGAAGTTTGAAGTTATTATGATTAATGCTTATGGAAAATGAACCTAAAAGAAAACCTTTACCAACGCCAACAACGCCGATGAGAGGGGCATGACAATAGCTCTACATGTTTTCTTCGATTTCCTACTCCTGCAAAATTAAAATTGTGTTTTGCATCAGATTAACAGCAGTGTGCTTTGTACTGAAGTATGGTCATGACATAAGGTCTAGCGCCCGGATTATTTAAACATCTCAATTAACATGATTGAAAGAGTGTCACCAGTGGTGGTGCATATGCTGATGTTTCATAGTATTCAAGTATATATTTAATACGTTATTCTATTGGAAGAAATTTATTGTAAAATTAAATAAAGGGAGATGATTAAACAACTGGTCCATGTAGAGTTACAGTTCTTAGTTACTGCACTTTCCAATCTTACAATCCATTTATGCATTGAGTTTCAAATCGATACCTTGTACAGTTTATGAGAAATGCTCCGGACAAAAATTGAAAAAAATGGGGTGAAAAAACAAAACAAACATGGGGTGAGATAATTTAAAATTTGGGCCGGATATAGTTATTGTTCTTAGTCATTGATCTTCTCCTAGTCTAATCATAACTGATGGTTCAAGTCGATACCTTGTATAGTTTTTCAGTAATGCCCTATTCTAAAGTTGCTGAAAAAAAACAACCAGACAGGGCAAAAACATATGCCCCCGATCACAGACCTCGCGCATAAAAGTACATTATCGACATGAAGTATATTCAACAATGCCTTACTTTAAATATTTGCACAATATCAACCTAATACAAATATGTCGGATATTCAAGTTTTTCGAAAGAGTACCAATGCAGCCACAATAAACGCCGCAAAAATATAACGATTAAGATTAAAAAAAAGGCTTCCGATATGAAAGTAGTAGGTCAAATAGCAGTGTCAATATGTATCTTTTTTTCCTCCTTAGCATTACTCTTCAAATAATCAATAAACTGGATGATCCCTGCTTTATGCACTTCTACCATTTATAGTTATGATATTGATCAATATCAATTAGGAAACTTAGGAGTTGCATTCTAAAGTTAATTTGCTATACAAAACCAAGTTTAAAAAGCATAACTATTTCAATAAATCGCTGAAACAGAAAAAAAGTTTTCTTACAATTTACATGTTTAAGATTATGCCATTATGCCAAAATAACAGGACTTAGTATGAAGAAATGATTAGTAAATCCCCACTAAACCAATACGTAGTCTAGTTGAACGGTATCATATCGGAGAAATAGAGAGAGAGATAGAGAGAGAGTTGTGGGTAAGAGAGGGGGAGAGAGAGCATTTATGCACTTTCGAATGTATTATCAGCATT
>CM037781.1:20015494-20065494 GCA_021229015.1 Solen grandis
TCACAGACGGTGACCATGCATCTGAAGATGGGTATTGATAGATACATATAATTGTAAATCAAGTTCCTAGTCAAAGACCAACTGTGAACAAGCTGCTTTAATCGCAGGGTGTACATTTCAATTGTTAAAATTATGTTCATAAAAGTCTAAAGGGATTTCTTCTTTTGTATATTTTAATTTATGTCTGTATATAAAGGTCCTTGAAACAAATAAATGACAAACAGCAAAAAAAAATAAAAACAAAAAAATATGTATGTATGTAAATATTAGTATTAATGATTATTTTCTGTTCTGTTTATTCCTCCTTCAAAGTCATCCTCTTCTGTTAAGTCATATGTATCTAATATTAACTGAGAAAGTATCCTGTGAAGGTCCTCCTTAAGAAATATGATTGTCCAATGGCTACATAGGGATATCATGTGACCAGTGGTTGTCCATTGGATACATGGGTTAATCATGTGACCTGTCAGTGGTTATATCTTGTGATGGCCTTCCCTTTTATAGAGTTACTGCAAAATTAAGTTACTGGTAAATGCATTTATTTCATTCTAGTCATTGCAAACAAACCCTTTAAGATGAAAATTTGAAGTTGTTTAAGTAAGTTCATTTAAACCTAAGAGCAGTGGTCACTTGAGGAATCATCTAGAAGTTACCTTCATTCATGAGAAGTGACCAGTGGTTGACCCACATTCTATAACCTTTTGAATCAAGTGTCAAAATCAGGTTTTGATATTGCCATTTTATTTTCATGGTGATATTGAACACAATCCATGAATATATTATAAATAATCTTGCAAGAGATTTAATGCAGTAAACATAACAACTTATTCTTTACAGGGATATCTGTTCATTATTGAAAGAATATTGAAATGGATTTAAATGTATGATATATTTGGTTTTATCTTGATTATTTTAAGGACAAGTAACTTGCACCTGTCAGAAGAAAACAAACACAAGGTTTCTGACTTTAGGGGAATCAAGCATTATGGAAGGACAGTATGGGTAGAATTAAATTTGACTGATTTTACAGTCTTTTTACTTTATTTCTTTCATTTTTGACAACTTTTTGTCATATGAGAAGATTTAATGTTCTCTTCTAATGAGGAAAGAAATGGAAGATGAATTTCATTCAGATAATTGACTAAGAACTTTGAGCCATGAAGCTTAAGATGTGTATGGTCAAACAGCTGAGCATAGAATTACTAGCTTGATTTTAGTATGCTTTTTTTTTTATCATATCTAATATCTGGATAAGCCCAATCTTTTTTTTTAATCATATCTAATATCTGTAATAGCCCAATCTTTTTTTATCATATCTAATATATGGAAAAGCCCAATCTTTTTTTATCATATCTAATATCTGGAATAGCCAATTTTTTTTTTTATCATATCTAATATCTGGAAAAGCCCAATCTTTTTTTATCATATCTTATATCTGGAATAGCCAATTCTTTTTTTTTATCATATCTAATATCTGGAAAAGCCCAATCTTTTTTTATCATATCTAATATCTGGAAAAGCCCAATCTTTTTTTATCATATCTAATATCTGGAATAGCCAATTCTTTTTTTTATCATATCTAATATTTGGGGAGAAAAAAAATCTACACATATATCTCTATATCCTGTATGTATTTGTTGACCGTGCATATATTTTGAACGTGCAATGTACATATATGTTTATAAATGTTATCTGATGGTGAAAGCAGGATGAAAGTATAAAAATGTTATCTGATAGTAAAAGCAGGATGGAATTATGTTATTTGGAAGTCTTATTTTGTTTTGTGTGAACAGCTATCTTAATTATATTTGAATTTCTGTATGTTTACACTAGTCACAGATGTAGAGCAACCAACTGAACTCACTAACCCTTTACAGCTTGAGTTACCAAGGAAACGACCTGTGTGAAGTCAAGGTCAAGTCTCAGCAGTGTGGCATATGGCCTTGCTGTGCAAGAAATTCTTTTTTTTTTCTTTTTTTTTCATTGCCGATTGGATCTGAAAGACTTTTGACAATGAAGTGTGCTTGATGATATTGGAATACCTTGATAAAAGTTTAAATGGTGACTTGAATGTCAGTCTTGATATTTTTAGAATCAAATGTGCATGGAGTTTTGTTAACATTATAAGTTTGTTTATAATTTTACAACTGTTCACCAATCTTCACTGATATGTATATACAAGACCAGGCAACAGTAATGTGTTTTTCTATGTATGGAAATCAATAACAAAACTCTACAAACCTCAGATACACATTTCATATTCAGACTGAATCCTACTGTGGAATGTCTGATTAAGATTTACAAAAACGTGTCATTGATTTCTTAAGCTCAGGTGAATAAGTGTTTGATGAACTTGCTTCCAGGTTGTAATTTATGTAAAAAATATTAAAGTATAAGGCTGACAACATAGGCTTTAAAGTAATTAATTTTTGTATTTTATACATATTGCAGCAACGTGAACTTAAAAGAGATGTTAAGAAAATTCGATAATTGCTACTACAGATCATGAATGCAGTTTTTAATATAGTTGTTATTATACCCTGTGCTTAGGTAGTTTTGTAGTAATTGAAATGAATCTTACATTCAGTGATATCAAAAAATTTAATTAATCCAGACTATAATGTGGTATGTGGTATGAACCAGAGTCATGAGAGTAGAAATGATCTAGATAATTGCTCTACATGTACTTGCTTTCAGTGCAAAGCCTTAATTAAATTCTCCTTTTGCAAACTCAAGGTAGCAATTACATTATAAAAAGAAAGTTAATAAATTATCTCCTTTTCAACAGTATTTTGAAATATCTTGTCCTGGATACTGGCAGATTTTACTATGCAGATGTTTATTCTTTCAATTTTAATGTGTCATGAAGTTGTCTTTTTTGTCAAAGATAAGTTTTTTAGCGGTTTATTCAGAAATATATTATCTTAAATATTCTGAGAAATAACTTAGTGAATATACACATCAAACACTAAAGACCAGATATATCCGGATGTTTTGTAAAATTCTTTATTTCAAGTAGTTTTTACAATAAGAGCATGTTTCAAGAAAAAAAAAGCAAACATCAGAAGAAATAAAGTTCTGATGAGAAAATTGTGTATCCAAGTAATAATAGCCTAAAACCTGTGAACCATTTACCTTTAGATATTAGGAAAATAACCAATGTGACAAGCATAATAGCAGGCCTAAGTTGCGGGCTGATCAGGTTGTATATAGTTCACTACTCATAGATATATTGGAAATTAAAAGAAAATTCTTTAACCTGATTAGACAGAAAATTTCTATTAGCCTAATGGTTATACCACGATTTGATTTTGTGATTTAGGGTTGAAGGGGCCCTGTGAACTTTAGTGTGCGACTGAGGTGCGAGGACTGATTGTGTTGTGAATGTTGTATTGTGTAACTGGTAGTCATGTGACTGTCAAGTGTGGAGACTGCTCACCAGAATCCTATACTGATTTGTTGACATTCTTTGTACATGCTGTGAATAATGAAAAAAAAAAATGTTATTTAAAAATGTTAAAAAATACAAATAAAAGAGATGTGAGAAAAAAGTTTCTTTCTTTATACATATACACCATTTGAAGTTTTATTTTTGCCAATCATAAAGAAAAGAATTACATGAATATAAAAATTACCTTTGTAACAACTTATATTACTATTTTTAGCTCACCTGAGCACATGAAAATTTAAAAAATCTTCTTCTCCGAAACCACAAGGCCTAGCCTTTTGATTTTTGGTATGTAGCATGATCTTATGACTCTCTACCAAGATTGTACAAATTATGACCCTTGGGTCAAAATTGGCCCAGCCCCAGGGGTCACTTGATTTTACATAGGCTAATATGGAAAAAAACTTGAAAAATCTTCTTCTCAGAAACAACAAGGCCTCGAGTTTATATATTTGGTATGTAGCATGGTCTTATGACTCTCTACCAAGATTGTTCAAATTATGACCCTGGGGTCAAAATTGGGCGCTGTTCAAATTATGACCCTGGGGTCAAAATTGGCCCCGCGCCAGGGGTCACTTGATTTAACATAGGCTAATATAGGAAAAAAACTTGAAAAATCTTCTTTTCAGAAACCACAAGGCATAGAGTTAAGATATTTGGTGTGTAGCATTGTCTAGTTGATCACTACCAAGTTTGTTCAAATCATGACCCTGGGGTCAAAATTGGCCCCGCCCCAGGGGTCACTTGATTTAACATAGGCTAATATAGGAAAAACTTGAAAAATCTTCTTCTCAGAAACCACAAGGCCTCGAGTTTAGATATTTGGTATGTAGCATGGTCTATGATCTCTACCAAGTTTTTTCAAATCATGACCCTGGGGTCAAAATTGGCCCCGCCCCAGGGGTCACTTGATTTAACATAGGCTAATATAGGAAAAACTTGAAAAATCTTCTTCTCAGAAACCACAAGGCATGGAGTTAAGATATTTGGTGTGTAGCATTGCCTAGTGGATCACAACCAAGTTTGATCAAATCATGACCCTTGGGTCAAAATTGGCCCAGCCCCAGGGGTCACTTGATTTTACATAGGCTAATATGGAAAAAAACTTGAAAAATCTTCTTCTCAGAAACCACAAGGCCTCGAGTTTAGATATTTGGTATGTAGCATGGTCTTATGACTCTCTACCAAGATTGTTCAAATATGACCCTTGGGTCAAAATTGGCCCGCCCCAGGGGTCACTTGATTTTAACATAGGCTAATATAGGAAAAAAACTTGAAAAATCTTCTTTTCAGAAACCACAAGGCATAGAGTTAAGATATTTGGTGTGTAGCATTGTCTAGTTGATCACTACCAAGTTTGTTCAAATCATGACCCTGGGGTCAAAATTGGCCCCGCCCCAGGGGTCACTTGATTTAACATAGGCTAATATAGGAAAAACTTGAAAAATCTTCTTCTCAGAAACCACAAGGCCTCGAGTTTAGATATTTGGTATGTAGCATGGTCTTATGACTCTCTACCAAGATTGTTCAAATTATGACCCTGGGGTCAAAATTGGCCCCGCCCCAGGGGTCACTTGATTAAACATAGGCTAATATAGGAAAAAAACTTGAAAAATTTTTTTTTTCAGAAACCACAAGGCATAGAGTTAAGATATTTGGTGTGTAGCATTGTCTAGTTGATCTCTACCAAGTTTGTTCAAATCATGACCCTGGGGTCAAAATTGGCCCCGCCCCAGGGGTCACTTGATTTAACATAGGCTAATATAGGAAAAACTTGAAAAATCTTCTTCTCAGAAACCACAAGGCATGGAGTTAAGATATTTGGTGTGTAGCATTGCCTAGTGGATCACAACCAAGTTTGATCAAATCATGACCCTTGGGTCAAAATTGGCCCAGCCCCAGGGGTCACTTGATTTTACATAGGCTAATATGGAAAAAAACTTGAAAAATCTTCTTCTCAGAAACCACAAGGCCTCGAGTTTAGATATTTGGTATGTAGCATGGTCTTATGACTCTCTACCAAGATTGTTCAAATTATGACCCTGGGGTCAAAATTGGCCCCGCCCCAGGGGTCACTTGATTTAACATAGGCTAATATAGGAAAAAAACTTGAAAAATCTTCTTTTCAGAAACCACAAGGCATAGAGTTAAGATATTTGGTGTGTAGCATTGTCTAGTTGATCACTACCAAGTTTGTTCAAATCATGACCCTAGGGTCAAAATTGGCCCCACCCCAGGGGTCACTTGATTTAACATAGGCTAATATAGGAAAAACTTGAAAAATCTTCTTCTCAGAAACCACAAGGCCTGGGGTTTAGATATTTGGTGTGCAGCATTGTCTAGTAGATCACAACCAAGTTTGTTCAAATCATGGCCCTGGGATCAAATTTGGCCCCACCAAGGGGTCACCTGATTTTACATAGGCTAATATAGAAAAAACTTGAAAAATCTTCTTCTCCGAAACCACAAGGCCTAGCCTTTTGATTTTTAATATGTAGCATGGTCTTATGACTTTCTACCAAGATTGTTCAAATTATGACCCTGGGGTCAAAATTGGCCCCACCCCAGGGGTCACTTGATTTAACATAGGCTAATAGGAAAAAAAACTTGAAAAATCTTCTTCTCAGACACCACAAAGCATAGAGTTTAGATATTTGGTGTGTAGCATTGTCTAGTCAATTCTTACCAAGTTTGTTCAAATCATGACGCTGGGGTCAAAATTGGCCCCGCTCCAGGGATCACTTGATTTTACATAGACTTATATTGGGAAAAAAACTAGAAAAATCTTCAAGGTCTGGAGTTTATATATTTGGTATGTGACATGGGCTAATAGACCTCTACCAAGTAGAGTGTGGTAGTGTGTAGCATTGTCTAGTCGATTCTTACCAACTTTGTTCAAATCATGACCCTGAGGTCAAAATTGGCTCTGCCCCAGGGGTCACTTGATTTTACATAGCCTAATGATAGCAGGTGAGCGATCCAGGGCCATCATTGATTATGTTAATTTTTCACTGTCAACATGGGGGTGGGACTATATAGGAATGGATTCCACTTCATTGAAGTTGGGGCTAAATAGGAATGGATTCCACTTCATAGAAGTTGGGGCTGTATAGGAATGGATTCCACTTCATTGAAGTTGGGGCTAAATAGGAATGGATTCCACTTCATAGAAGTTGGGGCTGTATAGGAATGGATTCCACTTCATAGAAGTTGGGGCTGTATAGGAATGGATTCCACTTCATAGAAGTTGGGGCTGTATAGGAATGGAGGGGCTGTATAGGAATGGATTCCACTTCATGAAGTTGGGGCTATAGGAATGGATTCCACTTCATTGAAGTTGGGGCTGTATAGGAATGGATTCCACTTCATTGAAGTTGGGGCTGTATAGGAATGGATTCCACTTCATTGAAGTTGGGGCTAAATAGGAATGGATTCCACTTCATTGAAGTTGGGGCTGTATAGGAATGGATTCCACTTCATAGAAGTTGGGGCTGTATAGGAATGGATTCCACTTCATTGAAGTTGGGGCTGTATAGCGTCACAAGATATTTATAGCTGAATCAGGGGCAATAACTCTGTAATCCTTGAGATAACTCAAGTGAAATGTCACACACCTCTCCACTTAATTATCAACGCACACACAAAATTTAAACTGAATCAGTTAAGAAATGTTGAAGTAATTTGTGTCAGAAGATAATTGGGTCGAATCAGGGGCAATAACACTGTACTATTTGAGATAACTACCTCTCCACCTAATTATCAATGCACACACAAAATTTAAACCAAATCAGTTAAGAAATACGGAAGTAGTTTGCATCAAAAGTTTTGGGATGGATGGACAGACTGACAAACTAACAAACCTAACAGACTCTTATATACCCCCTCTCAAACTTTGTTTGCAGAGGTATAAAAATAAGGAAACTTTAAAAATCATCTCCTTCAAAATTACTAGCCAGATTTCAAAATATTTTAGTACAGATGTTCCTTGTGTAACCCTCTACCAAGAGTGCTAAAATTATTCCGATTCATAAAAAAACATTGCTACCATGCTAATTTGCCTTATATGTATATAGTGAAAGCTTCGACTTCTCCAAATCTGCAGGCCAAATTTTAGATTTTTTTGACACAGTTGTTCATTGGGTAACTCTTTACAAATGTTTTTAGTCCCTACCGGTGTTTACACCTGAGGGGGACTATAGGTTTGCCCTCCGTCTGTCTGTCAGTCTGGATGTCCGAAATATATTAATATTATGAAACTTGATAAATGAATAGATGGCAGGATGGAGATTCTGCACATTACTTTTTTATTTCTCAGACCAAAATTCTGGTTGTTATGGTTAAGGAAAAATTATGCACCTCACAGGTAGAGGAGAGGACTCATGTATTGCCTGCAACACCAGTTACTTGTTGCTATTCAATCCTTCCAAGGGGAGACAAACTTAAGCCTATCTTCAACTTATGTTATGACATTGGTTTTGTGAGTGAAACTTCCCCTACTTGTTTGATTTCAAGGAATTTTTCAGAAAGTTAATTAAATCAACGGAGAGATGTGTATGAAGGAAGACATTTAGCATCCAACATTTTAAAGGGGAATTAATTTGCTTCCTTTTCTATCCAGCTGTAAATCTTCGGACTGTCCATTACATTTCACTACATGCCAGTAGTGGGACACTTGGCGAGTTTTGCCAAGGACAACTTATGATGATATGAACATACAGATGTTGACTACAGGAGACAGTTAAGTTCTGGGACCACAACATACCACAGTTTTAGTTGAGAGAAGAAGTAAACATTATGCTGTATAATGTACACTTGACCCTTTACCAAGGGGTCTGTTAAAAAATGAGCTAGGGTATGGCACTCAGATTCCCTTGTATCTAACTACTGTCTCTTCTAATGCTGTCTCTTCAGTAAAAAACAGGAACCACAAGTAGGAAATCTTTGACCGTATGGTCTAAGATATGGCCATTATAATCAGAAAACGATTGCTAGCAATTAAAAATCGCCGACAATGATTTCTTGTTTGTCTACAAATATTGCATCTTATGATTTTAGACAGACTAGTAGTTTGTGGTTGGTTACAACTCAACTGTAAGCTTATTTCTAATTGTATAGTTTGACACTGTCTGGCACTACCTTTTTGGTCTACATTGCTACAGTAATATTTTGACCTGTAAACTGTGAAAATGATAATAAAGTACAAATGATAACAAAGGCATTCGCTTTTTGTTATGTATTGATATTTATCTTATAATACAAAAGCTTACTTCTTAGTAGTCTATATCTGATAAACAAATTGCAAGTAAAAGTTTTGAAGTCATTGAACAATCAATAACCAGTCAGGAAGATGGCCTGATTAACCCTTTCCCTCATAGAGGACACCATGAAAAGACCTATGCGAACAGCATAAAACCAGATCAGCCTGCGAGTAACTCGCAGGCTGATCAGGTTTTATGCTGTTCGCTGCTCCTCAGTGGTCTGGAAATGAGGACTTTATAATTAAATTTGGTAAGGTTTAACTGTGGTTTTCTGCAGATCAGGCTTTATGTGATACCTATTGAGGGTGTCAAAATGAGTCTATATGAGGGAAAGGGTTAAAAACAAGACCAAAGAACAGAAAGAAGACAACATTGATGTATATGTTTAGAAGAGCTGATGGACAAAGAGAATAATTTGGGTGTATTCTTTTATTTGTGTTAGGATTTTCAAAAATGACAAACATAAATTCTCATAGAGTTTAATAAATAAGAATGAACTCATACAGACAAAATGCCATACGGTTACACTTCAATCATTGAATATGTACAATATTTCAGTCACCATTATCAAAAATATCTTTATTCACCATCAACAAAAACAAAATACAAAGAAAACTTTCTTAATACCATTAACACAAGAAGAACAGAGATAAACAACAAGTCCCTGACATCAATGATATGGAGAGCTGTGTATAAATATGAAAATTTACCAAATTACCAAACTTAAGAAAATACTAAAAACACCTTTTAACCAATGATTACATCTTTTACATAGGGCCAAAAAAATAAAAAAGTTCCATCTTTGGTTGCCTGACCAACCCTCTCTTTTAACGACTGACCCTTAAGGTTTTTTTTACCTTTCAGCCTTTGAAAATCCCGACCTACCAACCCTTTTTTATTTGCTGCAGACCAGAAACAAAACTTTTTTTTTTTTTTTTTGCCTAATGAATTTCAAAACTGAATTAATATGTCTGCAACCAATTAAAGAAAAGTGTTTTATAATTTCTATGAATGAGACTTACAGCGAGCTTGAATTTGGTCCTAGACTCATAGTACAAACGAAATTTATGCTCCCTTTGTATTTTCCAAGAAATTTAATTGTCTTTTTTTTAATTATTTTTTTTTACATGCAATTTATAGCTTATGATGTCATATACATGTTGTGATATTCTGTAAATATCATTTCAATATTTCTTAAGAATGAAGTTTTTATGTTATAAAATGACATGTTAATCCAAAAATTCTGTGTAAACAGTAATGTTTTTCAGTAAATGATATCCCTGAAACAATAATGGGGACCCCTATATTTAATTAATTTTTTTTTTTAGATAAGATCTAAAAAAAAAATCTCAATGCTAGAAATAATTGCAATGCTTTAAAAATATTTTGAAAATATGTTCTAATATTGTACATTTTGATCAAATTGTCCCCCAAAAAATGATCCCTCTAATTGACAGGTGGCAGTTTATAAGGACTGATGACTTGACAGCAGCTCCCCTGGCTGACAGGTTTATATAGAATAATCTTTGCAAAACCATGACTGTGTAGTGACTTCTTTTACTATGCATCCCTACCTTTTAATAAGTCCCAGAGAATAGTATGTCCTTTCAACAGAAGTAACACCAGTCAGCACAGCAGTTTACAATAATAAGGTGTCTCTTGTTGCATATGAAATACAGAAGGGAGTGGTTGTAGTAAAAACTTGCAAATTAGCAATAATAAACAGACAATCTCAGAATTGATAATAATGTTTTCAGGACTATTTTGGAAATCATCATGCTTTATCACAAGGTGAAATGGTCCCTGGAAAGAAATGCACAAAATTTAGTCTGCACGGACAATAACTTATGCTACAATATAAATTATATTTTGTTCACACGATGTAGTAGAACCCATAGGTATTTGGTTGCAAGACACTTCTCCTCAACCCACCTCCACAAACTCACTCTTATATTGCTCGTCATGACAGGTTCATACACATGGCCCTCGTTACATAATTAATTTATACAAATGACAAATATTGCAAACTAAATTGTTACTCATACATGTCAAACATTCTTCTTACTTAAAATGCCTATGAAACAAATATCCCCTATAATTCTAACAAAATAATGCCCAAAGTAGCAGCTTATATTCAGAACAAAAATAACCATATGGAAATGTCATTGAATTTAAAGTTCACTGGCTTGATGGAGAACACCTCTGACTGGCTTAATCTATTTCTAACAGCATAATAAATTAACTTTGAATTATACGAAACTCTTATCAAATCAATAATAACAATATGAAAGGTGGGAATACTCTGACTACCATTTATATTTTGTAAACTTTCAGTCCAATGCGAATGCTTTAATGACGCTGCAGTATCTTTGATTTTTATTTTGTCAAAATTACAAGGGTATTGAAGTTACAGGTGCATTTTCAGTAATGAGAATGTTTATTTGAATTGTATCAGGCATAACTTTGTTTGCAATATTTGCCTTTTTAATAATCTATCATGTAATTAAGTCATGTGTGCGAGCCTATCTTGTATTAAAATTTTCTTCATATACGAGGGGTGTTCAAAAAGTATCCCGAAAAGTGCCATAACTTATTTATTAATATGGTTATTACAATAAAATTTTCAAAAGTGATACTTTGATATATTTTGAACTTAATCTGAAAGAGAAAGTGTTACAAATTGCACTCATGCAAATTCCAGTCACTATGGCAACATTAAGCCTAACATTGAGCGGGGCAAATTTTGCAAATCTTCACATGTTTACTTGTCTTTAAAGATCACATATAGACATATTCCCAATGCCAAAAACTGCCCAAAATATACGGACCGCTACCAAGACCTTTTCTCAAGGCCTAAGTATTGTCATGGGCTGAAATCTGACGCCATTTCCGTTAATATCAGAAGATGAGAAAATTTGTTTCGCGAAAATCGCAAATATGGCACTAGAACACCGCTATCCCATAGTTTTGTATATTAATGTGTAAAACGAAATCAGAGACGCCCCCCATGATCATGATCACTAACGGCAAAGGTTAAAAGAAGAAAACTACTAATATGGGTGGTGCATCGCTTTCAAGACGACCCTGCACACAATGCTGCCGACCACCCAAAATAAGGACGTCCGTGCATGACGTCAGGAAAAGAAGACAATAAAGGAGTTGTCTGGGAAACAATTCGTAAAATTCCACAGGAGCGTTTCAGGTCATACTTTAACAAGTGGATCTGTTGGTGGGAGATATTTCGAAAAGATATAATTTTAGATGTGTAAGAATGACTTTACAGATGCCATATTCCTTCAACCATTAATTTGCCCCGCTCAACGTTACCCGATGTTACCATAGTGACTGTGGAATTTGCATCAGTGCAATTTGTATCATTTATGCTTTAGGATTAAGTTCAAAATATATTAAAGCATCACTTTACAAAATTTCTTTCTAATAATCATATCAATGAAAAACATATGGCAGTGCTCTGGATACTTTTTGAACACCCCTCGTACCCAGTATCATGCATCTACAAAAAATTATGTACTAATACTAAGAATGTACTAATCTTTCTTATTATCTTACATGTTCATCTGCATTTGATGCATATTGTAAAGTGGTAAGTAGGATGGGTCCCCGAAAAAAAATGAGGACTCCACACACGAGTGACCATAACAGCAGGCACAGAACCAAAAGTAAGACAAAGCTGCGATTTTCTAACCTTTACGAACCTGTTCCTGATCATGATAGCACATTTTCGCTTTGTTGTGTAATAGATGCCAAATATGAATAATGAGGAAAACCGTATGAGTGCTACGATTATGTTGCTGATTAGCAAGAAATAACTAGGAGATAAATATAGTAGATCTACAGGGACATGTATTGATGAGACTTTAAAAATAAAACAACAGTGTTCTCTGCAAAACATGTGTCACCTGCTGAAGCGTGACGGAAAAAGTGTGACAGAGAGACAGATGGATGGACAGGCAGACGGACAGATGGATAGACGAACAGACGATGGAAAAGTGATCCCTGTGTAATCTCTGCTTACAGCAGGTGACACAATAAACTGTCAGTAAAATTCAGATGCTCATATAAAATCGAATACAAACATGCTTTTTTGATTACATTGAATAATAATCTCCTATTTCATGATTGAATAAAATGATGGTGATATCTAAAGGTAAAACAAGAGGGTAATTGTGGCTCTAGTTGGCTCATTTGAGTAACATCAGTTTAAATAAAGCCACTTAAGATTGAACTAAAAAAAAAAAAAGACTGAACTATACAAACATCAGCAGATTCAAGATTATGAAAGAAAACTAGTCGTTTCTACAGAAGCCTCTTTTATGAACAGATCAACTTGGCTTTAGCAATTATGGTATAGAACTGTGTGTTAAACCAGAACTTGTATCCTAAAATTCGATACAAAAATACAATAGTAATATAAGAACATTGGCTGACACCACACTGGTCTTCATTCATAAGTGGATCAAAATTAATCATACAGTTACTGAGAAGTTCAATAAGGTTAAATAAATGGACTGGTATTTTAAATGAACAAATTACATACTGAGGGAGACAACCTATGCAAATAAAAATATTGGTTATTTCCCTTGAATTATACACCCTTACAACTTTTATTTTAGCCCTTGGTAGAAGGCCATTTGTGCCAATTCAAACTAAATTCTAATCAAAATTCTATCAAATCCAGAGATGTTATCTAAAGCATACTGTTGACAACCGACATATGGTGATCACAATAGCTCACACTGAGCACATTTTGCTGACAGAGCAGGTGAGCTAGTAATTCGTTGAAGGTCTCATTCCCTGCATCAACTCCTTCCTGACATGATTCCTACCTTATCACTGACCAAAGTCATTGTAAGGAGGGAGAACTGTAACTGTTCACTGGTATAAATATGTTCATGATTTCAAAAAACAAATGTATGGTGACCTTGGTTTCTATGATGATTTTGTTTGACAAACATTTTATGTGGAGATATGCAGATTTTGGCCTAAGATGAATGCCAAGCACCATATGAACTGATAATACAGAATTAAACAAGAAAGCAAACTATAGGCTAATATTATCAACGTTACAGAGTATGTATATCTGTATGTCTATATCAATATATCAACATTACAGAGTATGTATATCTGTATGTCTATATCAATATATCAACATTACAGAGTATGTATATCTGTATGTCTATATCAATATATCAACATTACAGAGTATGTATATTGTATATCTATATCAATATATCAACATGTCACAGACATGTATTTATGTAACATATACAAAAACTGTAAAAAGTCAGGTTAACTAAGATCATAAAGAAAATGGTCATTATAGCACCAACTGTCAATGATTGTCTGGGATTCTTTTTTTTTTTCTTTTTCTTTTTTGAACAATGTTTGTCTTTGGAAAACCTCATAATGAATTGAATGTCATGGTAATATCTCCTAAGAAGGAGATTAAATTTTTTTGAACTGTATTTCAAACCAGCAGGCAATCACTGACTTTGAGAAACACAGTGCATGCAACTGCAGTATCCTTCTGAACAATGTGATAATTAATATCAACAAAGATAAAATCATTTCACCTTCCAACATAAGAAATACCCACAAAAGCAAAATGATGAGTTCATCGTAATAAATACTGAATAAAAGATAAACCTAAATGGCCGATCAAGTTAAACATCAGGAAAATACCTGATGTTTGATTATATTAATTTTATCTCTCATTATTCTTCAGGAATGCTGTCTCCATATCGTCACTGGAGATTGAACTGCTAAAGCTGCCATCAAACCTGTTACTATGGTTACCAAACACAAACCTTCCTCCGTTTTGTATCTGCTGTGCCCTCTTGTACTGAACCTTCTTGGTCCTTCGTTGAGGCTTACACTTTGAGCAATATTTCCACATCACAATGAAGTTTATAGTCAAACTGATGAAGGCTATCACACCAAGAACTGCTAAACTTATTATTGCACTTCTGAAAAGAAACACATTTAAAGTTGATTCTGGTTTGCATAAAAGATAGCTCTAAATCTAATGTAAGTGGATACAAGGAAACTCTATTGCCCTGAGATGTATCGGAGCTGTAAGTCTGTTCCAAGTTTCTATCCTTAAGTACTGGTCTTATCTAAGAACTGTTATAAGGTGGGACAGCAAGTATATCTCAGGAAAGAAAACAAGAGAGCCAAGATGGCCCTGAATCACTCACCTGAGAAACGGTGCCGTCATTGCCTGTAATAGTATTAAAAGTCATACTGATTAAATAAACCATGCAGAAGAGACTCCTAGGGCGGGGCCAATTTTGACCCCAGGGTCATGATCTGAACAACTTTGGTAGAGTTCTACAAGGCCATGTTACACACCAAATATCTAAACTCTAGGCCTTGTGGTTTCTGACAAGAAGATTTTTCTAGTTTTTTTCTATACAAGTCTATGTAAAATAAAGTGACGCCTGGGGTGGGTCCAATGTTGACCCCAGGGTCATGATTTGAACAAACTTGGTAGTGGTCCACTAGATAACACCACACAAAACTATATAAGCTCCTGGCCTTGTGATTTCGGGGAACAAGATGTTTTAAGATTTCACTTTTGAAATCTATTTTTAGCTCCTGTGACCCAGATATGCAATGGACCAGAACCATTTGAACAACTTTGGTAGAGCTTTATGCAAGGAACATCATAGGCAAGTTTTATCAAATTTTGCCGGGTGGTTTTAGAGGAGATGTCGTTTGAAACAACTGTGGACGATGGACTGATGGACGGATGACGGACAGTCATCGGTCCTAAAAGCTCACATGAGCACTATGTCAGTGGAAAAAAACATCAGACAACATAATTTTATCATAATGAGCGCAGTTTTATTCAGAACACAGCATGACCCTATTAACCAAGATATAATGGCATTACACTGTGAAGTCTTGGACTAAATACGTCATCTACTACAGTGGTCTCGTGATTCTTCGAGGTCGGACAGCCATCGATCCTAAAAAAACTTGAAGAATTGCTGTATTCGAGGAATCATTCAGATATTAAAAATTAAAATTTTATGTTGACATTTGTTGATTTCTAAATATGTTTTTTATTAATTATTTTATGTTCAGCTATTTATTAGCCTTTTGCGTGAAAATTAAGCAAAAAATGAAGTTTTTTATTTATCGATCATTTGACTGACAACTGTTGTTTTTAGTTTTGTATATGGCATCGATGTGTTATATTTACATTCTTGGAATAAACACCAACTTTTTTTTTGCTGTGATTTGTTTGATTGTGTGCAGCTCTCTTCTTTCTTTTATCGATCTACCTTTCTCACAAACAATCAAAATTTAGTTCCTTTAATTTTAATGATTTTATGAATCAGGATGATTTGTCACGGTTTGCTACATGATTCATAGGCTCAAAAATACGTTTTACAAGGCCGTGTTGAAATAACGATTTGCCTACTTACTCTCTGGTGGTTTGGTAATGTGTGAAAACAAATACAAAGCCATCTCTGTCAAGGTGTTAATCACAGCAACAGGTGGTCATGGGGCCTGGTTGCCAAGAATTCAGGTAGATTTAATA
The DNA here is from genome assembly GCA_021229015.1 of Solen grandis. NCBI lineage: Eukaryota > Metazoa > Mollusca > Bivalvia > Adapedonta > Solenidae > Solen > Solen grandis. Next base: position 20,031,771 of record CM037781.1, read on the forward strand.
ACGACCTCGAAGAATCAAGCAGAAATTATATAGGATTTACTATCTAGGGAAAGGCCCGGAGCTCAAGGAATCCAAAATCGCATGTGTGAAGAATCACCCTAATATTTATATAGAATAAGAAGAGCTTAATCAAGGGACTAAGCTAATAGCTCAAGTCATTGCTCTTATTTAATGAATACCACATTGAGGAATCGTGAGATCACTGTTATACTGCATGTTTTGTTTTGTAAAAGACAAAAGGTACATTCAACGTTGGTATCACTATTGACCATTTTCAAGTCATCATTAGTCTGGGGTAGAGAGAATCTTGCTGACTTACTGATATTCAGACTTCATGTCATCATCCAAATGTTTCCTATTCTGGAACTTTCTCGATAAACATTCTGAAACATATACATACAAAAATTCATGTAACACACAAGTGACACAGTGGCTGACTCCTTAAGCACATACAGATTACTTTGTTAAGATTCATAAAGATTTGGCATGGGATGACTGACTGACTGACTGACTGACTGACTGACTGACTGACTGACCGACCGACCGACCGACCGACCGACAGACCGACCGACCGACCGACCGACCGACCGACCGACCGACCGACCGACAGACAGACAGACAGACAGACAGACCGACCGACCGACCGACCGACCGACCGACCGACCGACCGACAGACAGTAGGTGTTTCCAAATTCAAAATGTTTCCCTATGATTAGTAAATGAAAGGAAACAACAAATTAAAACTTCTGTCCATTTCAGAGTCACCCTAGTTTGAACATGGAACGAAATTACTTAAATGAAATGAAATGATCATTTCAATGGCAATCATAACACTATCTCCAGACACCATTTTTATGGCTTTGCAATGTTGTCGATAGGACTGAATATCGCTCTCCAAAAATCGTATTGTAAAATATTGTGATACAAATCTGTATTGCGAACAAATTGATACATATTGGTGTTTACTAAAAATTTTCTTTTTGCTGTTTTGTAAAGAATAAATTCATACTCCTCCACAACGGGCTTGTCATTGGACGCCATTTTGAAACACTTTTACAAGAGAAGGTGCACTTATTACACTGTGAAGATAGAGAAAAATTCACAGAACTTTTTGGCAAAGATGAAACAATAAGGATGTTTCATGTAGATTCATTTTTCATCTTAGATTTTCTTTTTCATGGTATTCTTATTTTCTACAGAAAAACTAGGTATAAAGTCAATGAGGTTAAAAATTGTACTACTTCATATAAAACTAGAACTATCACTAAATGTGATTAATACCCCCGCAATACTGCTTTAGAAATGATGAAGTTATTAGGATTAAGAAGAAGAGTATGAAAAAGACATTTCTTCATTAGTTTTTTTTCCAGATTTTTGGCCGGGATACACAGGTTGTGCTTGACCATTGTATGAAATTGTTTTGAATTCCAACCAGTAGTTTTAAAGTTAAGCTCCGGACAAGGAAAAGTAACAAAGGGCAATAACTCTGTAATTCCTATAGATAGAGTTATGGTTCTTGTGCACTGCACTTCCTCATATTGTGGTTGACCATTGTATGAAATTGTTTTGAAATCCAACCAGTAGTTTACAAGTTATACTCTGGACAAGGAAAAGTAACTAAGGGCAATAACTCTGTAATTCCTATAGATAGAGTTATGGTTCTTGTGCACTGCACTTCCTCATATTGTGGTTGACTATTGTATGAAATTGTTTTGAAATCCAATCAGTACTTTACAACTTATACTCCGGACAAGGTTACAAGTTATACTCCGGACAAGGAAAAAAATACAAAGGGCAATAACTCTGTAATAAGTCAAGATGGAGTTATGGTTCTTGTGCACTGCACTTCCTCTCCATGTGCTTGATCATTGCATGAAGTTGTATTGAATTCCAATAATGCAACGGACCGCTGGACCGACCGACCGACCAACCGACCGACCGACCACCGGGTGACTCCTATATACCCCCCCAAACTTCGTTTCGGGGGTATAAAAAGTATTTCTGAGGAAAAAAATACATCCAGAATGAGCTATTGTCATCATTATGTGACACTCCTCCCCTTTTACAAAGTTAACTCTGTCTGTTCCTGCCTTGTGTTCAGTTCAAGATAACACTTGAAACTATTTGCAACTGCTGGTTCCTGCCTGGCATTCTATACGCTACGATACAGGGATGTAACTAATGTTAGCGACCATTATCGATAGCTGAACACAGGGCAGAACTCACCTCCCATCTCTTCCATGTCTGTGTCTGTCACATTACAGAAACCCATGACATGGTCACACCCACAGCTGCCTGTACAGGAGCACTGGCTGGAACAGTTGTCTCCGTAGTAGCCATATCTGCACTCTGAAAATATATTATAATTAAATAATGCCATTTCATACATTTGAAATTACTGTACACACAGGAAGATTAGGTGGTTCTTAATTTCCAGGGTAACTTATTTGAAGAAAAAAAAAAAAAAAATCACTTATTAGATCAAATATGGCAAAATATTGTTTTGAAATTTGTGCTGTCACACATTTTGACAGACTGAAAGCTATCCATACGTCACCGTGGCTAATCATACAGTGAACTGTTTTATTTACACATGGCATAAATTACTGTTAGACTTTACATTAAAGAGGGGTAGGATAAAGGTGACACATTCTCATAACATGGCATTACTCAACCATGTCCCCGCATAATAAATGACACATTCTCATAACGGATTCTATATCCATTTATATACCATTTAAAGCAATGAATATTCATGAGGTGGAGTGAAATGCCCTTCTTACCCACATCCTACCCCCAGTCGTCCTATCCTCACTCCTTAGAAATTTCAACTGGCAGACTACATTTTTTTTTAATCCCAGCATACACTGCCTCAAGAGTAACTGTTATAAATAATCTTTACTCATTCTCAAATTCACTGTGACCATGAAAATAAAACCCCAAAACATAGCAGAATATCAGCTTATCAGGCATTAATGATGTTAGTTAATATAAAATTGTATTTAAAAATCAGCTGAAAGAACAGCAATTTTAAAATGTTATTTCTCAAATGAATAATTGAATGAGTAAGCAAAAAGAACAACAAACTAGGTTATTTCATTATTCAATCTATATTCACATATAGATTGTTCTACCAGATATTTTGCCACACAAACAATATTCTGCTCTGACATTTTTACTGTTAACTTGTCACTAAAGATCTGTCCCTAAGACAATGTGCTTGACTAATTCACAACTAATTAAACTAGAGCTATCACTGAAGGTGATTAATACCCCCGCAAAATACTTTAATGCAGGAGAAGCCAGACTTCAGGCAGAGCATAGATAAGAACCTGTATACATAGTATATTGGTTGTGATATTAATAAGTAAAGTTTTTATTTAAAGTTGATAGAGAGTCAATAATGGTTGTTTGTCACAGCAGTTTAAAAATATAAGGTTACAGTTCTTGGACACTGCACTTCTCCTAGTCGCCATCTGTTTACATTTTAAGTTTCAAGTATATACCATGTATAATATTCGAGTTATGTTCAGGACAAGAAAAACAAGGAAAAGTAACAAAGGGAAATAACTCTGTAATTACTCTAGATAGAGTTATGGTTCTTGTGCACTGCACTTCCTCATATTGTGGTTGACCATTGTATGAAATTGTTTTGAAATCCAACCAGTAGTTTACAAGTTATACTCCGGACAAGGAAAAAATACAAAGGGCAATAACTCTGTAATTACTCTAGATAGAGTTATGGTTCTTGTGCACTGCACTTCCTCTCATTGTGCTTGACCATTGTATGAAATTGTTTTGAAATCCAATCAGTTTACAAGTTATACTCCGGACAAGGAAAAAATACAAAGGGCAATAACTCTGTAATTACTCTAGATATAGTTATGGTTCTTGTGCACTGCACTTCCTCATATTGTGGTTGACCATTGTATGAAATTGTTTTGAAATCCAACCAGTAGTTTACAAGTTATACTCTGGACAAGGAAAAGTAACTAAGGGCAATAACTCTGTAATTCCTATAGATAGAGTTATGGTTCTTGTGCACTGCACTTCCTCTCATTGTGCTTGACCATTGTATGAAATTGTTTTGAAATCCAACCAGTAGTTTACAAGTTATACTCTGGACAAGGAAAATACAAAGGGCAATAACTCTGTAATTCCTTAGATAGAGTTATGGTTCTTGTGCACTGCACTTCCTCTCATTGTGCTTGACCATTGTATGAAATTGTTTTGAAATCCAATCAGTACTTTACAAGTTATACTCCGGACAAGGAAAAAATACAAAGGGCAATAACTCTGTAATTACTCTAGATAGAGTTATGGTTCTTGTGCACTGCACTTCCTCTATTGTGTTGACCATTGTATGAAATTGTTTTGAATCAATGTACTTTTCAAGTTATTCCGGACAAGGAAAATAACAAAGGGCAATAACTCCATAATAAGTCAAGATGGAGTTATGGTTCTTGTGCACTGCACTTCCTCTCCATGTGCTTGATCATTGCATGAAGTTGTATTGAATTCCAACTTGTGGTTTTCAAGTTATGCTCCGGACAAGGAAAATGCAACGGACGGCTGGACCGACCGACCGACCAACCGACCGACCGACCAACCGACCACCGGGTGACTCCTATATACCCCCCCAAACTTTGTTTCGGGGGTATAAAAAGGTTTTCCTTAATAACAGATTGCCAATCAAATCATAAGTTAAAATTGCATAAAAATCAGTTCTTTTTCAACCAATATTTGAAATTGAGAATGTTCAAAACCCCTTTTGTCCCTATACCAAATCTGCTGTTGTAAAAAAAAATCAGTTATTAAATTTATTAATGAAAACTCTGATTATTAGTTTAACCAAATAAAGAGTTAATAAATAAATAAAGAGCAAAACTTAAACAAAACAAAAATGTTCAAAAAGTACCATTATTTACAATTCATTCTCTCAAAGAGTTAACAAACTTGATGGGTGATACCCCTGAAAGCCTTTATGACGTTTCAAGTCAATTGCATAACAGACTGTTGAGATATAAGCTTGATAGTATGATGCATGCAAAACTTAAACCAAAATTTTTAAGTCCAAAAAAGGCCATACTGGTAATTTGTAATATAGAACATTAAAAAGTTATCTACCTTGGTTGTAAAAAGTTGTCAAGTTACCATGAATGGTAATTAAAAAATAAGCCTGATAGTGGTGTGGATGGAAAACTTTCACCAAGTTGCAATGCTGAAGCCGACACCAACACATAGGTGATTGCAATAGCTCCCATATTCTTTGAAAATTCAACCTAAAAAAACATCTTTGCCAATAATATGCAATCCTAACTAGGCTTCAAATTTATTACTTACTGTATTGACAAAGACGTCCAGTAAACCCTGGGGTACAGCTACAACTGCCTGTCTCTGGGTCACATTCCCCACTGTTCTCGCATGCACACCTTCCTCTGCACTGGTAACCATACCATCCATCCGGACACGCTGTACACGTCTCACCCTCATATCCTGGCAGACACATGCAGCCATCTGGGACGTAAGAAAATAATAGTAAGTTGACACATGCAACCATCTGGGACGTAAAAAAATAATAGTATGTTGATACATGCAACCATCTGGGACCTAAGAAAATAATAGTAAGTTGACACATGCAGCCATCTGGGACTTAAGAAAATAATAGTATGTTGACACATGCAGCCATCTGGGTCCTAAGAAAATAATAGTATGTTGACACATGCAGCCATCTGGGTCCTAAGAAAATAATAGTATGTTGACACATGCAGCCATCTGGGTCCTAAGAAAATAATAGTATGTTGACACATGCAGCCATCTGGGTCCTAAGAAAATAATAGTATGTTGACACATGCAGCCATCTGGGTCCTAAGAAAATAATAGTATGTTGACACATGCAGCCATCTGGGTCCTAAGAAAATAATAGTATGTTGACACATGCAGCCATCTGGAATGTAAGAAAATAATAGTATGTTGACACATGCAGCCATCTGGGTCCTAAGAAAATAATAGTATGTTGACACATGCAGCCATCTGGGTCCTAAGAAAATAATAGTATGTTGACACATGCAGCCATCTGGGACTTAAGAAAATAATAGTATGTTGATACATGCAGCCATCTCGGTCCTAAGAAAATAATAGTATGTTGATACATGCAGCCATCTGTGACGTAAGAAAATAATAGTATGTTGACACATGCAGCCATCTGTGACGTAAGAAAATAATAGTATGTTGACACATGCAGCCATCTGTGACGTAAGAAAATAATAGTATGTTGACACATGCAGCCATCTGTGTCCTAAGAAAATAATAGTATGTTGACACATGCAGCCATCTGGGACTTAAGAAAATAAAAGTATGTTGACACATGCAGCCATCTGGGTCCTAAGAAAATAATAGTATGTTGACACATGCAGCCATCTGGGTCTTAAGAAAATAATAGTATGTTGACACATGCAGCCATCTGGGTCCTAAGAAAATAATAGTATGTTGACACATGCAGCCATCTGGGTCTTAAGAAAATAAAAGTATGTTGACACATGCAGCCATCTGGGTCCTAAGAAAATAATAGTATGTTGACACATGCAGCCATCTGGGACTTAAGAAAATAAAAGTATGTTGACACATGCAGCCATCTGGGATGTAAGAAAATAATAGTATGTTGATACATGCAGCCATCTGTGACGTAAGAAAATAATAGTATGTTGACACATGCAGCCATCTGGGACGTAAGAAAATAATAGTATGTTGACACATGCAGCCATCTGGGATGTAAGAAAATAATAGTATGTTGACACATGCAGCCATCTGTGATGTAAGAAAATAATAGTATGTTGACACATGCAGCCATCTGTGATGTAAGAAAATAATAGTATGTTGACACATGCAGCCATCTGGGACCTAAGAAAATAATAGTATGTTGACACATGCAGCCATCTGGGTCCTAAGAAAATAATAGTATGTTGACACATGCAGCCATCTGGGATGTAAGAAAATAATAGTATGTTGACACATGCAGCCATCTGGGACCTAAGAAAATAATAGTATGTTGACACATGCAGCCATCTGGGATGTAAGAAAATAATAGTATGTTGACACATGCAGCCATCTGGAACGTAAGAAAATAATAGTATGTTGACACATGCAGCCATCTGGAACGTAAGAAAATAATAGTATGTTGACACATGCAGCCATCTGGAACGTAAGAAAATAATAGTATGTTGACACATGCAGCCAGCCATCTGGTCCGTAAGAAAATAATTGTATGTTGACACATGCAGCCATCTGGGATGTAAGAAAATAATAGTATGTTGACACATGCAGCCATCTGGAACGTAAGAAAATAATAGTATGTTGACACATGCAGCCATCTGGAACGTAAGAAAATAATAGTATGTTGACACATGCAGCCATCTGGAACGTAAGAAAATAATAGTAAGTTGACACATGCAGCCATCTGGGTGTAAGAAAATAATAGTATGTTGACACATGCAGCCATCTGGGTCCTAAGAAAATAATAGTATGTTGACACATGCAGCCATCTGGAACGTAAGAAAATAATAGTATGTTGACACATGCAGCCATCTGGAACGTAAGAAAATAATAGTAAGTTGACACATGCAGCCATCTGGGATGTAAGAAAATAATAGTATGTTGACACATGCAACCATCTGGGACGTAAGAAAATAATAGTATGTTGACACATGCAGCCATCTGGGACGTAAGAAAATAAAAGTATGTTGACACATGCAGCCATCTGGGACGTAAGAAAATAATAGTATGTTGACACATGCAGCCATCTGGGACTAAGAAAATAATAGTATGTTGACACATGCAGCCCTCTGGGTCCTAAGAAAATAATAGTATGTTGACACATGCAGCCATCTGGGTCCTAAGAAAATAATAGTATGTTGACACATGCAGCCATCTGGGACTTAAGAAAATAAAAGTATGTTGACACATGCAGCCATCTGGGACTTAAGAAAATAATAGTATGTTGACACATGCAGCCATCTGGGTCCTAAGAAAATAATAGTATGTTGACACATGCAGCCATCTGGGTCCTAAGAAAATAATAGTATGTTGACACATGCAGCCATCTGGGATGTAAGAAAATAAAAGTATGTTGACACATGCAGCCATCTGGGTCCTAAGAAAATAATAGTAAGTTGACACATGCAGCCATCTGGGATGTAAGAAAATAATAGTATGTTGACACATGCAGCCATCTGGGATGTAAGAAAATAATAGTATGTTGACACATGCAGCCATCTGGGATGTAAGAAAATAATAGTATGTTGACACATGCAACCATCTGGGATGTAAGAAAACAATTGTATGTTAGCTGATTTTCCATGACCTCATTAATATATGAAATGAAAGGCTTTATGTTCTGAGGCTTTATATACAATACAAATACAGTATAACATTAAGAGCATCATCTATTCCATGGAAAAGTGGTCTTAATAGTGAATATCACCAACATAGTCAGAACAGGACTTAAACTATTTGCTTCTAAATATTAGTTGTCTTTATAGCAAGGTGTCTTAAAGTTTGGTTTTAATGTACTAATGTCATTATGCTTATTTTTTTTGGACTTTATTATAGAATAAAACTAGAAGGACAGAGTGACCTTTCATCACTCACCAAATTACTATTAGCTTTATACATCACTTAAACATTTGACACTGTGAGTCCTAAAATTAGCTAGATTTAAATTTTTTCATGGGGCCAGCTTTGTTTAAAAAAAAATCATAGAGTGCTATAAAGGTGATCAGTTGTGCCTGATGAAATCAAATTCTGAGAAGAGTTTTTTTCTTTTTGTTGCCATAGAAAAAAGACTTTGCATGGATGTAGTTTACTTCTACAACTTGTTTGTGAAGTACCACCCAATGATAAATCAAGACATGTTTAAGTTATTTCTTTTCCATGAATTCTGAGGAGATGTCATTTGAATTAAATCATTGACAACATATACTATAATTATACAGTTGACAGATGCTGGCTAACTACAACAGCTACCATTGAGCATATTGTGCTCAGGAAAGCTTAGAGTAAATTAACTGGACACTTTTTTTGGGAGAATTTCTGACATTATAGTAAAGATTACTATAATACATTATAGTTAATCAAGAAAAATATATCTTTTCAATTATGATAAGTATAATAAGACACTGGTATGAAAATACTTAGAGTGACCAGGCCTTATATTTAACTGCTTAGTAAATACATTTTTACTGTCTGCTATGAGGGGATTGTCCATGATGCGCTGGAAAGTTTAGAACCAAGAGAACACATGCATTTGAACTGTCACCAAAATCCTTTATTCATTTCTTATACAACACTGAATCAACATGTTGCATAAATGGAGAAAGGGCTTTATAGACCCTTGTCACCATACATGACAATGGATCGAACATCATTTTTTGGGGGGGGGGTGGGAAGAATCTTTAATGACCTTCCCAGGCACAAAGCACTGGTCCTACCCAAGAACTGTATGAACTTATTACATTTTGATATAAAAATAAAGTTAAATCAGCTTACAGTCCAGACACACATGATGATTTAAAGATCAAACCCACAGCCTCCCAATTCCAGGGTGGACACCACGGGGACTGGTGATGAGGATTAAATGTACAGCCAGACTGAGTCAACTCACCTTCTGTGCAGACCCCATGGCCTGTACAGTTGTTGGGACACTCTAGTTTGCTACAATCCTGCCCTGTCCAGTAACCTTGACAATGACACACACCAAGGTCACAGTTACCGTGACCTCCACAGTCTGCTGGGTCACAAATTGGCTCATGCACACACAGTACTGTAGTGACATTTCTTATACACTGGAATTTATCATCACTGAAAAGTAAGAACAAGGTAAAGTACTCAACCATAGACAGGGTTCAAAATTAACACTCGCATTTAGACAAAATGAAGTTTGCGAGTTACATTTTAAACCACTGGCAATTATTTGTGAGTGAAATTTTGGCTTAAAATTTATTTAACTTGTCTGAATGTGATAATTTCATTAAAGAAAATCAACAACATCAGAACTAAACAATCCTGGATTGTTTTAAGTATCACAAGCGAAATTGTGGTATGACTGATATAAAATGCAGGTCTGCAATTATGGTGCACAAGTTAACATGCGGACACATAAGTATTTGTTAAAACATCTGCTATTTACCCTTGATATTTCCTCTAATAAATATTGATAATTGATACTGCTTAAATATCTTATAATGATTCTAATTTTTAAAGTTAAAATAACCATATTAATTTAATTTTCAATCAATAAAAGTTACCCACACCTGCGTATCAACCTCGTAAGCCGTATTTTACACTAGTCCCTATTTCCAATGGAAGCATGTCTGATGCTAATTTCGATAATTATTGAATCAGTTTTAGTTAACAAAGAGCATAATTACTTTCTCCTTTTTTTATTCAATGTTTAAAAAACGTTATTTATGAAACGGTGATCCTGATAATATACAAGCCCATTGGAAGTAATTTCCATGAAAGATTAATAATTTGCGATTAAATCTGGAAATTTGTGAGTTGAACTTAAAGGCACTCATATTTTTTTTACGAGTGGGAATTTTTTTTATATTTGAGCCCTGAGGCTGATAGAATATCTTTCTAGATTCAGAGAAGTAGCCATAGCCTCTTCATATTTGGAAATTCAAGTGGGATTGTTTGAGACTGGAGAAAAAAGTCTTTAAAAGCCTATTTTATTCCTATAATATATATATAACACCACTTCATTTTCATTTTAACAACTTAACCTATTTCCAATTTGATATTCAAAATATAATTCCTGGCACCGTGCTCTCAAAAATAGTACTGAAGCTCACACTCAGACTCAAGTCTGAGTTTCATGCTCAACATTGTTTCAACATCACATAAAATGAGTCAATTCTGATCTTGGACAGATTCATTCAGTGTATCATGAAGTTATTTACTAACTGATTCTTCAGACACAGGTTCAGACCTTCATCCTACATTTACAATTAATTCACATGATTCGATTTGTGTGGGAGTAATATTCAGCAGGAGTGTAAAAACAAAATAGAGATAAATGATACTCACTGTTTAGTGAATATGCAGACAACATTTGATAGATATTTGTACTCATGGTATGTTTGTGCAAAAAGTTTCTAAAATAAGTGTCATAGATGTGTGTATAACCAAAAATCCCAAGTAAATTATTATCATCATTTGATATACCTGTACTGCTAAATGACTGTATTACGTATATTTTATCCAGGATAAATATCTGCAATATCTAACTGGTAGAAGCCAAGTGACCTACCACCAGTCCGATGGATAGTTGACCAGCGTGCTGTTGACTACCATGGTGGTGGAGCCACCTCCATCCAGGTTGATAGCGTTCACAGCCCCCAAGTCCTTCATCAGCTGGGCCGCCTCGAACAGGTTCATCCTGGGAGGGGAGATAACTGTGTTACAGTTGGTAATAAATAGAAGAATATAGCTTACAAATGTCTTTAACAGTTTTAGGTGCGATTTAATCACTGCCTCAATCTTTTATTTAAAGGATAGTTTCCATTCATAAAGTTTGATTTATGATTAACAATTAACAGCTTGGACTAGTTCTACTGTACCCATTTTCGATCTTCAACCTCTATACCGTGTGAACTAACATTTGAGCTATGAACCTTGTTTGTTTGTTGGGTTTAACCTCCCTCTACAGCTGTCATCCATAGAAATGATATTGATGTATTGATGATATTTTTTTTGTTGATCAATTATCAAAAAAGGTTTGAAAAATCAATAATTTTGACAAATTTATAAAATGTCAAGAAATGAAAAAATTCTAAGACTATGATGCCATTACATACTGTCTTCTCTTATTAAGGAGGCTGCATTTGATGGTACCTATAAAAAAAATCCCTTTGGAATCTTGAAATAAATAACATATTTAAAATTCATTTCATAAGAAAATAGATCTAATGCTACGCATTCTCTTTGGGTATGTGCATGTGTCTTAAAATAGCACATGACTATAAAATATTTCTTATTTTACCAGTCACTGTCTCTACATTGTTTATATCTTATAAAAAAAAAGATATGTAAATTTCATGATGAAATTAATTAATTTTAAAAGCAATGTCATATTTTGGGAAAAAACAACAGTCAGCAATTTTGTCCCAATGATTACATTTCAGTCTGCAATTTTGATTTCCTCTTAAAAAAAATCCGCTATTTGTTAAGCAAATATGAATCACTGGAAAGTAAATACTTATTTTGTATGTTCTTTATGGATATTAAAGTTGTCTTTAACCCTTTCCCTCATATAGACTCATTTTGACGCACTCAATAGGTACCATATAAAGCCTGATATGCAGAAAACCACAGTTAAACCTTACTAAATTTAATTACAAAATCCCCATTTCCAGACCACTGAGGAGCAGCGAACAGCATAAAACCTGATCAGGGGAAATATCTTTGAATTGAAAGGGAAATTTTATGCTTGGTTTGCCTTTTTTCCCAGGATAAAACATGCAGAAGGCATATTGTAAACAATACATACAGTACACATCATAATTTTATGCACAGTATATGCCTTTTACTGAAATTATGTAAAAACTGAAATATAAATATATGATACTTAATATATATTGTTGATGTTAATAATCTGACATTGATATATCAGCGATATGCTTTTGACTGAATCAATGACAGCTCTACCTCCCACTGACAGAATTTCAGTCATTTGGAGACTATGTCTTCATCAGACAAATATAGTGCTGCCACACTGCAGTATCACACCAGGTCACATTATCCTGACACCGAGCCAACCAGTCCTGGAACTACCCTTATATACCGCCAAGCAAGGGAGCAATAAATGTACCATTTTTTACCATTTTGGTATGCCGCGGCCAGGAATTGAACCCATGACCTCCCTCTCCCAAAGCAGACGCTCTGCCATTGGGGACAGTACTATGAACCTTACCTGGTAAACATTGGTAAAGTTACATCGGTTTTGTTTGAATAGAGTCCATACTTTTTAAATTTCATGCCTAATACTATTATTCAAATTATGCGTATGTTATTCTGTAAACAACTATAATTTATAAAAAAAATAATCTTCAATATCCACAAACCACTACCTGGAGTTTTATACTTCGGGGACATGAAGTTATTAAGGTAATTACTAATATTCTCACCAAGTCTGGTGAAAGAAAAGGTAAAAGAGGAATAAAATGCCTACCCTTCCTTGTCTGTCTTTCCTTCCACCTGAACAATCATCAATCTTCCCTCCTCATCATGTCCGACCAACATGCGTGCTGACACCACTGACGCAAACCTGTACAGGGTACCTGTTGTCTCTACTTCTTCACACTCCATGGCTATGCTCTCATCAATATACACCTCCTTGTCCTTCAAAACCCAGATGGCCCCGCCCACCAACTGCTGAAAATCCTCGGCAACTACGTCTATTTCTGACAAGTATCTACAATAATAATGGTGAAATTATACAGCATATATAGAAAATAAGTTCTTATGAACATTATTAAGTCCCACTCCACGATTCCTAATTAGAAAAGCATTTTACACCCGGGAAGCCCATGAGAGAATCTTGCCCGTCTCCCACCAAGGTTCCACCCAGTATTATCAGAATCAAAAGGGGCTTAAGTCATTTAACATACACGAGTGTTGCTTTATTTTACAAAACTTTTTAATTAATCAATATTTTTGTTCCCAATAAACTTCACTTGGAGAGCTGAACAAAGGCCTTACTGCCATCCACATTCCGGTAAATAACAAATGTAGAAGATAAATCAGAATGATAATTATAATGTCTAACCAAGTTATAAACAGATCACTTTATATACTGAGAGAAGCAAGTCATGTGTACCCGAAATATAGAGCCCCATCTCTAGTTATTCCAAAGTGAGCATTCTGTATCCCTTCTGAGTCTTGCACAAGTCTGCCATCACTGACAATGTTTCCTGGAAAAAGTAAATTACTATCAAAAGTTGTAAAAAAAAAGAGAGAATTATTTTAAATTAAAATTTTTCATAAGGGCTGTTCCAGAAAAATATCCTGGGTGTGTATGCTTGTGTATGGTTGAAAACTTTGGGTACCACCATTAGATATTTATCCTGGCAACCAACAAATAAATCAGAAATAAAATTTTCTGACCCCCTCCCCCCACCTTTAATTGTATTTTTTCACTCCCATTTAAGCCTCTACAGTAGGTATTTTGATGAAATATCAACTTCTTAAATTGTGACAATCATCTTTGACTTTTTTCCTGAATATAGTCTTGTGGAACCCCAAATTTAGATTCTAGTCTGTATGCCTATGGCAATGAAAAAGCTATTGTTTTATATACCATTTAGTTTAGTGAATTGATTATCATAGATATGTACATGAATATTCATAGGGTGAATGGTTTAGTCCACTAGTAATCAAATTTTATATGTTTGTTGTTGTTTTCTAGCTAATACTTAAAATCAGTGTGGAGTAATGTAATTTCATGGATAAAATAATTCATACTGGGATAACATACCAAAGCATTCTCCTGAAGAAGTGTTGAAAAATCCTGCATTAACTGCCAGCAGACATCCCCTGGCCCTGGCAGTCTGCAGGACACTAGTTCTCTGGGCACTGCCTGGCAAGCACGTGCCATCCTGCAGGGGCTCATACACAGACACTGTCTGTCCTGGGTTGTTCACATATGCTACATGAACGAGGGCATCTCTTTCATTCCAGTACTCCCCAACTGTCTGTGTGGTGTGGCGCAGGTCCACAATTGGAAGAACAAGCGATTCAGCTATTTTTGTGTCACCAACATTTGTGTCTACACTGACACTGTCATCAACAGGTTCTATATCTGAAATGTTCTTTACTGTACCAACATGACCTGGGATTTTGACATGTGGCCTCAAACCATAAGGGTGTTTACTACACTCATTATCAACACTCCTGGTCTCTCTTCTGGTGTAGGGAAATTCTAAGTCTTTTTCCTTAGCCTCCATGAAAACCCTACAATGAAGAAATTCATACTTTGTACAGAGAAACAGAATATTGAGATTACTTTATACCTTCATGGCTGCCACAAAAGTGACACAAACTTGCTTCATTAATGCTTAAATGGTCCAGTAACTCAACGGGTTACCAGAAGTCAGAGAGTCCATCAAATATTGTACATTGCTTATATTCTATATGTTAGCGGCTGTTGCTGGTTTTGTTTGTTTATTTATTGGGTTTAACTTCCCACTGACAGTATTTCAGTCATTTGAAGACGACTGTCTACTTAAGACAGATATAGTGCTGCCACACTGAAGTATCACACCATAGACATGTGATGTGATACCACACCCAGTCACATTATCCTGAAACCAGGCCAACCAGGCCTGGAACTACCTTTATATAATGAGCACCAAGCAATGGAGCTATACCAGTACCATTATTTATGACTTTGGTATTGCGGCCAGGGATCAAACCCACGACCTCACGATTCCGGAACGGACGCTCTAAACACGTGGGCACCGATATTGTTGCTGGTCAAACCGAAGCACCTGGTAGAGAAGGATAAAATAGATTGAAAAACGTAGCTATTTCATAGTTGTTGGCTTGGAGCAGTATTGTAGCTTCAATGAGACAGTACCATTTTGATAAAATAAAATACCAAAGTGTCACCAATGTATCGTCATTATTTGAGGATACTATTGAACTATCACCTGAAGTAAGCAGGTAAGACGCCGATACATATTATGAACGTAAATGTCTGGGACGGCAGCATCCCAGCTGAGTGACATTTCCCCTCAGTTGACAGTTCCCCTTTCTGGTAACGGGCCAATTCGCCAATGTGCAAAATGTTCTATGTGTTCCTGTAGATTGCGATTTCATTGAATAACAAATAAACAAGTTATAACAGATTTTGATTTGATATTTTTAAACTTGAAAAAAAGTGGTTTGAAATTCGAAAATATTGATTTTATTATAGTAAAATAGAAAGGATTTTAAGGTTCTATCCTTGTTATTGACGTTTTTGCTAATTAATCGAACCCTCCTAAATGCTCTTCATCATTGAGGTTTTCATACACGCAACGAGATGAAATCCGAAATAGACATTTAGGCAACGAAAATGCTTCTGTTTTGTCCAACTTGTGCTAATGTTTTAGTGGTAGAGGAAGGTACACAGTGCTACAGATTTTCTTGTCAGACATGCCCCTACGTTCAGAATGTGACACGAAAAATTTCTAACCGCAAATACCCGAAGTTGAAAGAGGTGGATGATGTTTTGGGAGGAGCGGCAGCTTGGGAAAATGTCGACTCTACAGAAGAAACGTGTCCAGCCTGCTCGCACAACCGCGCATTTTTCATGCAGATTCAGACTAGATCGGCGGATGAACCAATGACCACGTTTTACAAGTGCTGTAACATGGCATGTGGACATAGGTGGAAAGAATGAGGTGGTACCAATGAGGACAAAACTTTCTACGAGACTTGAAGAGCGCCATGCCTTCATTGTTGACCAACTCTGTGATACCAAATGGAATTTATATGTCATTGTTAAACCACCCCCTAGAATATGATGGCCATTGTTTGTTTTTGCAAAATACAAACAATTAGATAAACATTAACAGCCATTGGGCAAAGTACAAACACAGCCATTAAAACAGAAATGACAGTATTAAAAACAGCAAATGAAAAATTCTTGATTTAAAGGAGATGGATTCATTTAGTATGCAACCACGTTATAATTTGTTGCAGTTATAACTAATAAAATGCGTGTCATTCAATGGACAAATTATTTTAAACAAAACAAAATGGTGTTCATGTTTAAAAAAAATGTTTCATCTTTTTTTAAGATTCATTTTATTAAAAATAAAAGATGGACTAAAGTATAATTGCAGGTTTTGTTTGGAAAAATTGGGATCTGCTGTTTGTTAATCAAAATGTTTCTTTATATGAACATTTCTAATAAATCATTTTATGCTATTGGTCGCACATGTTTTCTTCCAAATAATCTAATGATTATCATTGTGAAATGACAGGTGTGAGAGTGTGGGGGTGGGGGGAGTGAGGACATGGAATTCATGTGTGCTGTGTTGCTTTCTTCATCAATCAACTTTTAGCGTTAGTGTGAGAAGGAGTGAGCAAACTTAAATAAGGATGAGTGAAAAACAACATTGAATAAATGATCACCTCCAGTGATATACCAAGTATTTTAATTTTGTATTATCCATAACACAATCTTTTTTGTGTTACTTGAACAGCATGGGATCACTTTCTCAATTGTCATCATTGGCAGTGGTGTCGGATTTGTTTCTCTGATCTCTCTCAAATAAAAAACAGATCATCATGAAACTTGGATGACATTAATTGGGATATATCTTGAGTTCAATTTTCATATGAAAACCCAATTTTCCCTATTGAATATTGCTCTTACTTTTAATCAAGGCTTATTATATTGGGTGTCAAATGCACCAATGACTGACTTATAGCAGCTGGCTTACAGAATGTCATTGACTAAGAATTTGATTTTTAACCACCCCTGTGTATTACATCTATCAATATCCCATCTATAAAGACACATGGTCACTCAATGCAACATTCAATGATTTTAAAAGAACTAGAATCTGATGTTTCCCCATCACAGGCAATATATAGTGTTACAAATGGTATTGAAGCTATAAATTTAGAAAAATAAAACCAAGTTGGCATTTTGAATTTCTATTGAGAATGCATTGTTGTATGGCAAACTCCTGCTTCGGGGATAGCGTAGTTCTATATTTAACCAATTTCCTTGGTGTGGGCTTTACCCCGTGCAATATGAACTTATCAACATTAACTAAAGAAAGAAGAAAAAAACAACCTTTTTTCTTCTAATAATCGATGTAAACAAGCTGCTTTAAAGTGGTGCATGTATTTTCATTTCAGGATAGGGTCAAGGTCACTGTTGCTAAAAATAGATTTTTTGTAACTGTCAAATAACTTCTTTTAGGAGTGAGGTATGATGATCAGATTGGGGGGGTTTAAAAGTTTTTGTATTTAATGTTTCTTGTTATTAATTATGATTAATCAACCATTACGGGATTTTCGTTACAATTAATAAATTTATGCAGGAGTTTTCCTTTTTCTTGAATTGTATTGCTTTATGCAAAAATAGATAAATAAAAACATTTCCTGACTTGCTATAGCCAGCAGCCTTGAATCTTGATTTAGTTTCCTTTACATTTGAAACAGCTGAACTTGGTTTTTGTATATTTATAATGACATGTAAATGCATAAACATACATCTATATGCCTTTTTTTTTGTATCCCTGCATTCCCACATTCATGTGAAATAGCTATTACCAAGCACTGCTCACAAGCATTGAGTCTGGTTGTTTGTGGTGGTAGGGGAATGGGGTATGTGGGGGGTATCAGTTAGCCTTTGGCTTACAGTTCTAGTTGTTTTCCAAATAATTGTCTTCTGATAGTCTGCCAGAATTGTTAAATGAAATCGATTGATTCCCTTGAAAATTACCTGTAGGACCCATCAGTTAAGACATGTAACTCGGCCTCAATTGATTGTGTATTAAACTTTTACAGTATCCTGAAACTGTAAAGAAATGATTGAAGAGGAATGGTTGGGAAAATTTGTCCATAAAAATGACAGGTGTACAGTCATCATGGTCCTCATGTTGAATATAGTCTGTTTGAATTAAACTTTAAAATGTAATGCATACCTCAGTCGGTGTGACGTTATACTGATGCATCCCAAGAACACAGGAAGTTGATGTCAAGGCTTAACGTACACCCCACACATTTACTTTGTCCCAAGAAATATCACTTACCATGATCATCTCTCACACCTCACCTCTTTACAATGTATTCATACAATTTGTGAGTACAACATGGCCAGATGATAAAAGTTGCTGATTTACTATCTCTTAGACTCACACTGCTTCCCAGCAAATCTATAAGGGATGCACCTATATGTGATCCATGTTGATTCCAATATTGGGACCTTTTTGGTCCAAGATAAAAAGTACATCAGGGACTGGCATGGGTCCAACCTGGAGCCATTATGGACAATCTTAATGAGAGCCATTATTGAACAAGTAACTGGTGTTGCATGCAACACATGAGTCACCTAAAGGTGAGGTGCATAATTTTTCCATTATCACAGCAACCAGAATTTTGGTCTGAGAAGAAAAACAAAGTGATGTGCAGAATCTCCATACTGCCATCTGTTTATATACCAAGTTTCATAATATCGTCTTAAATGGTTTTTAAGTTATTGCGGGATCCAGATTTCTGGACAGAGGGACAGACAGACGGAGGGCAAACCTATAATCCCCTCCGGTGTAAACACCAGGAGGGAACTAAAATAAACAAAACAAGAGGGCCATGATGGCCCTGAATCGCTCACCTGATTATAAATGAGCAACATATGTTGGATTTTTCATATTGACCTACTTTTTGACATCACATGACCCACTTTCGAGCTTGACCAAGATTTTATGGAAATCGACATTCCGACCAAGTTTCATGAAGATTAGCCAAAAAATATGGCCTCAAAAGTGTTAGCAAGCCAAATTGTTGACGCTGGACGATCACAAAAGCTCACCTTGAGCACGTTGTGCTCGGGTGAGCTAAAAACAGGTGGGACCCAGCAGGGACAACATCTCCAGCCCATACTGACAAGATTAATCTTTCACATTTGCTAACCTGTTGCAGATGACATTGACTTCACTGGAACTAAAAATACAACTAATCATTAAGTATAATAACACTTTATTTTCTACTGATGGGTAACAATTATTTATTCCCAATGCTTTTTTTCAAAATACAATGCCCAGCTGACAATGCCTTTAATGAAAGTAACAAAAGCTTTAAATAGAGCAACAACTGCAGAATGACTAAATGCTCGTTATTCATTTCAAAAGAAAAACTAGCAAGTGCAAACTGCTTCTCTAGCTGTTCAAATATATCTTAAAAGTTTTTCTTAAAGGAAAGGTTGACTTACTTGGTTAAAAGACTGTAAATTCTGTCATATATTTACATAACAAGAAATGTGTTGTTCTAATTTGCCACAAATAAGTTACATTTGTTTTCTCTAAAAGTAAGAATACAAGTAGTAAAAAGGAGATTCAGTATTAACATGATATTTGTTACAGCTGTAAAGAAATTATAGTAAACATATTCATTTATTATATCATGAAAAAGAAAATATAAAATAACATTTACATATTGTAGACTAACACAAATGGTACATAATGTGCAAATAACAGTTAAATGCATTGAAAATGAAAAAAGACCGTCTGTAATTGGAAATAATTTGAATTTGAAAAAACATTGTCAAATCACAATTTGTTTATCTGCTACGTCATATAATTGTAAACAATTGAATTATCTTCAGTAAAATATTCTTTCTTATTTATGCATTGAAATGACGTTGTCGACAACGAGTATGTACAGATGGCATCTCATAACAAATCTGTAGCACACACTTTGCTTTTCTGTCTGAAGAATATACACTGTTTTTGGAAGAATAATGGGCCTTTAAGAATGTTGAGTGAAATTACAGTTAAGCTTTTAAATCCATTTAAAACAAAACTAGGCAGTTGTTGTAATACAAAAACAAGTTTCTCCCATAGCAGGCTTAGCTATTACTCTATTTTTATTCTAATATTCAATTTATGACGAAAAAATGCACCCTGCATGGATGGATAAATGGTGAGCAGTGCTTTGGTTGGTTGAATACAATGCCTGTTTTCAACATTGTTAATGTCAGGTGTGCAGATTACCTGCCCATGATTGTACTTCTAAATCCTCCATTATAAAAAACAGCAAGAGAGAGACAACTAATAACCTGACAAGTATCAGGTCACCATGTTTTTGACTTCATATTTAACAATCGGTGATAAATAGTTACAGAAAGAAAAATAGGCTTAGCTGAATCATACCGATTATTATGAGCATATTGGAACAATGTCTTCACTAATTTCATAAAATCTCATAATCATATACAGTAAAGTTCTGCTTAACACTGGACAAAACTAGAGCTATCACTGAAGGTGATTAATACCCCCACAAAATGCTTTGATACAGGAGAAGCTAGACTCCAGGTGGAGCATAGATAAGAACCTGTATACATAATAATTATATTGGTTCTGATATATGTAATAAGTAAGTAAAGTCTTTATTAAAAGTGGATAGAGAGTCAGTTATGGTTGTTATGCACAGTGTTTAAAAATGTAGTTACAGTTCTTGGACACTGCACTTCTCCTTGTCGCCATCTGTTTACATTTTAAGTTTCAAGTAAATACCATGTCTATTATTCAAGTTATGTCTGGGACAAGAAAAAAACAAACAATTTAATAAAGGGAGATATTAAAAAAGAGACAACTCAAGTGAAATTTATGACATGCACCTCTCCACCTGATTATTAATGCACACACAAAATTTGAAACAAATTGGTTAAGAAATGTAGAAAGAGTTCGCGTCACAAGATATTTAGTTGAATCAGGGGCAATAACTCTATAATCCTGGAGACATCTCAAGTGAAATTTATGACACACACCTCTCCACCTGATTATCAATGCACACACAAAATTTGAAATGAATTGGTTAAGAAATGTAGAAAAAGTTCCCATCACAAGATATTAAGAGTTGAAACAGGGGTAATAACTCTGTAATCCTTGTGTGAACGAACGTAAAATTTGCGTCTTGCAAATCCTGATGAACATTTACGCGAGGTATCAGGTGAATTGGACAGAAACTGAAAGGAGGAGTTTGCCAGACAAGACTTTTCAAGTTAATTCAGGGGCAGTAACTCCGTAATCCTTGCAAACACATGGGAAATTTGTGTCTTGCACATCTACTGCTCCTGATAAATATTTATGCCAAGTATCAGGTGAATCTGACTGAAAGTGAAAGAGGAGTTCACTGGAAAAGATTTTGCAGACAGACCGCATGGTCAACCGACCGACAGGCTGATTCCAGTATACCCCCTTCAAACTTCGTTTGCGGGGGTATAACAATGACCTCAACAAAAAGTTAACTATTTTCTGGTCTAAATTTTTGACTTTGGTTTTTCTAAGTTGCTAAAACTTGTATGATTGGGAAAGAATTGGTTAGATTTACAGAACTTCACCATCTTTAATCAATGATATATCAAACTCAATAACATCAAAATATAGCTGTCAATATATATAATATAAAACAATTGGTATAAACTTCAAGTTAAAAAAAGTGTTTTTGGCAACCTGACTTTACAAGCAAAATGCTGCAATTTTCTTTGGTTACTGAAACAATAGTTTAATTCATAGTTCAATTTTAATTCAAAAGTTTAAAAAGGAAGTTTTCAGACAGTGTTACGACTTGGGGAAAAAAAAAAAAACAGGCCATAGCCCTAAAAGCATTTCCTTTTAATTTTGTCCTTATCTACATGTTACAGCAGATACATGGTCGAGTGGTTAGGCAAAGTTTCAGTAATTATCTACAGGAAATTCAGAAAGAATGATGGGACAATAGTAATGAAACTGGAAACCCGATCTCAATTTCATAAGGTTTTTTTCAAGGTCAGAACATTCATCTCCATGCAGACTGTGTAGAGTCTGAACTTCAATATTGCATGAGCATTGAAGTTTTTTTATTCTAGATCGTAAAGGTCAAACTTGGCATGTTTTGGCGAAGCAACAATCAAAACTCCTGATGCACAATTTTATTTGTTTTTGATTATTCCTGTAAAGTTTTGTTTCAGGTATTAGAGTAAAAGAAAAGAAATTTAGAAAAAAAAAATCAGTCAAAAGATGACTGAGTTCAAATTCATCATTCACCAGTATACCAGAAATATTGAAAAGGAGAAAAGAATACCATCAGAAAAAGCAAAGGAGCTAGTCATGTCCATTAGCATGCTTTCCACATGGGTATCTAATAAGTATAATGTACCAACATTTCAAGAAATAATTATCACAGCTTTAATATCTTATCAATATATAGTATGTCCTCCTGCAAAATGGGGTTACCGGTGATTCAGATGAAACAACTTTCCAAATTGCAGATAAATAAATGCATAAGATAAATTAAACTAAAGATTTAAAGTTTTTGTTCTTATTTCAGCACTTGCAAAAATAATGCAACTGCTTGTCATGTTCTAGCACATTCAATTTATAAAATACATACAGGAATCTAAAAAGCTAGGGTGGTCCTTGCTAATACCACAATACTTAAATACGCTTTACTTCACCTAAAGGTGCACATTTGCCTTAAATTGTCAATCTAATCACCATCATTTTGCTGATATTTACAAGAATCAGAAAATTATGCTTGTGAAATTATGACCACAAAGTGCTCAGTGTGTATGTTATATAGGTCATAAATTAAAAATCAAAACACTTTAGGGAATACTGCAGTATCAGCAGAGACCGCCCTGTCTGTTCAGTAAAACATTGCATTGTATCAGTGATATGGAATGATTAAGTTCATTCGACATTCATAACCCAGCGTGATAATGAAGGAAGGAAACACTTATGACATTGTACAACCCTAGTCTGTTCAGTGCAACCTACAGCTAAAGGTTGTTGGTGGAGTTGCATGAGCTTGGTTCTATCATGTACAACTTGACTGACTTGACATCTTGACTTTGTATGAACTAGAACTATCACTGAAGATGATGAATATCCCCAGATACTGTCTTGACACAGTTACTGTAACCATGGCAATGATAGTCTGAACACAGCTGAAGCATAGAAAATAGATACTGTGGTGCAAGAGTTATACATTTAACTATTTGTCTGATGTTAATTTTGTCACATGAAAAGATTTAGAATTAAATAGGTAAGCAGTAGTATGACAAGAAAAAGGTAAGAGGATAACAGTTTATCTTTTGACTATTATTCCAGCTGTGACAAAATATTACATGAGCAAGTGACAGGATTTGTCACAAAACCAGGTTTTCTTTTCGCAATGTTTCATCCCAGTACAGGTTATTTGTATCAGTCAAATAATTTTGTGCTCAATGTCTATTAAATCTAATGCAATTCTGTATAAAGCAAACATACATAATATGTGCAACAAAATCTGTTGAGGTCAATTATTCCTTCAAAAGTTGTCAAATCACAAAAAAATGACAATATGTGCCAGAGCACTAAATGATGGTGACCCTGCAAATGTTTGGACAAAATTTATTGAGAAATGTAGGGGGAGTTGCACACAGAATATTTCTCATTAACTTACACATGTGTTATTGAAAAAATAATTAAGGAGTTATGCTCCATATCAGGAATTTTTACGAAGGGGCAAACATGTAACTCCAAAATTATGAACCAGAGAGTGAGGTTCCTATGCACTGCATTCCGCCTCAATGAGATGTATGCACCTATTAAGTTTCAAGTAAATACCTCTTATAATGTAGGAGTTATGCTCCAGACAAAGAATTTTATCAAAGGGGCATAACTCCATAAAAAAATGGTCAAACTGCAAAACACAGGTAATATTCTCCAGGGTGACTTAGTGAAAGTACTTCTGTTAAAGTATGGACAAAATTTATTAAGAAATGTAGAAGTTGTGCACGAAAGAATATTTCCCTTTATATTACATCCGTTAAGGGGCAAAGGGCCATAACTGCATCAAAAATAGTCGAACCACAAAACCCTGACATTATGCGCCAGGCCACTATGTAATAATGCTTCTGTAAAAGTTTGGGCCAAATCCATTGAAAAATGTAGGAGGAGTTGCACACAGAAGAAATTGTTTACGCCTGCCCATCCGCCCACCTGCCGACATACCCCAATCTAATTCGGAACACCTGGTTGAAAATAGCAAACTTAGTGAAATTTTATCCAAGTGTGATGTGCCTATGATATGCACAAGTATTATTAGTATGAATTAGTCTTGTTAAGTTTCATTTAAAATCGACAAATGGTTGCTAATAATAGTCAAATCAGACTCGAATTTAGCCACAATATACAATGTATCTGTGGATATAATAAGATTTGTCATTAGAGTTACTCTTGTAAGTCAAAAGAACTTGTTCCACAAGCTTCAGCTGTAAGTCTAATATCTAGTTCCAGCTTTAGTCAATGCCTGGTTTCCAGGAATACAGCCACACTGGTTGAAAGCTTAAAGTAAATCTCTGATCTACATCTGGGGCCCTGTTTCATTAAACTTCATACAAACAAATTTAATCCTAGTTGTAAGATGTTCACATGTCCTTATTTATATAACGAAACAAAGGAAGGTGACCCATTTCATTGCAGTATACAAACTCATCACTTTTTGTGAAGAAAATCCACAAGAATCATACTATTTTACATCTGTGGATTTATGTATATGGATTTTTAAAACAAAGTTTAGTGAAACAGGTTCCTGGTTCCCAGCTATAAATCTGTATCTGAAGATCCCAGCAGGTTCTGTCGCATGATTCCAAGGACTCCTGTAGAGCTGGATTTGTGGACTGACTGGTACTCTGCTTTATATGCACAGACATGTGGACCCCAGTCTGAGCTGGGCTTCAGTAAATACTTGATTCTCTGAAAATCCAGATAGGTATGCATTAACATTTACAGGAGCTTCTTATAACAAAGTCTTATACTCCCTCTGGCCCAAACCCCTCTTTAACACTTAACCTGCTGAATTTCTCAAATGGACTTAGCCAGCATCTTTTTTGGAACAATGGACTTAGCCAGCATCTTTTTTGTAACTGTTCATTATCAATTTTAGGGATAACAAGATGAAAATTTGTAGTTGGTCAGCCAACAGTAAAAAGCTAGTCTGGCCTGGCTCTTTACTGGTGGCAAAGGTTAGCACTTACAGTTCCAGAAGGGTTAGGGTTAATATAAACATAGGATTTTATTTTTATTTCCATTTCAGATGTTAACATCTGACAATTCTTTATATTTTTTGACATAATTTTATAAGCATATAAATTAATTATATCTTCATAAATGACAAGTATACATGATGTGTATCTACAAACAAGAGCTCCGCTGAAGTGGGGCAATATATGCCCAAAGAAAGGTATTGAAAGTGAACTACCTTTGACAAATGGATAAGCACTTTATCAACAGCAACAGTTTAATAAGGAGATGCTGACAGACAGAAAGTAGGAGGGCAAACTTACAGTTCCCTCATGTAAACATTGGTAGGGGACTAATAAACAGACACAAAATATTTTCGCATTATATCAGTATGACATACTGTGACCTTGACCCAATACAGCTAAAACTTGCATTTGATCTGTACATCCGCTCTGTATGATTGTCATTTCTGGCAAATAGTTTAAATCTGCTCAAGTGATTCAAGAGATAAAGAGCAGACACAAAATATTCTAACATTATAACATCATGACATGAGACCTTCAAGTGTGACCTTGACCTTGAACCAAGACATTCAATATCTACACTCTGCACATCCTCTCTGTATGGTTGACATCTCTGTCAAACATTTTCAATTCCCTTCCAGCGATTCCAAAGATATAAAGTGGACAAGAAATTGCTAACTACACTCAAGTGTGACCTTGACCTTGAACCAAGACATCCGAAACCTACAATCTGCACATCCTCTTTGTATGGTTGACAATTCTGTCAAATAATTATAATTTCCTTCCAGCAGTTCTGACACAAAATATTCTAACATTATAACAGTAGGACATGTGACCTTTGAGTGTGACCTTGACCTTGAACTAAGACATTGAAACCTATGCTCTGCACATCCTCTCAGTATGGTTGACATTTCTGTCAAATAATTTCAATGTCCTTCCAGTGGTTCTTAAGATACAGAGCGAACACAAAATTTTCTAGTAGGACATATGACCTTCAAGTGTGACCTTGATCTTGAACTAAGACAACCAAAAACTGCGCTCTGCACATCCTCTGAGTATGGCTGACATTTCTCTCAAATAATTTCCAGAACGGAACGGATAGAAATTGCTAACAGATGGACAGCCAATGGCATAATAACACACTTCAGGCGTATAAAATTACCACTGATGAGAAAAGAGATTAGTGCCAAGTGTATATTCTAAATAATTGCAATCAAATTTCTTTCCCTAAGACCAGTATGACCCTGAACAACATTACATACCTGCAGCAATGGACCCTGTGCTTTGTAAATTTCATACACCATGGTAACGGGCAGTGGAATGATGGGAATCATGGCAAGGATGTTGCCAAATACCTGCGCCATGTACGGGTACTTGTACCCGTCGTAATCCGGGGGCTCATATTGGTAGCACATGATGAGGAATGTCACCTGGGAATAATGGAAAATATAATGATTAAAAGTTTTTAACTTTAACTTTTGGAGAAAACTCAAAATTCTTAACTATGAGTTTGGATTGTCAGAGAGAGATTAGAAAGAGAATCTGAGAGACAGAGAATATGAGATGGAGAATATGAGAAAGAAAAGGGATCTGAGAGAGAGAATATCTGAGAGAGAATTTTATATGCTTATTAATTGTTAGGTTTAATGTGCCACCAATAGTATCTCTGTCATTTGGAGACTATGTCTACTTGAGACATACTGGTGTAACATTGCAGTATCATGCCGTAGAAAAACCGTCATACCACACCCAGTCACATTATCCTGACATTGGGCCAATCAGTCCTGGAACCACCCTTATATGCTGATCAGTAAGCAAGGGAGCTATACCAGTACCATTTTTTACGACTTTGGTTTGTTGTGGCTAGGGATCAAACCCATGACCTTATGCTCCCGAGTCGCATGCTCTAACCACTTGGCTACAGGGACAGTATAGAGAGACAAAGAAAATCTGAGAGAGACAGAAAATCGTAAGAATAAAGAAAATCTGAGAGAGACAGAGAATCTGAGGAAGAAAGAGAATCTGAGAGAAAGAGAATCTGAGATAGAAAGAGAAATGAAGAATCTGAGATAGAAATAGAATCTGAGAGAGAAATCTGAGAGAAAGAGAATCTGAGATAGAGAAAAGAGAATGATAAAGACACCAAGAGATAGAGAATCTGAAACAGACCGGAAATCTGAGAGAGAAAGAGAATCTGTATATTTCATAGCAGGACTATTCTGTCACATACCATGAGTGAAAGAGGGGTAATGAAACACCAACATATGCGAAAAAAGATCGGGGGCTCGTACCCGACCATCAGCTTCATATCCTTACAGAACCGATCCGCACCTGCAACAAAAATCTGTCCATAAGTGTCCAGGATTCATTTGCATAATCAGTCTCTTGTAAAAATATGGTTTTCTGAATAAACAGTGTAGATCCATTATCATACGCTCCATCATATACTGAATGTCAACAACACAGTTTTCACCATTGGCACTAAATCGGTTGTATGATAGTATTTTTCCTGCAGAATACTATAAAAAGGGTGCAGTGGTCAAGTGTAAATGTACCCAATCAGGAGGTTGTGGGTTTGAACCCTATTGGGGGCAAGGATTTTTCATGACTTTCTCAAGCACAAAGTACTGGTCCAACCCAGGAACCATTGAGAGGAGAGGAATTAACCACCCTTAGCACTAGGACATGAGAGGGCCATTTATGAAACAGGGTATGAGAAATTGACCATCTATTAAGACCTGTTGTAAAGTATTCTAAAAGCATAAAGTCTAACAAAGTGATTAACACAACTTTTTTTTTATGGATAACGCTATATCTGACAAGAGGGCTCATAGAACATTACAATAAAAAAATTAAAATTAAAAAAATAAAAAAATTTAAAATAAAGCTTTTACTAAAGGTGATTAATATCCCTGCAACACAGCCTTGGCCCAGTTCACACCATAAACACCTATACTCACATGGGCCACAGGGCACAAGCTGGCGTGGGTGAGTGAGTACTAGTATTGGGGTGCAGGGCGAGTGAAAAATTACTACACCTCTTTGTTTTTTTCTTTCTTGAACTATTTCAAGTTTGTAGGGTAGGAGTTTCACAAGTTTGTGAAAGGTGAGTGATAATTTAAGGAATTAACAAAACTGGGCCATTTGATAACTTTGTGAAATGAGATTATCTGGGATCCGTTGTATCATGTATTTATGTCAGTCCCTCATTTGTAGAAATGCACTTTTTACACCTCTGTATTGGTTTTCTGAGGGAATCACTGAAAAAGTCTGAGATATTTTGCCCATATACATTGTGATCAAGTTTTGTAAAGATCGATTCACTTTTGTTCGAGTTACAGAGTGGACAACAACAGTGGACGCCACCTGCGGCAAGTGAATCCATAATACATCCGGAATTTGACGGGTGTATAACAAAAGCCCAAATGTACATTGTCTTAGAATGACCAAGGCTACACTATTCTACAGGTTAAGGGCTTGGAAGGGGGCATTAAGAGATACTGCAAGTTGCAAGCTTTGTCAGGTTGTTGTGCAATCACTTACCACTTGCAAAAACTCATAGGATAGTAATCAATGTGTACCATACCAAATACCATATACCTAGTACCATACTGTGATGGTCCTATACAATTTACTTGATGCCAAAACAGGTATAGCCCTGCCCTGAATGTTTTTCAGAAATTGTTGAACTAAGGTAACCATTGAAAGCAAGATCACATGCATTTTTTGTATGAGGTTTGTACAGCTTCTCACTGGTTAAACCGATATGCATATTCATTTCAGGGCGTTTTGGCATCATGTTAATTTCAGCTCTACTTACACCTCACAAAATAAATATAAGAACTGTGAGTACAACCTTATAAAATTGTTATTACACATACCGTACACCCAGGCGATGAGGAAACATTCAAGGAAGGAGATGATGAGAACACAGAAGGCAGCAAAATACCAGTCCACAAGCTGGTACAGGTAGATACCCCCCTGTCAATATGAATGCAAATTAACCCTTTACCTCATGAATATTTATGCACAAATTTATGACTTGATGAATATTAATTTACTGAGACTTTAAATGGTATATGAACAAATGGATTTTTCTTTGCTGTGCATACAGAGCAAAATTTGAGCTAAAATATTGTAAAAGCAAAAGGAGAAAACCCTGAGCTGTCTGATCTGGGTTTGCTCATTTTGCCAATGCATCAAAATGAGATTAAGTATTTATTGTAAGTATCAATCACTTGGGTATACATACAGGCATCTGTTAGGAGGGATATATACGGGTCAACAGAATATAACAGTTTTCATAGAGGGCCAAGAGGGGTCAACTGTGCAAAAGGAAATTCAATTCTGAGCATGGGTTTCAGAGAAAAGGTTTGAAATTTTCTATATAGACTATACATTAAGGAATCTAGCCAAACCCCTGCGAAGCTCATTTTTTAAGGGATCACCTTTGTTTGAGCAATTTTAGTAGAAAATCGTCAAGTAATCATTTGTGCTAAATGAATTTAAGACCTCATTAATAGAAAGGAGGATTTTTACCATGTGGTATCAGAGATGATTATTACTGAGATCATTAAAAGCAAACTGTTGAAGGCAGAAGTTGCAAAATGGATGATGATCAGGTAGTGTTCACAGTAGCTCACCCTCAACATTATGAGCTCAGGTTAGCTAAATAAAAACTTAATATACTTTATTGGTAACTAAAAACTGAAAAACTATTAAAAATCTACTTTTTAAATATCATACTTCACAAAAAATTATGTATGTTAAGACACCATTTATAGTTTTATAACTTACGTTTGTAGTAAAAGGCAGGTCTAAAAGTAGTAATATAATAGCCAGGCATCCTGTTACAAGGACTTTATGTTTACGAAGTCTAGGATACATATCTGTCAATCCACTGGATAGGGTCTCAAACACACCAAACTGAAATGAAGTCATATTAACAGTTTCATTTACTTGAAACTTAATGAATTTTATTTTGATCTTGACACAAGACCTTACAACTTATATAAATCACTTCTGTTTGAATTCACAGATGATCTTTATATTTTATTGTCTCCTTTTTATGTTCTACCACACTATTCCATAGGGAAAGCTCATGTATTAACCCTTTCCCTCATAGAGGACACCATGAAAAGACCTATGCGAACAGCATAAACCAGATCAGCCTGCGAGTAACTCGCAGGCTGATCAGGTTTTATGCTGTTCGCTGCTCCTCAGTGGTCTGGAAATGAGTATTTTGTAATTAAATTTGGTAAGGTTTAACTGTGGTTTTCTGCAGATCAGGCTTTATGTGATACCTATTGAGGGCGTCAAAATGAGTATATATGAGGGAAAGTGTTAAGCAATCTTTTCCATTGAACTCTTTGTAATAATGTTTTGGCCCAAGGCCTTAATCAGAATATTGACAACACTACATATTGGCAATTTCCTGCAACCTTAATTAAATATTTTATTAAGATTTATTTAAGATTAAGATTTATTTGTTAACGGCAAATTGACATGTTATGACATAAGACAGAAATTATTTTATTACCTCCCCTTTATAATTTTCTTGTCATGAGTTATCTCCCGAGAACTACAAAAAAGTGATTTTCTCAATTTTCCTATGGTAAAGTTTAGATGTGTTCATGAAATTTGAATCAGAATCATCTTTCTACCATGAGTTTTCCTAGAAAATCAAATTTAGTTTTTCATATTCACAGAAATTGTGTATTTCCCATAGACTTCAATGTTAACTTAACCCTTTCCCTCACAGAGGAAACCATAAAAAGACCTATGTGACTCGCAGGCTGATCAGGTTTTATGCTGTTCGCTGCTCCTCAGTGGTCTGGTAATGAGGATTTTGTAATTAAATTTGGTAAGGTTTAACTGTGGTTTTCTGCAGATCAGGCTTTATGTGATACCTATTGAGTGCGTCAAAATGAGTCTATATGAGGGAAAGGGTTAAATACAGGTTATCTCCCCTACATGTAATATAACCTGGAAAAAAATTTGGTGAAACATTTTTATTTTTGGACGTCTTCAAAGTGACAAAGTTTCACAGAAATATTTCCATCCAATGGCAAGATATGGAATATGGGTATTAGGGAGGGGGGGGGGGTTATACCTTAATCAGGTTCATTTGATGGCAAGAGCACTTGATAATATATTCACTATTACAAACTAATCTGGGTTAAATGATAAGTGTTAGCACTATTGAAAGACAAACTGTTGTCACATGACAACCTACCTGACTGTCCACGCCCAGAAAGATGAGCATGAGGAAAAAAAGAGCAGCCCAGAGTTGAGGGATCGGAAGTTTACTGATGGCCTCTGGGTAGATAACAAGGGCCAATCCTGGACCTGCAGACACACAGTAATACATGTCTTGTTCAATTTGCAATTCAGAACAATTTTAAATCCTGAATGTGTATTATTGTAATACTTTTTCTTTAATACTTTTTGTGTCGCCTGCTGTTGTACTGTTCCTTTGTCTGTCTGTTTGTGCTCACATATAGATACTAAGGTCGCTATAGGAACAATAGTTTACAGTAAATTAAGCTTCGTGTTCAGGTGAGCTAAAAACTCAGTAAATCAAACCATAACTTCATTTTTCTTATACCATTTAAAACACAGTAAATCAAATCATAACTTCACTTTTTACAGCAGGTGACACAAAAATAGGTGGTTCAGCAATTAGTCCTAAAAAAGTAAGTTTTAATATGAAAGTTTAAAAGTGACAACATCTACAATACATGTACCTGATGTGGCAACATCTTTTATCTCCATATTGGCCTCTTTTGCTAGGTAACCTATCACGGAAAAAATCACAAACCCACCATAGAAGCTGGTGAAACCATCTGCAATACAGCATACCATTGCATCTCTGGAAGTAAAAAACTAACAACATAAAAATGACGAAACCTTTTAATTGATAACTGTCAAATTTGGTTAAGTTATCAAGCTAGAGCAAGTGTCTTCAGTAAAGAAGTCATAGCAATATCTGCTATCTTAAATAAGACTTTGTCCTTCATCTTGATTACATTCTGAACAAAGCCTGAAAAACTAGAAATATCACTGAAAGTAATGAATACTCAAACACAATGCTTTGTCAAAAGAAAAACAAGAGGCCGGCCCTTGCCGAGTATACATTTTTTAAAAATTCAATCATTTCTATAAGAAACTACACAACCCCCTTGAGGCAACATTTTTCAAGGGATCAATTTTATTTTAGCAATTATGGTAGACATGAGGTGACCATTTCTGCAAAATAAAAAAAAATCTGATCATTGGCTTAACAGAAGAAGAATTTTGAAATTTTCTCTATAAAGTATATAAGGAAATTAGCTGACTCCATAGGGGCCTAATTTTTAAAGGGATCAACTTTATTTTAGCAATTATGGTAGACATTCATGAGGTGACCATTTTGCATAAAAAATCTGACCATTGCTTACAGAAGAATTTTAAAATTTTCTCTATAGAGTATATAAGGAAACTAGCTGACCCCTAGGGGCCTCATTTTTCAAGGGATCAATTTTATTTTAGCAATTGTGGTAAGCATTCATGTGGTGATCATTTGTGCCAAAGGAAATTTAATTCTGACCATAGGCTTCATGGAAGAAACTTTTGAATTTTCTATATAGAGTATATAACAAAATTAGCAACCCCTAGGGGCCTCATTTTTCAAGAGATCAACTTTTTTTAGCAATTGTAGTAGACATTCATGAGATGACCATTTGTGCCAAAGGAAATTAAATTCTGACCATCGGTTTCAGAGGAGATGATTTTCAAAGTGTTCATAAAATTTGTTCTTTCCATTGTCATGGCAAACAGAGTTTTACATGGATTGAGTTTATTTTAGCAACTGTTGTGAAGCTTCATCCAAGGATCATCCCTGCTAAGTTTAATCAAATTCTGTTCAGCAGTTTCAGAGGAGATGTTGTTTCAAGTAAA
>CM037781.1:20065594-20084834 GCA_021229015.1 Solen grandis
AACTTTTGAATCGTATTTTTAAAAGACCCCTTCCGACCGATTTCAAAATATTTTGACAACCATCAGAAAACCCTTGCTGATAGGGGTTTTTCTTTGGTATTTTAAATAGCTTTTGGTCGTATATATATTTAAAATTGTATTAAAATTTCGGGGCCAAAGGGGGGGGGGGGGGGGGACAAAAGCACACCCGGAGGCTCCAAACCCAAAAAGTGAGAAAATTTTAAGTTTTTAAATTTTTATTTTTTCATGTTTTAAATTATTTTGCAAATATGTTTGTTAATCGTTTATCTTTTTTTTATATAAAATTCTACTGTTCTACTGATATACTGAAATCTTAAACTGAATAACATGGATACTTTATATGTAAACGTTTAAAACAATTACATGAAAAAAGGGGAGTTTTGCACAAAGGAGTGTAAAAAATATATTTTTTACACAATTTACACCAGTATTTACAATGACCCTATAGTAACACACATAACATTTTAGCTCACAAAAGTCAACTTTCCCAAATATACGAAACAAAAACCCTTGGATTAATAAACGACCATTTTTAGCATGTAAAGGCTAGAGGGGAACTTTGACTATACAAAACATTATGACTTCAGAGTGCGTTGAAAATGTTAAAAGGGGAGAAAAGTGTTTTACATTACAAAACAGGTACCTTCCGATTATGGGGTAAAGGGGGTGACCTCCAAAAGGTGGTTAAAAGGTTTGCAAATGCTGCTAATAATACAATCTATGTGTCGGTCTTATTTCCCTAATTTTTTCCCGTCTCGGGATTTGTACATTGCCCCTATGGTAGATCTTTAAAAGAATCTTGCTTCCAAGGGGTTCTGAGGTCAGAAATCAAACCCAAAGAACCTCGGCACCGATTGGAAAATTAACCAAACGCCACCTGATGAACTAAACGGGCGCCTAAGGGCTTACAATACCCCCCCCCCAAGTGTTTTTGTCAAACATGGCTTTGGAGCATGAAATCAGAATTCTTGCATACAACACTCCCTCTTAAAACTATATAGAGGACATATGTGCCCAAATACATGGAAATCTAGTGATCCTTTTTAACACATACCTATTTGGGTATAAACCTATGTCTATTGGTAAATATCATTAAGATTCACTGAAATCTATCAATGGAAGAAAATTGTAAAAAAAATACCATCAAAGGGACATTCTTTAAAAAAGGGGGGAGGGGGGGGGGGGGAAAACCCCCTGTTATAAAGAAAAAGCCCCTACTACAATGTCTAAGGTTGAATGACCGCAAGTTTCATTGAAATCCCCCAGTAGTTTTTTGGAGGAGTAGTCTGCAGAAAATTGTAAAGCAAAAATCATCAAAGGGGCATAACTATAAAAAAGGGAGGTAATCCAATGGGAGGAGTAGTCTGCAGAAAATTGTAAAGCAAAAATCATCAAAGGGGCATAACTATAATAAAGGGAGGTAATCCAATGTTATATAACTAACACATGCTTCTACAATGTCTAAGGATGAATGGCAGCAAGTTTCATCAAAATCCTTCCAGTAGTTTAGGCGAAGTAGTCCGCAGAAGTTTGTAATGCAAAAATCATCAAAGGGGCATAACTTGGAAAATAGGGGAGGTAACCAAATGATATATAGATAACGCGCTTATACAATGTCTAAGGATCACTGCCAGTAAGTTTCATCAAAATCCTTCCAGTAGTTTAGAAGGAGTAGTCCGCAGAAGTTTGTAATGCAAAAATCATCAAAGGGGCATAACTTGGTAAATAGGGGAGGTAACTCAATGCTATATAGATGTCTAAGGATCATTGCCAGTAAGTTTCATCAAAATCCTTCCAGTAGTTTAGAAGGAGTAGTCCGCAGAAGTTTGTAATGCAAAAATCATCAAAGGGGCATAACTTGGTAAATAGGGGAGGTAACTCAATGCTATATAGAATGTCTAAGGATCATTGACAGCAAGTATCATTAAAATCCTTCCAGTAGTTTAGAAGGAGTAGTCCGCAGAAGTTTGTAATGCAAAAATCATCAAAGGGGCATAACTTGGTAAATAGGGGAGGTAACTCAATGCTATATAGATAACGCGCTGCTACAATGTCTAAGGATCATTGACAGCAAGTATCATTAAAATCCTTCCAGTAGTTTAGGCGGAGTAGTCCGCAGAAGTTTGTAATGCAAAAATCATCAAAGGGGCATAACTTGGTAAATAGGGGAGGTAACTCAATGCTATATAGATAACGCGCTAATACAATGTCTAAGGATCATTGCCAGCAAGTTTCATCAAAATCCTTCCAGAAGTTTAGGAGGAGTAGTCCGCAGAATTTTGTGTCTACAGACGGACGGACGGACAGACGGACGGACAGACGGACGGACGGACGGACGGACAACCTGATTCCAGTATACCCCCCCCTAACTTCGTTGCGGGGGGGTATAATGATGGTTCTTCCGTGAAGAGAAATAACGACTTCCAGTTTCACTTTTAATTATATTTTGTACTAAAATACAGAGGCATGAGACTTACTATATTTAGACATTAACAATCAGGGTTGTCTTATATTTCAGGCAAAGACGACAAAAAACTCAGATGAAACTCACCCAAAAGTGAGTACATGTATCAGAAGTTGTTTAGCAAAAACATCTGCAAGTGCTGCTAACAGTGACAAATGATAAGTAATAAATGGTTCAAAACTGTTTGGCAGTAAAAGTTGAAAACCAGTCAGTCATAAGTCCAGATATTGTACAAAAAATGCTTACAAGGTTACGTCTTACGAGTAAGAATGAAGCACAACAGATCAATATTTAGATGATTATTGCAGTGAAATGTTATATTCTTATTTTTATTCTTATTCATCCCTCACTAATGAGTCTAATGTTTTAAGGTACTTTTAAAAGTTTTCAAACTTTTACAATGTTATCTTGGGGCCGCTGTGGCCGAGCGGTTACAGTCGTGGACTACAAATCTCTCAGCCCCTCATCGCTGTGGGTTCGAATCCCGGTAGGGACTTCGGATTTTTCATGTGAGGAAGCCTTCCAGCTGGCTTGCGGTAGGTCGGTGGTTCTACCCGGGTACCTCTGTGTACTCGGGGTCTTCCTCCACCTGTAATTAGCTGGACGTTGCTATATGATTGAAATACTATCGCAGCGACGGTAAACCCCAATACAACTACAACTACAATGTTATCTTTAATTTGGAGGATCATAGCACAGTCTTTTACGTATAGATCAAGACGTACGACACTGGCATCAAAATGCCCATCGAAACAAAAGACCCTGGAAATGACATCAGTTTTTCTTTGCTGCACAAACACTGCTTCAGAATGGTTAACGTTTGAATCGTAGTTTAAAAGACCCCTTCCGACTGATTCCGAAATAGTTTGACAACCATCAGTAAACTGCTGATATGGTTTTCATGATATGTAAATAGCATGGTCGTATATGATATTTAAAATTGTATTACATTTCAGGCCAAAGCGACTAAAAGCACAGCCGAGGCTCCTAACCCGAAAGTGAGTATCTTAAGTTGTTAATTTATTTCTTCATGATTTATTATTTTGCAAATATGTTTGTTAATCGATTATCTTCTTTTTATATAAAATTCTACTGTTCTACTGATTTACTGTATCTTAAACTGAATAACATGGATACTTTATATGTAAACGATAAAACAATTACATGAACAAAGGAGTTTTGCACTATGGATGTGTAAATATATATGTTTTACACAATTTACACCAGTATATACATATGAGCCTATAGTAACACACATATACATTTTAGCTCACAAAAGTACAACTTTCCCAAATATACGTAACACACCCTTGGATGTAATCAACGACCATATTTAGCATGTAAAGGCTAGAGGGGAACTTTGACTATACAAAACATTATGACTTCAGAGTGCGTTGACATGTTAAAAGGGGAGAAAAGTGATTTACATTACGTAAACAGGTACCTTCCGATTATGTGTAAAGGTGGTGACCTCCAAAAGGTGGTTAAAAGGTTTGCAAATGCTGCTAATAATGACAATCTATGATGTCGGTCTTACTACCTATATTATTTCGTCTCGGGATTTGTACATTGCGCCTATGGTAGATCATAAAAGAATCTTGCTTCCAACGGGTCTGAGGTCATGTACTCTACCAATGAACCTCGGCACCGATTGGATATTAACCATACGCTCACCTGATGAACTAGAACTGTCGCCTAAGGGCTTACTAATACCCCCCCGCAAGTGTTTTTGTCAAACATGGCTTTGGAGCATGAAATCAGAATTCTTGCATACAACACTCCATCTTAATACGTATATAGAGGACATATGTGCCAACTACATGGAAATCTAGTGATCCTTTGTAACACATACCTATGGATATACCTATGTCTATGGATAAATATCATTAAGATTCACTGAAATCTATCAATGGAAGAAAATTGTAAAACAAATACCATCAAAGGGACATATCTTTAAAACAGGGGGGAGGGGGGGGGGTAACCCAATGTTATATAGAAAAAGCGCTACTACAATGTCTAAGGTTGAATGACAGCAAGTTTCATTGAAATCCCTCCAGTAGTTTAGGAGGAGTAGTCTGCAGAAAATTGTAAAGCAAAAATCATCAAAGGGGCATAACTATAAAAAAGGGAGGTAATCCAATGGGAGGAGTAGTCTGCAGAAAATTGTAAAGCAAAAATCATCAAAGGGGCATAACTATAATAAAGGGAGGTAATCCAATGTTATATAACTAACACATGCTTCTACAATGTCTAAGGATGAATGGCAGCAAGTTTCATCAAAATCCTTCCAGTAGTTTAGGCGAAGTAGTCCGCAGAAGTTTGTAATGCAAAAATCATCAAAGGGGCATAACTTGGAAAATAGGGGAGGTAACCAAATGATATATAATAACGCGCTGCTACAATGTCTAAGGATCATTGACAGCAAGTATCATTAAAATC
Organism: Solen grandis; assembly: GCA_021229015.1. Lineage (NCBI taxonomy): Eukaryota > Metazoa > Mollusca > Bivalvia > Adapedonta > Solenidae > Solen > Solen grandis. The sequence goes on from CM037781.1 coordinate 20,070,519, forward strand.
CTTCCAGTAGTTTAGGCGGAGTAGTCCGCAGAAGTTTGTAATGCAAAAATCATCAAAGGGGCATAACTTGGTGAATAGGGGAGGTAACTCAATGCTATATAGATAACGCGCTGCTACAATGTCTAAGGATCATTGACAGCAAGTATCATTAAAATCCTTCCAGTAGTTTAGGCGGAGTAGTCCGCAGAAGTTTGTAATGCAAAAATCATCAAAGGGGCATAAATTGGTAAATAGGGGAGGTAACCAATGTATATAGATAACGCGCTTATACAATGTCTAAGGATCATTGCCAGCAAGTTTCATCAAAATCCTTCCAGTAGTTTAGAAGGAGTAGTCCGCAGAAGTTTGTAATGCAAAAATCATCAAAGGGGCATAACTTGGTAAATAGGGGAGGTAACTCAATGCTATATAGATAACGCGCTGCTACAATGTCTAAGGATCATTGACAGCAAGTATCATTAAAATCCTTCCAGTAGTTTAGGCGGAGTAGTCCGCAGAAGTTTGTAATGCAAAAATCATCAAAGGGGCATAACTTGGTAAATAGGGGAGGTAACTCAATGCTATATAGATAACGCGCTAATACAATGTCTAAGGATCATTGCCAGCAAGTTTCATCAAAATCCTTCCAGAAGTTTAGGAGGAGTAGTCCGCAGAATTTTGTGTCTACAGACGGACGGACGGACAGACGGACGGACAGACGGACGGACGGACGGACGGACAACCTGATTCCAGTATACCCCCCCCTAACTTCGTTGCGGGGGGGTATAATGATGGTTCTTCCGTGAAGAGAAATAACGACTTCCAGTTTCACTTTTAATTATATTTTGTACTAAAATACAGAGGCATGAGACTTACTATATTTAGACATTAACAATCAGGGTTGTCTTATATTTCAGGCAAAGACGACAAAAAACTCAGATGAAACTCACCCAAAAGTGAGTACATGTATCAGAAGTTGTTTAGCAAAAACATCTGCAAGTGCTGCTAACAGTGACAAATGATAAGTAATAAAAAAAATTGGTTACGTCTTACGAGTAAGAATGAACACAACAATCAATATTTAGTTTTAAATGTTATATTCTTATTTTTATTCTTATTCATCCCTCACTAATGAGTCTAATGTTTTAAGGTACTTTAAAAGTTTTCAAACTTTTACAATGTTATCTTGGGGCCGCTGTGGCCGAGCGGTTACAGTCGTGGACTACAAATCTCTCAGCCCTCATCGCTGTGGGTTCGAATCCCGGTAGGGACTTCGGATTTTTCATGTGAGGAAGCCTTCCAGCTGCTTGCGGTAGGTCGTGGTTCTACCCGGGTACCTCTGTGTACTCGGGGTCTTCCTCCACCTGTAATTAGCTGGACGTGCTATATGATTGAAATACTATCGCAGCGACGGTAAACCCAATACAACTACACTACAATGTTATCTTTAATTTGGAGGATCATAGCACAGTCTTTTACGTATAGATCAAGACGTACGACACTGGCATCAAAATGCCCATCGAAACAAAAGACCCTGGAAATGACATCAGTTTTTCTTTGCTGCACAAACACTGCTTCAGAATGGTTAACGTTGAATCGTAGTTTAAAAGACCCCTTCCGACCGATTCCGAAATAGTTTGACAACCATCAGTAAACTGCTGATATGGTTTTCATGATATGTAAATAGCATGGTCGTATATGATATTTAAAATTGTATTACATTTCAGGCCAAAGCGACTAAAAGCACAGCCGAGGCTCCTAACCCGAAAGTGAGTATCTTAAGTTGTTAATTTATTTCTTCATGATTTTTTGCAAATATGTTTGTTAATCGATTATCTTCTTTTTATATAAAATTCTACTGTTCTACTGATTTACTGTATCTTAAACTGAATAACATGGATACTTTATATGTAAACGATAAAACAATTACATGAACAAAGGAGTTTTGCACTATGGATGTGTAAATATATATGTTTTACACAATTTACACCAGTATATACATATGAGCCTATAGTAACACACATATACATTTTAGCTCACAAAAGTACAACTTTCCCAAATATACGTAACACACCCTTGGATGTAATCAACGACCATATTTAGCATGTAAAGGCTAGAGGGGAACTTTGACTATACAAAACATTATGACTTCAGAGTGCGTTGACATGTTAAAAGGGGAGAAAAGTGATTTACATTACGTAAACAGGTACCTTCCGATTATGTGTAAAGTTGGTGACCTCCAAAAGGTGGTTAAAAGGTTTGCAAATGCTGCTAATAATGACAATCTATGATGTCGGTCTTACTACCTATATTATTTCGTCTCGGGATTTGTACATTGCGCCTATGGTAGATCATAAAAGAATCTTGCTTCCAACGGGTCTGAGGTCATGTACTCTACCAATGAACCTCGGCACCGATTGGATATTAACCATACGCTCACCTGATGAATGATGGTTCTTCCGTGAAGAGAAATAACGACTTCCAGTTTCACTTTTAATTATATTTTGTACTAAAATACAGAGGCATGAGACTTACTATATTTAGACATTAACAATCAGGGTGTCTTATATTCGCAAAGCAAAAATAATAACCCAATGAGCATTATAGAGTTGTTTAGCAAAAACTCTGCATGCGCACAGACATATAGTATAATGGTCAAAACGTTTGGCATAAAAGTGAAAACCAGTCAGTCATAAGTCCAGAATTGTACAAAAAATGCTACAAGGTACGCTACGAGTAAGAATGAAGCACAACAGATCAATATTTAGATGATTTTGCAGTAAATGTTATATTCTTATTTTTATTCTTATTCATCTCACAAGAATAATGTTTTAAGGTACTTTTAAAAGTTTTCAAACTTTTACAATGTTATCTTGGCCCCGTGCCGAGCGTTACAGTCTGACTACAAATCTCTCAGCCCCTCATCGCTGTGGGTTGAATCGGTAGGACTTCGATTTTCATGTGGGAGCTTCCAGCTGGCTTGCGGTAGGTCGGTGGTTCTACCCGGGTACCTCTGTGTACCGGGGTCTTCTCCACCTGTAATTAGCTGGACTCGCATATGATTGAATACTATCGCAGCGACGGTAAACCCCAATACACTACAACTACAATGTTATCTTTAATTTGGAGATCATAGCACGTCTTTTACTATAATCAAGACGTACGACATGGCATCTAAATGCCATCGAAACAAAAGACCCTGGAAATGACATCATTTTTCTTTGCTCACAAACACTGCTCAGAATGGTTAACGTTTGAATCGTAGTTTAAAAGACCCCTTCCGACGATTCCGAAATAGTTTGACAACCATCTAACTGCGAATGGTTTTCATGATATGAAATAGCATGGTTATATGTATAAATTGTATTCATTCAGGCCAAAGCGACTAAAAGCACAGCGGGCTCCTAACCGAAAGTGAGTATCTTAAGTTGTAATTTATTCTTCATGATTTATATTTTGCAATATGTTTGTTAATCGATTATCTTCTTTTTATTAAAATTTATGTTCTATGATTTACTGTATCTTAAACTAATAACATGGATACTTTATATGTAAACGATAAAACAATTACATGAACAAAGAGTTTTGCACTATGGATGTTAAATATATATGTTTTACACAATTTACACATATATACATATGAGCCTATAGTAACACAATATACATTTTAGCTACAAAATACAACTTTCCCAAAATACAACCACCCTTGGATGTAACAACGACCTATTTGCATGTAAAGGCTAGAGGGGAACTTTGACTATAAAAACATATGACTTCAGAGTGCTTGACATGTTAAAAGGGGAGAAAAGATTTACATACGTAAACAGGTACTTCCGATTATGTGTAAAGTGGTGACCTCCAAAAGGTGGTTAAAAGGTTTGCAAATGCTGCTAATAATGACAATCTATGATGTCGGTCTTACTACCTATATTATTTCGTCTCGGGATTTGTACATTGCGCCTATGGTAGATCATAAAAGAATCTTGCTTCCAACGGGTCTGAGGTCATGTACTCTACCAATGAACCTCGGCACCGATTGGATATTAACCATACGCTCACCTGATGAATGATGGTTCTTCCGTGAAGAGAAATAACGACTTCCAGTTTCACTTTTAATTATATTTTGTACTAAAATACAGAGGCATGAGACTTACTATATTTAGACATTAACAATCAGGGTTGTCTTATATTTCAGGCAAAGACGACAAAAAACTCAGCCGAAACTCGCCCAAAAGTGAGTACATGTATCAGAAGTTGTTTAGCAAAAACATCTGCAAGTGCTGCTAACAGTGACAAATGATAAGTAATAAATGGTTCAAAACTGTTTGGCAGTGAAAGTTGAAAACCAGTCAGTCATAAGTCCAGATATTGTACAAAAAATGCTTACAAGGTTACGTCTTACGAGTAAGAATGAAGCACAACAGATCAATATTTAGATGATTATTGCAGTGAAATGTTATATTCTTATTTTTATTCTTATTCATCCCTCACTAATGAGTCTAATGTTTTAAGGTACTTTTAAAAGTTTTCAAACTTTTACAATGTTATCTTGGGGCCGCCGTGGCCGAGCGGTTACAGTCGTGGACTACAAATCTCTCAGCCCCTCATCGCTGTGGGTTCGAATCCCGGTAGGGACTTCGGATTTTTCATGTGAGGAAGCCTTCCAGCTGGCTTGCGGTAGGTCGGTGGTTCTACCCGGGTACCTCTGTGTACTCGGGGTCTTCCTCCACCTGTAATTAGCTGGACGTCGCTATATGATTGAAATACTATCGCAGCGACGGTAAACCCCAATACAACTACAACTACAATGTTATCTTTAATTTGGAGGATCATAGCACAGTCTTTTACGTATAGATCAAGACGTACGACACTGGCATCAAAATGCCCATCGAAACAAAAGACCCTGGAAATGACATCAGTTTTTCTTTGCTGCACAAACACTGCTTCAGAATGGTTAACGTTTGAATCGTAGTTTAAAAGACCCCTTCCGACCGATTCCGAAATAGTTTGACAACCATCAGTAAACTGCTGATATGGTTTTCATGATATGTAAATAGCATGGTCGTATATGATATTCAAAATTGTATTACATTTCAGGCCAAGGCGACTAAAAGCGCAGCCGAGGCTTCTAACCCGAAAGTGAGTATCTTAAGTTGTTAATTTATTTCTTCATGATTTATTATTTTGCAAATATGTTTGTTAATCGATTATCTTCTTTTTATATAAAATTCTACTGTTCTACTGATTTACTGTATCTTAAACTGAATAACATGGATACTTTATATGTAAACGATAAAACAATTACATGAACAAAGGAGTTTTGCACTATGGATGTGTAAATATATATGTTTTACACAATTTACACCAGTATATACATATGAGCCTATAGTAACACACATATACATTTTAGCTCACAAAAGTACAACGTGCTCAAGGTGAGCTATTGAGTCACCCTCTGTCCGTCATCAAGAATTTGGTTTAAGGAAATCTCCTCTGAAACCGCTGGGTAGAAAGTGATGAAACATGGTAACCAGAAGAGAAATCTTAAGAAATTCTTCTTTTCTGAAAACAATGGTCAGAATTAAATTTCATTTGGCACAAATAGTCACCTCCTGGCCCCTTGCATTAAGAGAAAACGATGCCCCTTGGGGTTGGCTAGCTTCCTTATATACTCTATATAGAAAAGTTCAATATTATTCTTCTATGGAGACAATAGTTAGAAATTAATTCACTTGTTTCACAAATGGTCACAAATGGCTGTCTGCAATTCTTGCTTAAATAAAGTTGATCCCTTGAAAAATGAGGCTCCAAGGGGGCTGGCTACTTTCCTGATAGGGTTATATAAAAAGTTCAAAATTATGTTTTCTATCAAGCCAATGGTCAGAATTTAATTTATTCTTCACAAACGGTCACCTTATGGCTGTCTATCAAAATTGCTATTATAAAGTTGATCCTTTTAAAAATGAGGCCCCTAGGGGGTAAGCTAGTTTCCTAATATATATACATTGAATATTTCAGAATCTTTTATCTGTGAAGTCAATTGTCAGAACTTAATTTCATTTTGCACAAATAGTCACCATATATCCCAAAACCAAAGTTGCTCATATAATACTGGTGATCCCTTACAAAACCGCTTGGGTGATTGGCTTTTATCCTTAAATACTTTATATCAAAATTTCAAAACTTTTCTTCTATGAAGCCAGTGGTTAGGATTTGACTTTATTTAGCACAAATTGTCACTTCAATGCCCTGTATCAGATGGTTGACTGATTTCCTAACATAAAAAGGCTTTATATCTGAAATTTGATTCTGGTAACCAGGTAAAACCAAGTAACTTCATTTATTTAAAGCCCTTTGCTGAGCAATCTAGGGAAACTCTTTGCCCTCTTATTTAAGATGACTGTTATTGTAATTGCCGTCTATTAATATTTCTCTATAAATACAAGAGGGCCAAGATGGCCTGATCACCTGATGCTAGAGTGCAAACAAATTGAAATCTGTTGTTTTTTTTATGGTGAAAGGGAAATAACTCCTAACTTAACTAGCCGATATCTGTTATAATTGAACCCGATTGCAAGATTATGGTCATAGACATTGTCTTAAAGTTTAAAAATGATTGTTTAAAAAAATGACTATGGTAGAGAGTAAACAAAGTAAAATCTTGCATTTTTTATGTTAAAAGGGGCATAACTCCTGGCCTAATTTGCCCATCTCAGCAGCAATTGAACTTAATTAAAACATTATGGTCATAAATATTGTCATAAATTTTGAAGATGATTGCTAAAAAATGAAGATGCAAGAGTGTAAACAAAGTGAAATCTGGCATATTTTGATATTAAAAGGGGTATAACTCCTGACCTTATCAACCGCTCTCAGCCATAATGAAACTCAACCGAGACATTATGGTCATAAATATTGTCATGAAGTTTGAGGATGATTGTTCAAAAGATGAAGATGCTAGAGTGTTAACAAAGTGAAATCTTGCATTTTTAGCTCGACTATTCGTAGAATATGAGAGCTATTGTAGTCACCCTGGCGTCGGCGTCGGCGTTGCAGCTTTTGGTTAAAGTTTTGCGTGCAAGTTACTATCAACCTTATATCTTAATAACCATTTATGGTATTGACTTGAAAGTTTATAAATATGTTCAGGGGCATCAGACAACCAAGGTAGATAACTCTTGACTGAATTTAATATGAATTATGGCCCCTTTTTAACTTAGAAATTTTGGTTAAAGTTTTGCATGCAAGATACTCTCATGCTTATATCTCAGTATCAAGCATGCGATTGATTTAAAACAGCTTTAATATGTTTAGGGGTATCATACTTTCATGGTAGATAACTCTTGATAGAATATGTTACAAATTATTGCCCCTTTTTAACCTAGAAATTTTGGTTAAAGTTTTGCATGCAAGATACTCTCATGCTTATATCTCAGTATCAAGCATGCGATTGATTTAAAACAGCTTTAATATGTTTAGGGGTATTATACTTTCATGGTAGATAACTCTTAATGGAATATGTTACAAATTATTGCCCTTTTTAACTTAGAAATTTTGGTTAAAGTTTTGCATGCAAGGTACTTTCATGCTTATATCTCAGAGTCCAGGCATGGGATTGATTTGAAACATCTTAAATATGTTTAGGGGTATCATACTATAAAGGAAGATAACACTTGATGGAATAAATTAAAAATTATGACCCCCTTTTAACTTAGAATTATGGTTAAATTTTTGCATTCAAGCTACTATCCAGCTTATATCTCAGAAATTGCTTGTGGAATTGACTAGAAAGTTAAGGTGTGTCTTCAAGGGCATCAGAAAACAGGAGGATAACTTTTGGACTGTTGCAAATTATGGCCCTTTTCTAACATGGATTTTTGGTTTAAGTTTTGCATGCATAGTGTTATTGTGCTTATGTCTCAGTAACTAGGCATGGGATTGATTTTAGACATCATAAATATATTAAGGGGTATCAGACTATCAAGGTATATCATTTTTTACTATTACTATGAAGGGCAAGAATTTAAATAGATTTCATTTGATTTACTAACAAGCATTTTGAATAGTCGAGCGTGCTGTCCTCTGACAGTTCTTGTTTAAATTAAAAGGGGCTTAACTCCTGACCTAATTGACCAATCTCAGCCATATTCGAACTAAATAGTGACTATAGTAGAGCACATCTCTGTTGGTGACTGTGTGCAAATTAACAATGCTGTTTTGACCAAAACATCACGCGGATCACTAAAATTGTGGAGCAAGGAAAAAACAACAATTGAGGTTAAGAAATATTTCAATATCATTTAGCCTAATAATTTTCCTTTAATGTACCCACTACCTGCCCAGTGACACTGGAGAAATGTATACTAAACATTTCCAAAGTCGGGGATATTCTGGTGTTAATAAAGTTAAAACCCCCTAACACGAAATTCACTAAGATATTGCTATTTTTTCACAAACAAAACTTATTATAACTAATGGAAAGCACATAATGTATTCCCATCTATGTCTTGGGCTTATCCGAGCCAGGATAGCAGTGACTACATATGCTAAGTAAATATTGCAACTGAATATCATCTTTTATACGTTTGGATCTAAATATAACCACATTTTAAATAGAGCTGGTCATACTGGGATTTACACTTTAATGTTTTATCATAATCTAGGCATTTCAACTAGCTCAGACACTATGTTTTTCTTTTTAAAACATGCGCTTCTTAAATCCTTACTTTAACTTAAAAGGATTCCCGTGAGTTAGCCTGCACATAGACTTCAAAGATTGGACAAATCTTAAAACAAGTTGTCAAAAAACAGAAACGATCAGCACTTACCCTAAAACACATATTAAGCGTCTGGTGTAGTTAATCAGCGTTAACATGGTTTTGTAATGAGTCACTTGGGTTCAATGGTAATTTTTGAGTAAATCATTCATGATCTGAACAACAAGTAAAGATCTTAACCTGGCTGAAAAATGTGCAAGCTGATTTTATCTGCTCTAGTTGCCACGGTACGCAAGAAAACTGTTCAGTGATATATCCAGGTTAAGAACATGGTTTTATATTTACAGGTCCTATCCCGAAATGCAGTCAAGAAAGTAAGAGCAGAACTTCAGTAAGAAGGGGAAATTGTTTCCATCAGTCCCATTAACCTGTACAGAGCATGTAGTAATCCACAATGTAATCGAACAAAAATGGTGAACAATAATTGCCGAAATTGTGGTGCTCAATATGATGCAAAAACTGGGAAAAAATCGGCTTATCGCACTTACAACCAGTAGAGAAGTTGTGTATTTTCATGCAAGACTTACACACTTTTAAATGATATGTGTTGTGTATTTCTATTGTTGACATGTATTTACATAATGTTTAAACATTATTCTCTTTATATGCCTGAAAGATTGTATTATGATAGTGTATGGCATACCTTTATAAGCAAAATCGATTCTAACTTTAAACTTTCACATCAACCGTGGTATTTTCAAACGGGTGATGGTCGTTTCGTCGACCAACCGTTTCGTCTAACTGATTATTTATAGTAAATGAAAAGTCGTTTCGTCAACCTTAATTTTCAGTAGGCGGAAGGTGTGAAATACTCAATTAACACCCATTTACTCGCGCATTATTAATGGTAGTTGTTTAATGTGGGTGTATTTTGCCTTTAAATAATCAGCAGATAATTAATCCGATACAAAGCACATATAACATAACATAACATACTTTATTCGGCATTAAATAGCATACAGCATATTCATAGCCTACAGTACATACAATGTGATGGTATTTAAGTTATCAATACAGTGTTTTTACAGAGAATTATATAATTAGATCAAATAGAGTCCAATAATTGAAATAGCTAGCTGTTTCTTATCTTAAAAGCAAAATAAATATATTTAGAAAGTTTGTTAAGAATAGTATTAGAATTACATGTCATAAAAATTTTTGTATGCATGGCCAATGGCAATAATAGGATGGTAAAAACTTTTTTCTTAATGAATAATATTTTGGGCAGACTAAAAGGAAATGGTATTCGTTTTCTACTGTTTGCATATTACATTTTCTACAAATTCTTTCTTCTTAAATGTCGACCTTTTTCTATTGCTAAATCATGAGACGAGGTTCTAAATCTTGTGAGAGCAATTCTGTATTTATTCATATTTATACAAGTGAGGTATTTTTCTAACGTAAGAGTATGTTTAAATTTATTGTATGAATATAGTCGGTTAGATTCATTTATGCGCGCATGCCAGTTTTGGTTGAAAATATCTAATATTCTTTGTTTTATAAATTGGAAGTTTATTGTCATGTCATTTTGGTATGTCCATAAGTCAGTCATTCCTAAGTTGTTTAAAATATATTTTACATGCCAGGTCCAATTTAGTCCATAATAGTTGATATTATTTTCAGTATCGCTTTAATTTTTTATTAACGTCTAATATCTTCCTTAAAAATTTACAATGTATAATATCAAGGCTTTTACAATCGTGATATCCAAATATTTCCGCACCGTAGTGTAGAATAGATCCTACCAGTGAGTCGAACAGTTTACATTTATCTTTAATAGTAAGTTCAAGTTGATTATATGTTATAAATAAATTATGCAAAGCTTGTTTTGAATGCTCGGCTATATATTTTTGCGTTCTATACCAGCCACCGTTTTTATATAAAGTAATTCCAAGATATTTAAAAGAATCAGTTATATCTAGGGTAATATTATTATACTTCGGGTTAACTTGTGATGGTCTTCCTTTTTCAAATATCATGATTTTAGTTTTTTTCGTATTTAGTTTAAGACCCCATTTGCAACAATAAGTATGTAAATCGTTGAGTAATGGTTGTAGAGCTTCAGGTGTATGGGCAAAAATTACCGCGTCGTCCGCAAATAGGAGAAGACATAATTTTACATCATCTATTGTAAAAAGGTTATTGATATCAGTATTTAAGTTTGATGTAATATCGTTGAGGAAAAATAAAAATAATATCGTGGAGCAGGGGTCCCCTTGCTTCACACCGATATTGGATTCAAAAAATGATGAAATGTTTGACTTATATCTTACACACGCCTTTACAGTATTGTACATGCTTTTTAAAGCTTTTACAAAAATCGAAGATAAATTTTCATTTATTAGTTTACGGAATAAGTAACTTCTGTCTATCCTATCGAAACATTTTTCGAAATCTACAAATGCACAAAATAGTTTCTTTTTACTTGCTAAAGTTTTTGCTATTATTGAATGTAAAATAAAAATACAATCTATGGTAGACTTTTCTTTTTGAAATCCAAATTGATTTTTTAATGATTTTTTCATGTTTATTGCTCCATTTTGTTAATCTGTTTAGTAAAACTTGTGAATAGATTTTAGATAATAAACAGTAAGTCCGCCACTGTAACGGCCTTTTCTAACATCAAGCGTTTTATAAATGGAAACTATCATATCCGATTATCTCTAAATTTACAAAAAAAATACGGACATTAAACAATCCGTCATCACCGCCATCATCACAAAAAAGTACAACAAATAATGAAACCAGTGTGCGATTAATTATGTATGAATGGTCCTCTCCCGTTCTGTAAAACAAGTTTCAATTTTTTTCCAACACCTCATGGACAAAATGAGAATACAAAAAAATAAATACATAATTGTGTGCCTAATTATGTTAAACAGTTACACATGCGCGAGTAATTAGGTGTGAATGACCCTACAAAAGTATTTCACACCTTCCGCCTACTGAAAATTAAGGTTGACGAAACGACTTTTCATTTACTATATGTAACCAGTTAGACGAAACGGTTGGTCGACGAAATGACTGTAATTCTTTTCAAACAACGTGGTACTCATGTTTACCACAGTGAGAACATGTGTCACACTTAAGACAAAGTCCGTAACTTAAAGGTCAAGTTCATACTAATGACATCAGTGTCACCATTAGTCAGTTTGTATCAGCTCCCAAACCGTTTCCAATATAGAGTTTTGTAATGAACTGCCATAAATGTTAACCAGACACACAGTGTGTTTGTACAGGGCTTAGGTCCATACTTCAAAAATAAATGTAATACACAGGATTTCAAAAGTTCAGTTTGTCAGCTTGATTCTGCTTAATTACCTCATTGAGGCTTCCTTATATGAAATTACCATAAAACAGTGGTATAATTGCTTCTTATATGTAATAGCATTCAAACTGTATAAAATAACTTCTGGCATATATAAAAACAATAAGAGGAGATTGTTGTAAAATGTACATGTTCTTTGTATATCGTTTTCCTTAAGTACATCTCAATTTTAATCTTGGTTACACTTTACTTAACTTTATAAGTCATATAAAAGTTATAAAGTCCTGAAGTTTGATACACACTACATGTAATAGTATAATTACTGCCATATGAATAAAGATTATAATTGATACTTTCAAAGTGAAATTTACAAAAACACAATTCAACTCTTTCTAACTTAAAATAAAAAGAAAATTTGTTCGTTTTTTGTGTAGATGCAATTTTTATTTCATCCCGTAGACTTGAAAATTGTTCCTTCTATGAAATCTTCTACAAAAACACAATTCTCTTTGTCTGGATTTGCTAAAATACTTTAATTCTATACACATGCTACAAAATTAATACATACTTTGTGCTTTACTAATAATGCCGAATGCTACGGAAGCACTGTTTTATTTTATGATTTTTCTTTGTAAAATATATTGTATATATAAGTTTTTACTTATTTTTTTGTTTGGTTTCTCTCTTTACCCTTTTATCTCCTCACTCTTTTAATATAAAATTTACTATCTTTATTTACCTATCTTTTTTTAGAAGGTATAGTTTTTCTATCAATGTTTTAATGTACATGTTATCCCCTACCGAAACAACTGTATTTGTGTTTGAATTTGTTTAACATTTCTACATATTGTACATAATTGTCTGTTGCAGCTATTTGTTCTGAAATCCGTCGATAAGTTCTGATATATCTACTGATGAATTTTACATTTTAAAAAACTGTTTCCAGGAGATACTTCTTTTAATAGAAATGATATTTAAGTTTAATAAAAAAAACTAGGGTTTATGTATTACAATTTTACCGTTGCTGAGGTTAGAAACTGCTATTTCAATTCTTAAAGTACACCCACTCTAATAGCCATAGTTCATGTTTGGTCTCGAGTGGGGGAGGGGGGTTTATTCGAGGTTAAAATGAACCTATGGGAAATATACAATTTCTTTAAATATGAAAATTTGAATTTGAAACTAATGGTAGGAAGCCACATTATATGATCATATTTCAAATTTCATAAATTAAATCCAGACTTAAACATCGAAAAATGGAGATTGTTTTTAGTTATCAGGGGAGATACGTCATGAAAACAAAACCAGGGGCAGGTAATCAAAACATCTTCAGTTATTATACATCTTGTCAATATGTCCCTTGGTTTTACATAATTTCACATTTTAAACTTATATTATCAAGTTATACTTGTATTTGGCTACTAGGGTGGGAAAACTTTAAATCTGGTAAAAGGGATGGAATTATGTGCTTTTACCTTAGATGTTCACATGTTATGTTGATTTATTCGCACCTTCGCTATTTAATGTTCGGGTTTCAGTTTTGTTTTCGTAAAGATTAAAACAAGATATTGTATTTATATATTTATTTTTTGTTGTCATAATGATAAAGTCATTTCACATAATAATATATGTTTGATATGTTTGCTATGTTGTTCTATGTTGTTTCATAGATATTAGATGCATGTAATAACAATGTATTAACAGTTTTCTTGTATGTGTGTGTATGTGTATATCAATAAACTCTTGAACTCGTGAACTGGTTCTGTACTGTTCATTTAAAATTGTATTGTGGAGAGTACATTTGATTTATTTGTGTCACTCCAAGAGAAAACAGTGTGTGTGTGTGTGTGTCAATAAAGTGGTTGTGACATTGGAGTAATGGTAATATTTAGGTTGTCCTATTCGTTTGGAAGATCATATGAAAAATGACAAAAAGGGAGTAAAAAGTAGGATGAACAGTGGCGAGAATTGACTAATCTTGCTAAGACGTCGGGTCAACAGAGGAGTGGGGGAATATGCAAGTGCCAGTAAAGCGCTAAATATAACTTATTCTGTATTATTCGAAACAGTCACTCTATCAGGACCGTTCTGCTTTTGATTCACCGAGCACCTCGTACTACATGGGGGACCAGCCTCGTATGGATTTCCAAAATTTGGTTAAAAAATATATGAATTTCTGGAGCAAATTTTGGTGATCCATATGAGGTTGGTCTCCCGTGTATAATATCTGCAGTAATATCGCTAATATAAAACATAATCGTATAGATGCTACCATCCCCATGTCAAAAACGA
>CM037781.1:20084934-20134934 GCA_021229015.1 Solen grandis
ACAACCATGCCAGGTTAAGGTGAACATAATCCTATGACCAAACAAATTCTAATATTTGGCCAGCGGCGGGGGATATAGCTGTCCTTTGGACTGCCTTGTCGTGTTTGGGACAATTTTTAATAGGGAATCCAGGGCCTTTTTTCCAGTTTTGGGGAAGGCGCCCTAACCCTTTTTGTGGGAAAAAACGCAATTTTCACAATTTTGGTGATTTTTTTTACCATGAAGATCAGTTATCATTAAAAAAAACACCACTATAAACAGGCTTAAGATTATATTGTTAGCAGTTAGAAATGAAATAAGTAATAAATAATACAGAACATTGCTTTAGATAGTCTTCGTGTGTAACTTAATTTTCCACGCCAACTTTGATTTAGAGGTTGGCATATTGGCTGAATCTTTTTTTAATTACTCATAAAACACTTAAATGAGAATGGGAAAGATGGGTTGATCAAGAAAACATTGTATCATAGTCAATAATTTAGTTTGTACCACTCACTTTCATTTGCCAAAAAAAGTTTGACTAGATCGTAAATCAGAGCTGTAACAACTTAACAAATGACTTTCTTTTTTCTACTAGCAATTAAAAAATAACGATATCCCTCATTCACCCATACAATCAGTGTAAGTTGCTGAAAACCTGCTCAACACTGAAGTGTCAACTGTCAAAACTACCTTTACTGTGAAAAACATAGGTGAAGGTCGTGTTGTAGACTGCTTGCCGATTTTTCTCGGTCAATATATCCACGTGAGCAATATTGATAACCAGTCTGTTTGCTTAGGTAATTCACAAAAATAAAAATCATGCATTGTTAATTATTAGTCCCCTACCGATGTTCACACCGGAGGGGACTATAGGTTTGCCCTCCGTCTGTCCGTCCGTCTGTCCGCTCAGATCTGGATCCCGCGATAACTTAATAACTAAGCAAGCTAACTTGATGAAACTTGGTTTATGACTAGATGCCAATGTGTAGATTATGCACGTCATTTTATTTTTGTTCTTCGACTAAAATTGTGGTTGCTATGGTAACGGAAATAGTGAAAATATGGCAAAAAATGGGATCCTGCGATAACTAAGCAAGCTAACTTGATGAAACTTGGTATATGACTAGATGGCAATGTGTAGATTATGCACGTCATTTTATTTTTGTTCTTCGACTAAAATTGTGGTTGCTATGGTAACGGAAATAGTGAAAATATGGCAAAAAAATGGGATCCTGCGATAACTAAGCAAGCTAACTTGATGAAACTTGGTATATGACTAGATGGCAATGTGTAGATTATGCACGTCATTTTATTTTTGTTTTTTGACTAAAATTGTGGTTGCTATGGTAATGGAAATAGTGAAAATATGGCAAAAAATGGGATCCCGCGATAACTGAGCAAGCTAATTTGATGAAACTTGGTATATGACTAGATGGCAATGTGTAGATTATGCACGTCATTTTATTTTTGTTCTTCGACTAAAATTGTGGTTGCTATGGTAACGGAAATAGTGAAAATATGGCAAAAAATGGGATTGATTACCATATTGAGTCAAGGTGGAGCCGGTAGGGGACTTTATGTGTTGCATACAACACCAGTTACTTGTTTTTTACTGTTTTTCATAATACGATTTAATGGGGATTTTTTCTGAGGAAGAGTAAATTTTGTAGGATATTTTGGAGAAAAAAGTTGGTTATATGACTTGGGGAAGTAGCCGGTAACTGGCTACTGCAAAGAAGGGAAAAAAGGCCCTGGAATCGATCCATTTGACAAGGAACTTACCGATTATAGACTGTGCGTTAGAGCGCTGACTTTGACCTTTAATTTTCATATCTTAACATTTTTAGAAACGAAACCAGTCAAAACAGAATGGTTTAATATGCGGATCATCTTGTAAGATGCCGAAAAATAAACTTTTTTTGACAGATGCGGCCGACAGATGCACGTCAGGGATATCTTTACAGTTGAAATGCTGCAGTTTAGAGTTTTGAATTAAAATTTTTGCTACGGTTTCGGATTTTTGGTTGTCCACGGACAAGTCAACAGTGAAAATTTACTTGTCCGTGCTGGCAAATGTACGACTCGGACAATGGATTTCGCCATCCCTGAGTTCCAGGCTGAAACGGGGTTTTACCTACACCTGATTACAGATTATTATTGTATTGTCCATCTGCTTGGACCAATATCTCATGTTCTGGCCTGTTGCATAATTAATACACAGACTTCTACAAATCTTCTCATCCTGTTGACACTGCTTTTCCCCTTTACCTGAATCATATTGCACCTTACTGAGGTTTAGTTTATGTGCAGATAAGAATATGTGACACCATAGCCCTCTGTTCCCCCAATGCATGTGAAAGATGTTTTGGGAGTATGACTGAAAACAACTTTGGAATGAAATATGTACAAGAAACTGTTAAGAAATGCACAATAATTATTAAGTCTCCCAAACAAACAGACTTATTGTTTTTACTGCGTTTCTTCTTTCTCGCGCCGGCAATTTTGTATGGGCCGTATCTTGGAGATCGCGTGACATATCTTTACAAAACTTCATATGATTACAGTCCTCAATGTGTAGTGATGCCTCCCAGATTTTTGTAAATGGGGGGGTCCCTGGGGATTAGGCCCAACCCCCTCAAAGATGGCTTTTTGCATGAAAAAATGTATTTTGGTTAAATATTTCAAATTTTCAACCTTGAATCATATCTTTTTTGTTCCTCATAATTGGAAGAAATGCAAAGTACTACTTTGGTGTCCCCTGAGGTCACCCAGGGGTCTGGCCCCATCCCTTCAATTTTACTTATGATCTTGTATCTCAAAAACTTTTCAGACCCCCACCCCTAAATCACATATATTCTTGTTCCCCATGATGAGATGGATTGAATGGTACTTCTTTTATGTTCACATGGGTTACCAAGGGGTCAGGCCCCATCCCCTGAATTTTACTTATGACCTTATATCTCAAAAACTGTTCAGATCCCCACCCCTAAACCTATATATTCTTGTTCTTCATGGTGATATGGATTGAATGGTACTTCTTTTATGTTCACATGGGTCACCAGGGGGTTGGGCCCCCACCCCCTCAATTTTACTTATAACATTATATCTGAAAAACTGTTCAGATCCCCACCCATAAATCATATATATTCTTGTTCCTCATGATGAGACAGATTGAATGGTACTTCTTTCGTGTCCCAATGGGGTGGGTGGGGGGGGTCACAAAAGGGTCTGGTCCCACCCAGTCAGTTTTACCCCTGACCTTTTTTCAAAAACCATTGAGATCCCCACCCATAAACTATGTATATTCTTGTTCCTCATGATCAGATGGATTGAATGGTACATCTTTGATGATCACATTGGTCACCAGGGGTCAGGCCCCACTCCATTTCTCAATAACCATTTGTGTATGATTGTATAAGGAGAAACTTTGTTTGGGAGACTTCGTGACAGTTCACTGTTACAATTATTATACCCCCCACAAACGTAGTTTGGGGGGGTATATAGGAGTCACCATGTCGGTCCGTCCGTCCGTCTGTAGTTTTTTTGTCCACGCTATTTCTCAATAACTACTGGATGGATTTCAATCAAACTTCATAGGAAGCTTCACTGGTGAGCATAGATGTGCATATTATGAAATGGTTACGGTTGACTGATTTTCTTTTGAGTTATGGCCCTTTGCTGATTTTCTGGAGTTTTCTTTGTCCACGCTATTTCTCAATAACTACTGGATAGATTTCAAACAAACGTCATAGGAAGCTTCAATATCAAGCACAGATGTGCATATTATGAAATGGTTACGGTTGACTGATTTTTAGCTTGACTATTCGTAGAATATGAGAGCTATTGTAGTCACCCTGGCGTCGGCGTTGGCGTTGCAGCTTTTGGTTAAAGTTTTGTGTGCAAGTTACTATCAACCTTATATCTCAATAACCATTTATTGTATTGACTTGAAAGTTTATAAATATGTTCAGGGGCATCAGACAACCAAGGTAGATAACTCTTGACTGAATTTAATATGAATTATGGCCCCTTTTTAACTTAGAAATTTTGGTTAAAGTTTTGCATGCAATAGAAAATTTGGTTAAAGTTTTGCGTGCAAGCTACTATCTAGTTTGTATCTCAATAACCATTCATGGTATTGACTTGAAAGTTTATGAATATGTTTAGGGGCATCATACAACCAAGGTAGATAACTCTTGATGGAATATATTACAGATTATGGCCCCTTTTTAACATAGAAATTTGGTTAAAGTTTTGCATGCAAGATACTCTCATGCTTATATCTCAGTATCAAGCATGCGATTGATTTGAAACATCTTTAATATGTTTAGGGGTATCATACTTTCATGGAAGATAACTCTTGATAGAATTTGTTACAAATTATTGCCCCTTTTTAACTTAGAAATTTTGGTTAAAGTTTTGCATGCAAGGTACTTTCATGCTAATATCTCAGTATCCAGGTATGGGATTGATTTGAGACATCTTTAATACATTTAGGGGTATCATACTTTCATGGTAGATAATTGGAATTTCAAATTATTGCCCTTTTTAACTTAGAAATTTTGGTTAAAGTTTTGCATGCAAGGTACTTATGCTTATATCTCAATCCAGGATGGAATTGATTTGAAACATCTTTAATATTTTAGGGGTATCATACTATAAAGGAAGATAACACTTGATGGAATAAATTAAAAATTATGACCCCCTTTTAACTTAGAATTATGGTTAAATTTTTGCATTCAAGCTACTATCCAGCTTATATCTCAGAAATTGCTTTTGGAATTGACTAGAAAGTTAAGGTGTGTCTTCAAGGGCATCAGAAAACAGGAGGATAACTTTTGGACTGATGCAAATCATGGCCCTTTTCTAACTTGGATTTTTGGTTTAAGTTTTGCATGCACAGTGTTATTGTGTTTATGTCTCAGTAACTAGGCATGGGATTGATTTTAGACATCATGAATATATTAAGGGGTATCAGACTATCAAGGTATATCATTTTTTACTATTACTATGAAGGTCAAGAATTTAAATAGATTTCATTTGATTTACCAACAAGCATTTTGAATTGTCGAGCGTGCTGTCCTCTGACAGCTCTTGTCTTTTTGAGTTATGGCCCTTTGCTGATTTTCTGGAGTTTTCTTTGTCCACGCTATTTCTCAATAACTACTGGATGGATTTCAATCAAACTTCATGGGAAGCTTCAATATCAAGCACAGATGTGCATATTATGAATTGGTTACGGTTGACTGATTTTGTTTTGAGTTATGGCCCTTTGCTGATTTTCTGGAGTTTTCGTTGTCCATGCTATTTCTCATTAACTACTGGATGGATTTCAATCAAACTTCATAGGAAGCTTCACTGGTGAGCATAGATGTGCATATTATGAAATTGTTAAGGTTGACTGACTTTTTTTTAGTTATGGCCCTTTGCTGATTTTCTGGAGTTTTCTTTGTCCATGCTATTTCTCAATAACTACTGGATGGATTTCAATCGGTCATAGGAAGCTTCAATATCAAGCTGAGATGTGCATATTATGAAATGGTTACGGTTGACTAATTTTCTTTTGAGTTATGGCCCTTTGCTGATTTTCTGGAGTTTTCTTTGTCCACGCTATTTTTAGCTCACCTGAGCATAGCTCAGGGTGAACTTTTGGGATACTTGATTGTCCGTCGTCCGTCAACAATTTTGATGTTTACACACTAGAGGCCACAATTTTGATCCAATCTTCCTCAAACTTGGTCAGAATGTTTGTCTTGATAATATCTTGAACCCTTTCGAAAATGGGTCAGGTTGGATCCAAAAGTAGGTCAGTAGGTCAAATCTTAGAAAAATCTAGTTTACACACTAGAGGCCACAATTTTGATCCAATCTTCCTCAAACTTGGTCAGATTGTTTGTCATGATGATATCTCGAACCAGTTTAAAAATGGGTGGGGCTGGACAGAAAAGTAGGTCAGTAGGTCAAATCTTAGAAAAATCTTGTTTATACTCTGAGGGAAACATTTTTGGTCCAATCATCCTCAAACTTTGGCAGAATGTTTGTCATGATGATATCTTTTGTGGATGGGGTCAGAAAATTCCTGAACATTGTTTCACTTCATCATCTTTATTCTTAAGCAATCTGTTTTGTACAGGCAATGAATGATACTTTTCTCAGGTGAGCGATCTAGGGCCATCTTGGCCCTCTTGTTCAATAACTACTGGATGGATTTCAATCAAATTTCATAGGAAGCTTCACTAGCAAGCATAGATGTGCATATTGTGAAATGGTTACAGTTGACTGATTTTCTTTTGTGTTATTGCCCTTTGCTGATTTTCTTTGCATTATTTCCCAATAACTTATTTACTTTCTTTAGCTACAGTTTTCCTCATCTCATTTATCTGTTGATGAACTTAGAACTTTATTACATATACAATTTTAAGCTCTTCACTTAGAAACAGCCTTTTGGTGACACACTTCTTTTTTGTTTAATTCAATGTTGCAGATTTGGTATGATTTGGGCTTCATTAAAATAAGAACAATTTTGATTTGGTATAAAAAGATTATTATTGTGAAATAGTTTTGTGTATTATGTCAATTGAAAACATCAATTCATTGTGACTTACCTCCTATAGCTGGGCACTTGATTGTAAACAAAGGCTGTGTGGGGGATATTCATCACCTTTAGTGATAGCTCTAGTATTATTACTTGTTTAAATCGTGTTTTTTTTATTTGTCACAGTAACACATTTATGAGAGACACCAATATTATTTTAAAATCCATACCTACCTACTACCTACCTACCCACCTAAAAAAATGTGGGTCGGGTAACTCCAAACAAAGAATTTTTTTAAGGTCAGCCTGAACTGTAATTATTGATTCGCTGGACAGTTTATTAATATGCACCACGTCCACATTATCAAGGAGACGTCCAATAAAAAGTAAGATGCACTCATACAAACTTATATTGCTGCATCTTTAAGGCTCCACATTTACACATTCAATGTGTAAGTGTCATCAACGAAGGCGATATCTAACTTGACGAATCAAAAGCAGTCCACGTTTATCAATATCCCATCAGCGATGATGGGAATTATTAAAGAAATTTACATGAGTATTTACATGAGTGTGTGTTTCCACAGAGCTTATCATCAAATCATTAACAGTTTTGTGTCTGTTGAAAAATTTATCGGCGTTTGTTAAATTTGATATAGTATGCAAAATAAATGCGATACACATGTAACTTGCCTACACAGTTGGGAAAAAAGAACAATTCACGGAGTCGTGGAATTCACATGTCCCGAAGGTATTTATTAAAGGGAGGTATGAGTCGTGACCTGCAATCATGAAATACGACCCATAAAACACATAAACAATATACATGTATTTAACAATCCATAAATGCGATAGGTATTAAAGCGCTATTTCTGCTGAAAGATTTATAGTGTATAAATATAATGATTATAATATTTTCAATTGATGCCAAAATTAATGACTGGATTTATAATAAGATTGGTAGGCCTCACTTAATTTGCGAGACCACTTTTGCATGCTACAATACGTCCAACAAAAGGTCAAATATTTGATGACTCGTACATGTTTGAGTGAAACACGAGAACCAAACAGAGCGAGATTTCCACTATGCACACATAGAGGGTGTTTAAAATTTTATCTTAGTCTAACGCGACAGTCTGAAAAATAAGACGCTAGTCGGTTTAGTAGTACTGTACTGTGTCATTCTATACAACACGATATCCAATTTTACTTTCAATTTCTCTTTTCGGTTTACTTTCACTTTCGCTGCGCCTCCAAGATCGATGCATTTTCGGAACATCTCGTCTCTTTCCTAGGTTAAGATGATTAAGATCGAAGCACTCATGCAGCACATTCAGTAACCGCAATAGCCTGGGGTCCCTTCTTCTGACACTACGTTATTGACTAGTAAGCTAATTTCTGCAGTAAAGCAGGCTGGTAACCAGACTATAACCGCGATTATTAGCCAACGTTAGCTAACCGTAACGGTGGCGAGTTGGAACCCAGCTAGCATTCTACACTCTCGATATCGGTAGTGAAGTTTACTGAACCTGTTGGTGTATATACCTAACAATGGGCCGCTTTAGTTGTCCCTAATTTGTTTTGAACAGGGTTGCTATGGTAGTATTCATATCTGTTTCGGACTATTTTGTTTTAGTTTGTTTCTTTCGCGTAGAAATCTACATTATCACTCCTTGTCGGCTTAGCTGTATAATCTCATTTTTTGTTCCACTTATGGAAACAATCATTTGGGAATGGATATCTTTACGATTTTCATTGGTAAATATTCTTATATTTACATTAAAAAGATCACGCACTATTTCTGTTTGAGATGACAATTGGCTGAAATACTCGCATATGTTGTGTATTCACGAATATTGTTAAAGTATTTCGACAGGCTGATGTATAGACGTTTTTTTTTTTTTTTTTTTTTATCAAAATACTTCTCTTAGATGCATTTGGAGACCTATTTCGGACCGAAAATTATAAATATATGTAGTATATTATAGCCTGTTTCTCCTTCTCAACGGCCTGCTTAATTAAAATAATGTTTACTTCGCCGATCGAGGTGGAGGGGACGTTCCTTATTAATTCTCCATTTCTTTAATAATCCCCAGCATCGCTGATGGGATATTGATAAACGCGTACTGCTTTTGAGTCGTCCAGTTAGCTTAGTTTTAAATGGTCTTATTGCAATATATAATTATTATTTTAGAAAATTTATTTTAATGTAACAGGTGGTGAAAAAATCATGGCTCGACCGGGACTCGAACCCAGGGCCTCAGGACTACCGTTCCTGCGCTCTACCACTGAGCTATCGAGACACTCATGTCTTATTGCCTATTGATTTATCACCAAATACCTGTACCCGGCTACATAAACAAATACTGTAGTCAATTAAATATGAGCACTTGATAATCATAGCGTATGTGTAATACCAATTCAGCGGAAGCATTTATAATGTATTCGTTGGTACTAAGCAGTTGAAAACAAGAAACATTTGTACACATAGACAAATGCAGTTGTCAATTACAAGTAGGCATAAAGCACTTGCACAAAAACTATTATCATTTTGACAAGTGAGCTTGTCAGGAACACCAACCTATTATTGAAGTAAATGTCCTTCCATAACTATATGCTTGCACCATTTAATAGCCTCTGGTCACTCATTTATTACCATGAATGAGTCTCCGTAACTGACCGCTATTCGACTGTCAAGGCAGTGTACTTATTTGCGAATGTGTTATGTACATGTGGGTTTATAACTAAATGTAATAAGAACCGCCGTTCATACACTCAGTTCCGGAAAAAATGAACTGTTTAGTTTTAAATACATATTCAATATTAGCAAACATATCAGTTTCAATTTTCGCTCAATATGTCTTGTGTGTATTTGTCATCGATCTTGCTCAAAATCTACCACATGGCATGAAGAGTTTTTTGGCTAGATGGTTGACAAGTACACACCAGATATAGTTTGCGAAAATTAAAAGTCATGTTTTCTAAATACATGTATTGAAATATTTTAATTGAAAAGTGCACATTTTCTTTTGGATCTCTGTGTATTATAAATTCATTTATTAAAAGCTTGGCTTCAAGTTTTTTTCCTACCCTATTAGCCATCAATGCCACCAAAACATCAAAGTATAACTTGACAATTTAAGCCCAAGGACGTTAACTTTTCTTTTTTCTCCAATAGAATTTCTGACATTCACATGTTATTGAAAAAAAATGTGCTGAATACGAAAATAGAAAAAAGATAGGTCATCGTGCTGCGTTTGCATATCATTAACCCTTTCCCTCATAGAGGAAACCATGAAAAGACCTATGCGAACAACATAAAACCAGATCAGCCTGCGAGTAACTCGCAGGCTGATCAGGTTTTATGCTGTTCGCTTCTCCTCAGTGGTCTGGAAATGAGAATTTTGTAATTAAATTTGGTATGGTTTAACTGTGGTTTTCTGCAGATCAGACTTTATATGGTACCTATTGAGTGCGTCAAAATGAGTCTATATGAGGGAAAGGGTTAAAATGAATTAAAATTCTACAAATAGAAGACGCACATACTAACAGATATTTCACGATGGTGAAACTCATCTAAGTAAATGGTTAAAATTTCAAGTACTTAGAAAATAAATAGTTTGTAAATACATATCAGTATATTATTTATATAGGTTTAATCAAAACTAGCGGCATACCACTGATTTTTAGCTTTTGTGATCGTCCGTCGTCGTGCGTCGTCAACAATTTGCTTTAAACGACATCTCCTCTGAAACCGCTGGACAGAATTTAATGAAACTTGGCAGGAATGTTCCTTGGGTGAGGCTCTACAAAAGTTGCTAAAATAAAGTTGATCCATGAAGAACTCTGGTTGCCATGGCAACAAAAAGAAAAATAATTTGAAAACTTTAAAAATCATCTCCTTCAAAACTACTGGCCAGATTTCAAATTAATTTGGTACAGATGTTCCTTGGGTCAACCTCTACCAAAGTTGCTAAAATTATTTGATCCGTAAAAAAACATGGCCGCCAGGGGCGGGGCTTATTTGCCTTATATGTATATAGGGAAAACTTTAAACAACATCTCCTCTGAAACCACTGGACAGAATTTTATTAAACTTGGCAGGGATGATCCTTGGGTCAACCTTCACAAAAGTTGCTAAAATAAACTTGATCCATGTAGAACTCTGGTTGCTATGGCAACAAAAAGAAGAAAAAAAATATGAAAACTTTAAAAAATCATCTTCTTCAAAACTACTGGCCAGATTTTAAAATAAATTGGTACAGATGTTCCTTAGGTCAACCTCTACCAAAGTTGCTAAAAAAAATTCAGATCCGTAAAAAAACATGGCCGCCAGGGGCGGGGCTTATTTGCCTTATATGTATATTTGGAAAACTTTAATCAACATTTCCTCAGAAACCAATTGACAGAATTTGATTAAATTTGGCAGGAATGATCCTTGGGTCAACCTTCACAAAAGTTCCTAAAATAAACTTGATCCATATAGAACTCTTGTTGCCATGGCAACAAAAAAAATAAAAAATGAAAACTTTAAAAATCATCTTCTTCAAAACTACTGGCCAGATTTTAAAATAAATTGGTACAGATGTTCCTTGGGTCAACCTATTTATCTCAGGTGAGCGATTTAGGGCCTCATGGGCCTCTTGTTATAATAAGATTGTGTATATATATGAGTATATGAGAGTATACTAAGTATACGTCGAAATAAAATATTTGTCCCGTTCTGTTTCTAGTTTTCTTATATTAATTCACATTTTGTAAGATACTTCAGTAATTTTGTTGTTTTCTTTGTATATGTGATATAGAGTGACCTTTTTCCATTATTCTTCTACGAGAGACAAGGATGAATTTTCATCAGCAAGCAAAATGTAAAGAACTGTTGGATATGGTGCCGAAAGAAGACCTTATTTCCGTGGCAAAGACCATCAGGAAGCAGGAGTATACAACTGCCGAGGGTAAGTGAAGGTCGCATTGAATTGCTCAATTTTGTTTTAAAAATAAGTTACTGATAACTGATCACATGGGCATATGAGTAATCAATAAAAAACTGCATATTGAGTGTGATGATAGATATCTATTCAAAACTTCGATGAAAAGATATACTTTTCGGTCATAAAATTACTAAGTTGTAGCTCCTCGCGAACGCATTTATGGATTTTAATAGAAATATATTTTAAGATTAATACAATTCTATCCATTTCCTTAGTTATTTCTACTGATTGTTACGAGCAATTCTGTCAACAGTGTGTCAGTCAAAGGGCGATGACTCTGGTATTACAAAGACGGTCTTGACAAAACCGCTTTTAAGTATTTGGGTTTACCCTATATTGAATAGAAAAAAATGCAACTTTAAATTCCATAAATAGTCCTTTTCTATCTAAAAATGGCTTCAAAGATGTTTAGTCATTCAAAGGCGTTAACTCTGGTCAGAATGATAAAACTGCATGTGCGCCTCATCGACATGGCAATATCAACATAATCTAAGTTTCAAAACATCCTTAAATTAATTAGGTATTGCTCCTAACGAAAAATTAGATTAGCACTTAAAAAGCAATTTCAATTACTTTTGCTTTATTCACAGGATTATTTTGCGAAACATTCTTTCTTTTAAGTCATTACAATTATTAAGTAGCCAAAACTAAAAGTATGATTACCCTCCATGGTATCATTATAGAGATTCGCGACACATTTTAAGAATCATTGCATGATATATTTGATTTACTTACACTTGATCATGTAATTAACAATTTATATGTTTATGCTTGATATGACAAGAAACTGTAAAGTTTATGTCAATGAAATACATAAAAGATACTGTCTGTCTATATTATCACATGTGTTGATGCTTTCAATGGTTAACCCGCTACAGTTAATTATAGAATAGAGTGAGTGAAAAAATAATGACTTTGGCAATCTAAAGTACATTTTTCTATTTTGAAAATGATTAAACATGTTCTTAGTATACTTGTATATATATTCGTTTTGAAAAGAACCTTTATCACATCCTCTGCAATAAACTTCCAAAAGAAAGTGTGCATTTTCTTTTTAATTTCAAACATTTCAATACCTACCGAACATATCAGTATGTGTATTTGTCATTGATCTAGCTCAAAATCTACCACGTGTCATGGAGAGTTTTTGGCTAGGTTAATGTCAAATCACACGAGATATAGTGTGCGAAAATAGAAACTGAAATGTTCGCTAAATATTGAAATACATGTACTGAAAATAGTGCAAACCTTCTTTTGGAACTGAGTGTTTACTCATTTTAATGACGCCTTGACAGACAGAGCAGGCCATGATTTGACCGCTCATTTAGGTCCTGAAGCAGCTACCTGATCAGGGTCTCCACATACAATATTGAAGCTAATATTCTACACTGTCTTCACAGCAAAGATATATCTATTGTTCATAAATACCATCTAAAGCTCAGTAAATTAATATTCATCATTTGTCGTGAATTTGTGTATGGGTATTCATAAGGAGAAGGGTTAATTGCAATGTATGATACAAAACTGCTATATAAAATTATTTAGTTCAAGGATAAACTGTATACTTGACATCAAGGCTACCAGTGTACGTTTTATGATTGTTACAAAGAAGCTGGGTCATTGTTATAAACATTATGGTTAACCTGACTTAAAAAGTGTTTCTTTTGAACTTGGGAAAACTATAGAAATCTGAAATTAACGATGACTTTTTCTGGTAGTTCAATATATATATATATATATATGACAGATATCAAGAATTATTGTAATAGACAAGATTTGTTTTGTTAAAAACGTTTTGTGTCGCAAAAATAATTTTGAATTTTCAGAAGCTGTAGACGTTATTTTGAGATATACAAAAACACCGAAGGAGCTTCTTAAAAGGCAAAAATTAAAGAAGGATACACTAGAAACATATCTCATCAATAAAATGGTTTGTATGATCTAGATATATTTTATCTAAATTATTTGTTAATAATGATAATCAGTTATCAGCTTTCATGTATAATTGCTACCTTAAGATACTTTTAAAATCTGGAAATATACGCCTTTAGAAAACCGTCTATGTAACCACCAAGTTTAAAAGAAATAACAATGGGTGGTATAAAAGAATGCAAATTATCATAATGAAAATGAGTTGGTGTTATTTTTCGTCAGTGCAATATTGTTTGATGCGCATGCGCCCACAAATTATGTGAAGACACCTCTGAACGATGCAATAACATATTGGGACATATTTTCTCTAGATAAATTTTCGAAGAAATTTGAATACTATTTTGTTGTAATATTTTCTATCATAATGCTGCATGTAAGATACCACTTTAATATCGTTAAATACAATTTTCTTATGCTGCAGAAAAAGTCCTCAAGGGATAGTCTCATTGATATCACTCTGAAATTATGGAACGAAGATACTAACTCTGACGATGCCGTAAGTATAACTGATAAAATATTAAGGTGTGTTAAAAAGATTCATGTATTAAGAACGATGTCGACTTAAAGTAACATTTGAATGTAATTTTGCACCTTAAATAACAGATAATGGTATTTCGGTAAAGGTCCAAAAACTTTGAACACTGATAATGATTTGTTTTATGCATGTTATTATAGTAGGCAGTTTTATACCCGCCTTAAAGTCCCAGTATTTTACAATTGTCTGATCTTAATCAGAACGCACATAAACCGTTAAAGCCTCTATGTGAATTTCATCCCAAAAAGTCATTGTGAAATGCGTATTTTCACGCAAGATTTCATAAGAAAAAGTCGCAAGTTGTATACGTTGAGTTAACATACGAGGGTGTTTCAGGAGTAAATGGAATATAACAAAACTCCACGGGTTCTGAAACAGCCAACGTATTACGAGACATCGTTGACGCTACTGCACAGTATGTTTCAGAATACGCTCGCCTAGCTCTCAGTGTCCTTTCATAACAATTATAACCATATCCCGTATTATGTTTATTTTCGATGACCGGATTTTGAGTTTTCGAGCTAAAATTCTAGATCAACAACACACAAGAGATGGCGTAGATATTATTTTCAACAAAACGATTGTTACAGGACATAAACTTTATAACAATAGGGACTAACAACATTAAAAAAAAAACAGCCCTTTTGATGAGTAACATCAAGGTCACCTAGACAAGCCCTGATAAGTAAGATTTTTTTTTCAGGGTGCTCTTAAATCTTCAAAGTGCGTCCCTCCTCCCGCCATTGCATCCGGCTCCGGTACGAATGGTACAAAACGTAAAGGTGATCCTTCTCCTACGCTTGATGATGGCAAAAAGCAGTAAGTGTCCATCAGTTTGTTCAGGCGCATATAAGAGTAAAACTTTTCTTATGATATTTATTCGTCTCTTCTACCCCCAATACATTAGATAACTATCAAGGCCAAAGATGTTAGAACACACATAAGCTGTACAATAATGAGAAATGTCAGTTGTAACAGACATGTATTAACCTTTATACAACTACCTATTAAAGTTTAATATTTAAGTTTAATATTACCTTTATAAATAAAAAGTGTGAGTTTTTTTCTCCCTTTTTTCTTGAAAGATAAAGGAAATATTTGTGTTATATCATAGTGAGTACTATGGTTTTGATTCTAGACTACGGATTGAGTTGGATAAACAACAAAAATCTGACTGTGAAGAACTGTTAAATTTGATGCAAGATGACGAACTGTTTGCATTGGGACATTCCGCCACTAAACAGACATTTGAAGATCGCAAAGGTACGTTCTGATTAAACATAAACGGTTGGCAATGATAATGTTCGTTTTAAAATTCAACGTATAAAACTTGACACTTGTAATATCATTAGATATATGATTTCAATGAAACTTTGCACCTTTCCGTCAATAAACTCTGAGTTTGTAGAGAGTAGTTTCAGAAGCTGTTTAAGCTATTTTAAATTGCTGAAGCTTTCAAAGTTGAAATGGAATTGCAGAAGCTTTTTATGCCATTTAGAAATTGCAAAAGCTTAAAAAGTCATTTTGAAATTGCATATACTTTTAAAGCCATTATGAAATTGCAGAAGCTGTCAAAACCATTTTGGAATATACAACAACACCAAAGAAACTACTTGAAATGCCAAAGATGACGAAGGACACATTAAAATACTATCTAAGAAATAAAAAGGTTTGTTATGACTCGTTACTTTATTCGTTAAGTTAAAAGTATCACATTACGATTTAATGTAAGAATAATGTACCTATTATTTTAGATCAATGTATGATTTAAAACCAATATATGATACAAGATAAATGTATGATTTAAGACTAACGGATACTTTAATACATGTACCAATGAGTGATTATGTTTCCCCATATTTATATGGGGGGGACATATTGTTTTTGTCAGAATTGTCTGTCTGTCTGTCACACTGTTTGTCCGGAGCATAACTCAGAAAGCATTAAAGCTATTAACTTGAAACTTCACAGGTGGATAAATCTCATGGAGGAGAAGTGCAGTGCAAAGAACCGTAACTCTGCGCATCATATTTTGGAGTTATTACCCTTTATTAAATTTCGTACTTAATTTTTGTCCGGAGCATAATTCACAAAGTATCAAAACTATTAACTTGAAACTTCACAGGTGGATAGATCTCATAGAGGAAAAATGCAGTACAAAGAACTGTAACTCTGTGCATCATGTTTTTTGGAGTTATTTCCCTTTGTTAAAATTTGTACTTAACTTTTGTCTGGAGCATAACTCAATAAGTATCAAAGTTATAAACTTGGAACTTCACAGATAGATAGAACTCATTGAGAAGAAGTGTCATGCCAAAGAACTGTAACTATGGAGTAACTGCACTTCGTTAAATTTCATACTTCTTTTTTTGTCAAGAGCATTTCTCGCGCACTATAAGACATATAACCTTGAAACTTCATACATGGATATATTACATGGAGGAGAAGTGCAGTGCACAAGAACCGTAACTCTGCACATAATATTTTTGGAGTTACTGCATTCTGTTCAATTTAATATATATATATATATTATTTTTGAAAGCATTACTCATGCACTATGAGATATATAACTTTGAAACTTTATAGGTGAATATGTGTACAAAGGAGATTTGCAGTGCACATGAACCTTAATTCTGCAAATCATATTTTTTAGCTCGACTTTTCGAAGAAAATGAGAGCTTATACTGTCACTCGGGCGTCGGCATTGCAACACAAGGTTAAAGTTTTTTTCAAACATCAATAACTTAAATACTATCAAAGGTATTCCACCCAAACTTAAAATACTTATTCACCATCATCACTTCTACCTTACTTCTAAGGCCCACAACCCTGGCTACCCTATTTTTGGAGTTATGCCCCTTTAATACTTACAAAACAGCCAAAATCAAGGTTAAAGTTTTTACAAAGTTGTATATCTTCAATACTATCTAAGGTATTCAGCTGAAACTTCAAGTACATATTCACCATCATTACCTCTACCTTACTAACAAGGCCCATAACTCTTGCTGTACTACTTCTTAAGTTATGCCACTTTCATACTTAGAAAACAGCCAAAATCATGGTAATTTTTAGCTCACCTGAGCATAGCTCAGGGTGAGCTTTTGGGATACTTGATTGTCCGTCGGCCGTCGTCCGTCAACAATTTGATGTTTACACACTAGAGGCCACAATTTTGATCCAATCTTCCTCAAACTTGGTCAGAATGTTTGTCTTGATGATATCTTGAACCCTTTCGAAAATGGGTCAGGTTGGATCAAAAAGTAGGTCAGTAGGTCAAATCTTAGAAAAATCTTGTCGTCCGTCAACAATTTTGATGTTTACACACTAGAGGCCACAATTTTGATCCAATCTTCCTCAAACTTGGTCAGAATGTTTGTCTTGATGATATCTTGAACCCTTCGAAATGGTCAGGTTGGATCAAAAAGTAGGTCAGTAGGTCAATCTTAGAAAATCTTGTTTACACACTAGAGGCTACAATTTTATCAATTTCTCAAACTTGGTCAGAATGTTGTCTGATGATATCTCGAACCAGTTAAATGGGTGGGCTGACAGAAAGTAGGTCAGTAGGTCAAATCTTAGAAAAATCTTGTTTATACACTGAGGGCAACATTTTTGGTCCAATCATCCTCAAACTTTGGCAGAGTGTTTGTCATGATGATATCTTTTGTGGATGGGGTCAGAAAATTCCTGAACATTGTTTCACCTCATCATCTTAATTCTAAAGCAATCTGTTTTGTACAGGCAATGAATGATACTTTTCTCAGGTGAGCGATCTAGGGCCATCTTGGCCCTCTTGTTTTACATAGTTGTACTATCACATGTATTTGACTGAAACTTCAAGTACTTATTCACCATCACTACCTCTGCCTTACTAGCAAGGCCCATAACCCTGGCTGTACTACTTCTTGAATTATGCCCCTTTCATACTTAGAAAACAGCCGAAATCATGGTTAATTTTTTTACAAAGTTGTATATTTTCAATACTATCACAGGTATTCCACCATAACTTGGAATATTACAATTTCAGATTTTAGCACTGGAGTTGGCAGATCAGCACACCACATTCTCAAATTGATTCTGCATGCTAATTTCACCAATTAAAAATGTCATATTTGTTTATTGGAGGTGATAGAATAATTTCTACTATAACTAGAACATATCATCATTGATATGTACCATACTATTAAAATCCATAAAACTGTGTCTTAGCAACTGAGAAAAGTCGAGCGCGCTGTCTTATGGACAGCTCTTGTTATTACAAGTTATTGCCCGTTGTTTAATTTCATATTCAATTTAGTTTTGTCCGCAGTGTAACTCATGCACTATGAGACACATAACCTTGAAGTTTCATAGGTGGGTAGACATAATGGACAAGAATTACAGTCCACTTCCAAGGTTTCTTGTTGGAGTTTTTCTGCTTTTATGCAATTTTGTGTCCTCAAGATAACTCCAGTTCGACTCATGCTATTGAAATTAAATTTCTTTTATGGAAAGAAATTAATGAGAGAAAGTGTCATGCACAAGGTTCACATCAGTTTTCTACGAAAACAAATCTCTAGTTTAAAACTGATGTATGATTGAAGAAAATGTTTATTGAGGTGCATTTGACAAAACTTTTCACTAAATTTTTTTCATGTTTTTATTTGCAGGTTGACTTCGATGGGAGTGCAGGAAAGAAATATCTAGTTGTTCAAGTTATGCAAGTCTGGAATCAAGACACAAGTTCTGATGTAAGATATGTAATAGTTAATAGATTAATGACAATTATATATGATTAATTGTAAAATTTTTGTCGTGTACGGGCAGACCAAGAACGTTCATTCGACCACGTTGGTCGGATTGACTATCCCAAATATACGTAACACACCCTTGGATGTAATCAACGACCATATTTAGCATGTAAAGGCTAGAGGGGAACTTTGACTATAGAAAACATCATGACCTCAGAGTGCGTTGACATGTTAAAAGGGAAGAAAAGTGATTTACATTACGTAAACAGGTACCTTCCGATTATGTGTAAAGGTGGTGACCTCCAAAAGGTGGTTAAAAGGTTTGCAAATGCTGCTAATAGTGACAATCTATGACGTCGGTCTTACTATCTATATTTTTTCGTCTCGGGATTTGTACATTGCGCCTGTGGTAGATAATAAAAGAATCTTGCTTCCAACGGGTCTGAGGTCATGTACTCTACCAATGAACCTCGGCACCGATTGGTTATTAACCATACGCTCACCTGATGAATGATGGTTCTTCCGTCAAGAGAAATAACGACTTCCAGTTTCACTTTTAATTATATTTTGTACTAAAATACAGAGGCATGAGACTTACTATATTTAGACATTAACAATCAGAGTTGTCTTATATTTCAGGCAAAGACGACCAAAAACTCAGCCGAGGCATCTAACCCAAAAGTGAGTACATGTATCAGAAGTTGTTCAGCAAAAACTTCTGCAAGTGCTGATAACAGTGACAGGATGATAAGTGATAAATGGTTAAAAACTGTTTGGCAGTAAAAGTTGAAAACCAGTCAGTCATAAGTCCAGATATTGTACAAAACTTTGCTTACAAGGTTACGTCTATCGAGTAAGAATGAAGCACAACAGATCAATATTTAGATGATTATTGCAGTGAAATGTTATATTCTTATTTTTATTCTTATTCATCCCTCACTAATGAGTCTAATGTTTTAAGGTACTTTTAAAAGTTTTCAAACTTTTACAATGTTATCTTTTGGAGGTTCGTAGGACAGTCTTTTACGTATAGATCAAGACGTACGACACTGGCATCAAAATGCCTGTCGAAACAAAAGACCCTGGAAATGACATCAGTTCTTCTTTGCTGCACAAACACTGCTTCAGAATGGTTAACGTTTGAATCGTAGTTTAAAAGACCCCTTCCGACCCATTCCGAAATAGTTTGACAACCATCAGTAAACTGCTGATATGGTTTTCATGATATGTAAATAGCATGGTCGTATATGATATTCAAAATTGTATTACATTTCAGGCCAAGGCGACTAAAAGCGCAGCCGAGGCTCCTAACCCGAAAGTGAGTATCTTAAGTTGTTAATTTATTTCTTCATGATTTATTATTTTGCAAATATGTTTGTTAATCAATTATCTTCTTTTTATATAAAATTCTACTGTTCTACTAATTTACTGTATCTTAAACTGAATAACATGGATACTTTATATGTAAACGATAAAACAATTACATGAACAAAGGAGTTTTACACTATGGATGTGTAAATATATATGTTTTACACAATTTACACCAGAATATACATATGAGCAAGGATCCTAAAAACCGATTTTTTACCGGTTTTGACCGATTTTGATCTCAATCGACCGGTTCAGATTTCAAAAAGTACAAAAAAAATCGGTCGAAAAAAAATCCATAATCCTCGTCTAAAACTTTCAAAATCGGTCCAAACGGTTCATAATAGTCTCTCTTACACACCAATTGACCTACTTCTTGAATTTCCGGTGTGCCCTCGGGGCAGGTGTCAGTGGGGGTCAGGCAGGGACACCCGTCTAGGTCATTATTGGGCAGTTAAGATGAATGGATTGACGGTTTGTACTTAGCGGTTATTTGGACGGTGCCGTGTAATTATCTATGCCGTAATAATGGACCATTGCTTGTTTGCAAACTGCATTTAAATAAAAAAAATAATCACAAATAAATAAAAGTTATTGACACAAAGGCACATAATAAACAACACCAAAACGACTGCTTCCAACAATTTATTGATTCGTTAGAGTCATATACAGACCGTCATATACATGCACTTCCGGTAAACAAACTTTCGATTTCGTAGAGGTAAATATTGCAGAAAAATACCTTATTATGCCAACAGGATGCTGAAATATAATAAAAGATCTATTTTCACACTGCAAATGATTCAGGGTATGTTGATTGAAAATATCAATGTTATTTTTTTTTCGTTTTTTTTTTCGGTTATGTTTTTTTTCGGGGGGGGGGGGGATACGGAACGGAATTGTTGTTAGGGGGGGGGGGGGGATTTTGCCGTCAACCGGTTGAGATTCCAAAATTTTAGGATCCCTGCATATGAGCCTATAGTAACACACATATACATTTTAGCTCACAAAAGTACAACGTGCTCAAGGTGAGCTATTGAGTCACCCTCTGTCCGTCATCAAGAATTTGGTTTAAGGAAATCTCCTCTGAAACCGCTGGGTAGAAAGTGATGAAACATGGTAACCAGAAGAGAAATCTTAAGAAATTCTTCTTTTCTGAAAACAATGGTCAGAATTAAATTTCATTTGGCACAAATAGTCACCTCCTGGCCCCTTGCATTAAGAGAAAACGATGCCCCTTGGGGTTGGCTAGCTTCCTTATATACTCTATATAGAAAAGTTCAATATTATTCTTCTATGGAGACAATAGTTAGAAATTAATTCACTTGTTTCACAAATGGCTGTCTGCAATTTTTGCTTAAATAAAGTTGATCCCTTGAAAAATGATGCTCCAAGGGGTCCGGCTACTTTCCTGATAGGGTTATATAAAAAGTTCAAAATTATGTTTTCTATCAAGCCAATGGTCAGAATTTAATTCATTCTTCACAAACGGCTACATTATGGCTGTCTATCATTATTGCTATAATAAAGTTGATCCTCTTAAAAATGAGGCCCCTAGCGGGTAAGCTAGTTTCCTAATATACTATATATTGAATATTTCAGAATCGTTCATCTGTGAAACCAACTGTCAGAACTTAATTCATTTTGCACAAATAGTCACCATATATCCCAAAACCAAAGTTGCTCGTATAATACTGGTGATCCCTTACAAAAGAGGCCGCTAGGGTGATTGGCTTTTACCTTAAATAATTTATATCAAAATTTCAAAACTTTTCTTCTATGAAGCCAGTGGTTAGGATTTGACTTTATTTAGCACAAATTGTCACTTCAATGCCCTGTATCAGATGGTTGACTAATTTCCTAACATAAAAAAGCTTTGTATCTGAAATTTGATTCTGATAACCAGGTAAAACCAAGTAACTTGATTTATTTAAAGCCTATGCAGGCCTTCAACCGTTCCTACTTTTTCCTACTTTTCCTACTTTTTCCTACTTTTTCATCACCTTCCTACTTTTTCCTATTTTTCTACTAAAACCTCCTACTATTCCTACTTTTTGCATTTAAAAAAAAAAAAAAAAAAAAATAAAAATAATAATAATAATAATAATAATAAATCACTGAACAATTTTTGTGTTAAGTATATTTGCAGATAAAATGGAAGTGCTGTCAAACTGGCAAGTTTCTGTTGATGAAAGGTGTGGCATGCTACTCCTCTGATGGCAGTCTTCATTTTGAAGGTCAGTATATATCTACATGTATTGATTAGTCTTGTAGATGTTGGGTAGAACTCCAGAAGAATGCATGTCATTTTGAAAGATAATATACCCAATGATGCGCTGCTGAGGGGCATTTGGTTACTTTCAGATGTGCCTTTTTAAAACTTTTAAAAATAATGTGCTGAAATAAGTCTTTATTTCTTCTCAAAAATTGTAAAGGCAGGCACTTGTTGGACATTGATGTCAAAAACATTGAGCTGTGTGTAAATGTTGAAACCATGGAGATTGGCAATGACACAAGAAAAACACTGTCCTCTCTAGACCACGGGGGTAGAAAGAAGGTATTAATTACTAGAGATGAGATCTTTCTACCAGACTGTAGTAGAGTACCTACAGAAGCACCTGCCACTAAATCAGGATGTGATAAGAGGAGCTCAATGCCTCCATCCTGAAGTTAGAGACCAAGAACATGCACAAAAGTTGTTTACTGTGCTTTGCAATGCCTTGCCCTCAATTCCTGACAATGATGTTTCCTCTATTACTGATGAATGGAAAGCTTACAGAGCAGAAGAGGTTCCTGAAGCTGAAATCTATGATGACACAAACTTGAAAAGAATCGATTCTTATTGGAGATATGTTCTAGATATAAGGAATAAAGCAGGAGGGTTGAAATATCCAAACTTGAAAAAAGTTGTGCAAACAGCCCTATGTATATCCCATGGAAATTCTGATGTTGAACGGAGTCTATCAGTCCACAAAAAGATTCTGACTCCTGAAAGAGCATGCCTCTCTGAGGTATCCTTGAATGGTTTAAGGCTGTCTAGAGACATTGTTAGTATGTATGGTAGGGTGACTGAAGTGCCAATAAGTAAGGAACTCTTGACCTGTGTTAGGCAAGCCAAGAAAAAATACTCAGAGAGAATAGAGGCTGAAAAAGCAGAAAACCTATTGAGAGAAAAAAAAAAGCAACAGAAGACAAACAGGCAAAGGAAAGGGAGAGAGAATCATTGCAGAAAGAGCAAGAGAGAAAAAGGAAATTAAATGACAAAGAAAAAGAGGTTAAGAAAAGAGAAAAGGATCTTAAAGATGAGTTGCAAAGAGCAAATGAAGTGATTGATGAAGCAAACGAAAGACTTGCAGCAGCTATCAAAGCAAAGGACTTCAAAGAGCTTAACATAGCACAGTCTCTGCTAGAAGTAGCAAAAGGAAATTTTAAGAAAGCTACTGAGTCAGTTGAAAAATGCAAAGAACAAAGAGATGAAATTGACAAAAAGAGAAGGAGAATGATCGATACATGTCTTTCAAAGAAATCAAGTTCATTGGAAAAAGATCAGTAGAAAAATAGTATCATGTCTGTTTAGTAACTACTTTTGATCCTCAGTTATATAAGCCGGTTGTGTTTAGTTGTTTTACTTTATGTGTATAATACCTAACCTATATAGTATCATTGCTTCTGGAGTTCACCCAATTGCATTATTGTTGTTTATCATGTAGAACATAAGCCAGTTATATGCTTTGTTGTAATCAACCCAACTGCTAATATATGACCATATTGCTGGATTGATTGTAATAACACTATTAACCTTTTAATTGTTAATTTCTTCTTTGTAATTTCTTTTAGCATAACATATGTTGCTTGTCACTATTTTGAAACCTGTAACCATGCCATTGTTAGAATTAAGAATGGTAATATCAGTACATCAAATATGTTTTGTCCGTTGTGAATTGATAAATAATAATAATAATAATAAAAACATTTCAGGCTGACTGCAGCAGATGGCCACACATTTCAACTGCAGAAACTTGGCAAGTAACAGCAAGCAAGTAATTAAGACATTTATAAAGACTTATCTTTCAATGGTGAGAATAACCACCAGTGAAGGTAAGAGTTTGTTTTAATCTCTCTAAACATGATAAATCCATAGGTTATCTTGTAACATTTATATCAAACAATTCCTATTATTCCTACTTTTTTATTTAAAAACTTCCTACTTTTTCCTACTTTTTTCCCAGAAACCCTCCTACTTTTTTCCTATTTTTTTTATTGAGGCCAGTTGAAGGCCTGCCTATGCACTTTGCTGAGCAATCTAGGGAAACTCTTTGCCCTCTTATTTAAGATGACTGTTATTGTAATTGCCGTCTATTAATATTTCTCTATAAATACAAGAGGGCCAAGATGGCCTGATCACCTGATGCTAGAGTGCAAACAAATTGAAATCTGTTTTTTTTTTATGGTGAAAGGGAAATAACTCCTAACTTAACTAGCCGATATCTGTTATAATTGAACCCGATTGCAAGATTATGGTCATAGACATTGTCTTAAAGTTTAAAAATGATTGTTTAAAAAAATGAAGATGCTAGAGTGTAAACAAAGTGAAATCTTGCATTTTTTAAATTAAAAGGGGCTTAACTCCTGACCTAATTGACCAATCTCAGCCATATTCAAACTAAATAGTGACTATAGTAGAGCCCATCTCTGTTGGTGACTGTGTGAAAATTAACAATGCTGTTTTGACCAAGCCATCGGGTGGATCACTAAAATTGTGGAGCAAGGAAAAAACAACAATTGAGGTTAAGAAATATTTCAATATCATTTAGCCTAGTAACTTTCCTTTAATGCACCCATTACCTGCTCAGTGACACTGGAGAAATGTATACTTAACATTTCCAAAGTCGGGGATATTCTGGTGTTAATAAAGTTAAAACCTAACACGAAATTCACTAAGATATTGCTATTTCTTCACAAACAAAACTTATTATAATTAATGGAAGAAGACATAAATGTATTCCCATCTATGTCTTGGGCTTATCCGAGCCATGGTAGCAGTGACTGCTTATACTAAGTAAATATTGCAACTGAATATCATCTTTTATACGTTTGGATCTAAATATAACATATGTATCTACCAGTACATTTTAAATAGAGCTGGTCATACTGGGATTTACACTTTAATGTTTTATCATAATCTAGGCATTTCAACTAGCTCAGACACTGTTTTTCTTTTTGAAACATGCGTTTCTTAAATCCTTACTTTAACTTAAAAGGATTCCCTTTGAGTTAGCCTGCACATAAACTTCAAAGATTGGACAGATCTTAAAACAAGTTTTCAAAAAACAGAAACGATCAGCACTTACCCTAAAACACATATTAAGCATCTGGTGTAGTTTATCAGCGTTAACATGGTTTTGTACTGAGTCACTTGGGTTCAATGGTAATTTTTGAGTAAATCAATCATGATCTGAACAACAAGTAAAGACCTTAACCTGGCTGAAAAATGTGCAAACTGATTTTATCTGCTCTAGTTGCCGCGGTATGCAAGAAAACTGTTCAGTGATATATCCAGGTTAAGAACATGGTTTTATATTTACAGGTCCTATCCCGATATGCAGTCAAGAAAGTAAGAGCAGAACTTCAGGAGGAGGGGGAAATTGTTTCCATCAGTCCCATTAACCTGTACAGAGCATGTAGTAATCCACAATGTAATCGAACGAAACTGGTGAACAATATTTGCCGAAATTGTGGTGCTCAGTATGATGCAAAAACTGGGAAAAAATCGGCTTATTGCAAAGCCACGATTACTCAAGATAAGAATAGCGAGATTATTACTTTATTCACGCCACAGATAGAAAACCTCATGAAAAATAAGGATTTCAGTTTAGATGAACCTGAAGACGTTGTGCAGGATAATATTCAACAGGAGTTGCCTGTAAAGGTAGCATTTACAAGAACCCCCCAAAAAAATACGTTGAAGGATATTGAAAGAATTTAAATTATCCCCTGTCTGATAACAGCTCGAGGGCTAAATGCTTAAAGTTCATGTTACAAATGTTTTGTAAGCTATAATGTTTTTGAAATAATTTGGAAGAAATATTAATCTATCTAGGCAGAGCAATAAGTGAATGTCTGTCTGCCTGAATCTGTCTCTCACAAATCATGTCCACGCAATCCCCTCTGAACTCGAAGCAATCTGGTTTAAAGGTCAACACATTAAGATGATGTGCAGATTGCTTGCTTCTGCCATGCCAGTTCAAGGCCACACTCAGGATTTAAATATCACATATCAAAATTTATTATTTACACATCTATTCATATAAACTCCTGAAAACAAATTATTTTTAAATGATTTGATAATAGTGGTAAAAGAGAGACATAATCTGTTTTATTAAAATATAAAATGTAAAACTAAAAATGTATGTATCTAGTTAAAAGTTGGATTTATTCCAATGCAGTATATCGCCAGTGTGCTGCAAATCAAGAACAGTCTTTGTGTGGAGTAAATGCTTGAACGTACTTGTCTGTATTTATCGCGCAGTTTGAGTAGGCATCTTGCTGCTTTCGAACACTCAGCCTTGATATCAGATATTTATTTTGTATCAGATTAACTCACTTACAACCAGTAGAGAAGTTGTGTATTTTCATGCAAGACTTACACACTTTTAAATGATATGTGTTGTGTATTTCTATTGTTAACATGTATTTACATAATGTTTAAACATTATTCTCTTTATATGCCTGAAAGATTGTATTATGATAGTGTATGGCATACCTTTATAAGCAAAATCGATTCTAACTTTAAACTTTCACATCAACCGTGGTATTTTCAAACAACGTGGTACTCATGTTTACCACAGTGAGAACATGTGTCACACTTAAGACAAAGTCCGTAACTTAAAGGTCAAGGTCATACTAATGACATCAGTGTCACCATTAGTCAGTTTGTATCAGCTCCCAAACCGTTTCCAATATAGAGTTTTGTAATGAACTGCCATAAATGTTAACCAGACACACAGTGTGTTTGTACAGGGCTTAGGTCCATACTTCAAAAATAAATGTAATACACAGGATTTCAAAAGTTCAGTTTGTCAGCTTGATTCTGCTTAATTACCTCATTGAGGCTTCCTTATATGAAATTACCATAAAACAGTGGTATAATTGCTTCTTATATGTAATAGCATTTAAACTGTATAAAATAACTTCTGGCATATATAAAAACAGTAAGAGGAGATTGTTGTAAAATGTACATGTTCTTTGTATATCGTTTTCATTAAGTACATCTCATTTTTAATCTTGGTTACACTTTACTTAACTTTATAAGTCGTGTAAAAGTTATAAAGTCCTGAAGTTTGATACACACTACATGTAATAGTATAATTACTGCCATATGAATAAAGATTATAATTGATACTTTCAAAGTGAAATTTACAAAAACACAATTCAACTCTTTCTAACTTAAAAAGAAAATTTGTTCGCTTTTTGTGTAGATGCAATTTTTATTTCATCCCGTAGACTTCGAAAATTGTAGTTCCTTCTATGAAATCTTCTACAAAAACACACATTCTCTATGTCTTGGATTTGTCTAAAATACTTTAATTCTATAACACATGCTACAAAATTAATACATACTTTTGTTCTTTACTAATAATGCCGAATGCTACTGGAAGCACTGTTTTATTTTATGATTTTTCTTTGTAAAATATATTGTATATATAAGTTTTTACTTATTTTTTTGTTTGGTTCTCTCTTTACCCTTTTATCTCCTCACTCTTTTTAATATAAAATTTACTATCTTTATTTACCTATCTTTTTTTAGAAGGTATAGTTTTTCTATCAATGTTTTAATGTACATGTTATCCCCTACCGAAACAACTGTATTTGTGTTTGAATTTGTTTAACATTTCTACATATTGTACATAATTGTCTGTTGCAGCTATTTGTTCTGAAATCCGTCGATAAGTTCTGATATATCTACTGATGAATTTTACATTTTAAAAAACTGTTTCCAGGAGATACTTCTTTTAATAGAAATGATATTTAAGTTTAATAAAAAAAAAATAGGGTTTATGTATTACAATTTTACCGTTGCTGAGGTTAGAAACTGCTATTTCAATTCTTAAAGTACACCCACTCTAATAGCCATCGTTCATGTCTGGTCTCGAGTGGGGGAGGGGGGTTTATTCGAGGTTAAAATGAACCTATGGGAAATATACAATTTCTTTAAATATGAAAATTTGAATTTGAAACTAATGGTAGGAAGCCACATTATATGATCATATTTCAAATTTCATAAATTAAATCCAGACGACTTAAACGTCGAAAAATGGAGATTGTTTTTAGTTATCAGGGGAGATATGTCATGAAAACAAAACCATGGGCAGGTAATCAAAACATCTTCAGTTATTATATATCTTGTCATTATGTCCCTTGATTTTACATAATTTCACATTTTAAACTTATATTATCAAGTTATACTTGTATGTTTTGGCTACTAGGGTGGGAAAACTTTAAATCTGGTAAAAGGGATGGAATTATGTGCTTTTACCTTAGATGTTCACATGTTATGTTGATTTATTCGAGCCTTCGCTATTTAATGTTATATATATATTTAGTCTAAATTCAAAACCATACCGGTTACCATCTCACCCCAAAAAGGATATGAAAACAGTAATAAAGATATATTATTATCCAATATTTCTACATATCATTATATACGAGACAAAGAAAAATGGTCTGACTATACTAATTATTATTTGGGTTTTCAGTTTTGTTTTCGTAAAGATTAAACACAAGATATAGTATTTATATATTTATATTTTGTTGTCAATAATTGATAAAGTCATAGTTTCATAGATATTAGATGCATGTGATAACAATGTATTAACAGTTTTCTTGTATGTGTGTGTGTATATCAATAAACTCTTGAACTCGTGAACTTGTTCTGTTCTGTTCATTTAAAATTGCATTGTGGAGAGTACATTTGATTTATTTGTGTCACTCCGAGAGAAAACAGTGTGTGTGTGTGTGTTTTAGCAAAAGTATATGAACTAATCATGACTCAATTCTGCTATTAAACTATTACATGTGGAGTGTTGCAAAGTTGTAAAGAGAAAAGAATTTGTTCATTAAAAATATGTATTCAATAATGTTCAATTTTCGTTAAAAAACAAAAATTTTATTAAAAAAATTAAAAAAAGAAAAATAAATTTTCTTCTAAGTTCATAGCGCTCGCGTTTTCTTCTGAAATAGTAACTAAATAAATAGTCTATGCTAACAAACCGTCCGTTTTTTTTTCTTGTATTTAGAAGTTAAATCATTTAACTCATTAATTTTACCCTCGATTGGGAAACGGGTTTTTACAACGTCCCACGTTGGGCGCCAAATGTCACAGGGTGAGAAAAATATGCAACCTGACCGGGACTCGAACCCGGGGCCTTTCACTTACATGGCGAATGCTCAACCGACTGAGCTACCCGGCAGCTTACATATAATTGTGAGTTATCAGTTCTGTGACATTATCCCCCTCCATTTTAGAATTCGTCTCAGGGTAAATATAACTATGTACAGGTGTCTTAGACATACCTAGTACCGATGCCACAGTCCCATGTTGGGCGCCATTTGTAACGGGGTCATTGAGAACAACAACTCCTGGGTTCCCTTTCATACATTTATTCGAGTATAAATCATACAGAATATTGTTAGAGGGCCTAAAAAAAGATTATAAAACAATAGTAAATACAAATGAATTGGATTCAGGCAATTCAAAATAGACGCGTTGAAATAAAAATACATCTCAAAAATATATCCTAGTATCTCGGGATATAAATTCTAGCACTTACCAGCACTAACTTATTAGAACGACACTACGCCTCTAGTCTGGGAAACTACAATAAAGTGGAATACGTTGACCCTGAGTTTGGGAAAGTCTGATTCCGAAGTGACAGAACAGAAGGGAAATATTTATATGGTCAGTGACAAGGAATTAAAATCTCACTCACTCAACAATCACCAAAACCATGCACGCTGTACAAACATAATCAGTTGACATAACACAGTTCACAGTGACAGGACATGGTGCACATGAACAGTTCACATGCCACAGATACAAACTCACAACTGACAGGACAGCAATTTAACTCCTTTACAATATACTAATCCCTCACGACGGTTCTTGGGTTGAAACAGTACTTTGTG
Source organism: Solen grandis (assembly GCA_021229015.1). Lineage (NCBI taxonomy): Eukaryota > Metazoa > Mollusca > Bivalvia > Adapedonta > Solenidae > Solen > Solen grandis. The sequence goes on from CM037781.1 coordinate 20,115,193, forward strand.
CCCGGAAAGGCCATAGCTAGCGACCTGGTCTTTGTATTAATCTAACCAGCGAGACTCCTATAATTTACCAGCCAGGCATTTAAATCCGGTCTGTAATTTACCGTAGTGTTGCGCCACCCAGCCCCCACAAGGATTTAGTTGATTGAAAATGTATATGATTGTAAGAAATGTATACAGAATTTTTATCTGACAACGAAAACACAACAAAGTGCATACAAAGTACGAAAACGAAAACCAAATAGGGCTTAGAACACTTGAAAACAATGAGAAACCAATGGTATGTAGAGGGTCTGCCTGTACTAAATGCAGAGAGCCTGCATGTGCGTCAAAAAGTGGTCTGCAGAGAGACCTCCCGTGCACCATCAGAACCGAAAGTAGGGAGGTATCAAGAAATCTATATAAATATAGGGCAATTCATCGGTATCCTTTTGAAGAATTTACATAAATTCAAAAAGAATACGTACGATGTTCATATTATGAACGTAACCAAAGCAATAACTCGCTTAAGCCTGTAGAAAATGCCGAGATTGTGATCCATGTTGATACATCACTAAACTGTTTGTCCGAGTTTCGGATCCAGTCGCTGATAAATGAATGGAAGACACGCATATACACAGCAAATATACTCTACTGTTCCGTGCAATATTTAATGTTTTGCAACTCACCCGAACGCAGAGAGACTGCCGATATAGTTATGCACTTAATTAGTTAGTCAATGTATAAATTAAGTATTAAAGTAATATGATTGTGTTTTATACATGTGTTTTTTCTGGGTTAAAATAGTTTTGAGCTTTCTCAAACGGATGCTGAAGTCATTCGGATCATCTTGTAGATTCTTATCGAGTTATGCCGGGAATTGCCGAGTGGATACGATTTCAGCTATGTACTGCTATAGACTACCTGGACTTAGTTTATACTAAGTCAATAACGGTCATGCTTAGCTAAGACAAGTATAGGAAATCTAGAACACAGCGCTATAAATTGAGTAAACTTATAGTGTTCTCCAAATGAAACGTGCAGTTCATTCTGTCTACGTAATACGTTTTGTTGTTTCATGTTTTATAAACGCCCATGTTCACTGACGACTCTCAGACACCATGGCAATGTGAAAGAGACTAAGCACGTAGTGCCAATGCGATTCTCCTTCATTATGTAAACGAACACATGACTAATTATATTACTAATTATCAAGTTTAAAATAAAATTTTCAATGAAAAATAATAACATAAAACTATGTCCAGACTTAGGACTAAGATGGGAGAATAATACCTTTGATTTGCTCGGTGTGCATTTCTCAACCAATCTAAATGATATTACCCAATTAAATTTTAGAACTAAAATAGAAGACATTAACAGTTTATTGAAATGCTATTCAAAAAGACTTTTATCCCCTATTGGCAAGATTGTATTTATAAAAACTTTAGCTCTCCCAAAAATTATTCATTTAATTTTAAGTTTGCCTAACCCTCCTGAACAAATGATCAATAATTTACAAAATATTTGTTATAAGTTTCTATGGAGTGAAGGTCCAGATAAGATAAAGAGAAACTGCATAGTGCAACCATATAATAATGGGGGTATAAGAATGTTAGACATAAAAAAAAGTTAATAACAGCATTAAAGAGTACATCTAAATATTTGGATTTTATTAAGGAAACAATCCCTTTTATAACTGACTTCACTGTTTTCGGATGTGACTACATTAAGGATAAAATTCATTTAGTACCAAACAATTTTTGGAAGGATGTGCTCCAAAGCATTGTTTATATTGAGGAAAGTTTGCTCATTGATAGGGTTAATTGTCAGTTTATATCAATATGGCATAATAAGTTATTTAAAATTGGAGGAAAAAGTTTTATATTCAAAAGATATTATGATAAAGGAATCTGTTATGTTCAGGACCTTATTGGCAATAATGGTGAACTGATTTCATTTAATGAATTTGTAAATAAGTGGAATGTAAGAACAAATTTCTTACAATTTCAAAGTCTGATTAATTGTATAAAAAGAACTCTTGTTTTATGTAATATAAAACTCCCTCTTAAAAAAGAAACTTGTCCTATTCAACCTCTTATTGTTAAAGTACTTTGTAGTTCAAATAAAGGTTGCCGTAGAGTGTATGATGTTCTTTTGCAGAACACCAATATAAAATTAAAGTCAAAAAATAAATGGACAATTGAACTTAATTTTCCAGAGTACTTTAAGTGGGATTTCATCTATGATATCCCATTTTATGTGACAAAAGATTCCAAACTTCAATGGCTTCAGTATAGAATAAATCACAGAATTTTAGGCACAAACCGACTGTTATGCAAAATGGGTCTAAAAGAGTCAGATAAATGTTCTTTTTGTCATGCTCATTCAGAAAGTATACAGCATTTGTTTTATGAGTGTAAATATGTAGACTCCTTTTGGATCTCAATTAAAAATTGGTTGAGAACCATTTCTTCTAATATTTTTACAAATTGGTCAAAAAGTGATATTATTGTAGGAAACAAAAAACTACACAGTTCTATAAATGTTGTCTGTCTGCTGGCAAAACAACAAATATTTAAAAGTAAAATGAAAAATACATTTCCAAAATTGGACTCTTTTAAGTTTCAGTTAAGATCTTACATCTTAAGTGAAAAATATTATGCCACAAAATCTGACACACTTAATAAATTCAACATAATCTGGGATGATTTTGCAGCTTTCTGGAGGACTGACCAATAATTACAAAATTATGACTTATATATTAAATAAAATTCTTTTAATATTACTTATATGTTTCCAGCCACTTCTTCACCAACCTTAAAGGCACACAGTAACATCATGTGTGCAATTTTGTGTTTGACCCTGGGAAGACACACACTAACAAAGCCTTAGCCTTAAATTTATTTATTTGTTTTAAAGAAATAATTTATCTCAATATTTTTTATTGTTCATACTGTAATTCAAATACATACTTTTTTCAAATTTATTGAATTGATATATTAAAAGAATTGTAGAATTTTAAGAAAAGAACAATAACAATTTTCAGAAAGCTATTCGACTATGTTATACAGTTAAGTCTACCCTTTTATTATGCTGAGTCAACACTAGATACTCTATTGTTGTTGTCTTTTTTTTCTATCACCTTTGTGCTTAAGATAAAACTAAAATATATATATATCTATTTTCTGGAAAAATGAAATACATAATGTTTTATGAATTGGATATATGTATGCGAAATTGTATGTTTTTTTGAAAATAAAAAAAAAATACAAAAAAAAAAAAGTTTAAAATAACCTTTTTTTTTTAAATAAAATTAAAATTGAAAATTTTAGACCTTCTGTTTGAACATTCTACTTGTTACTCATCGTTTCTGAGTCATAAGGAAACTTATTTAATTTTGTCTGCGTTATATAGACGCATTTTTTTTAAATCTTATTTGTATGCTAAGTACGTCTGAGAGCTACGCCGATAAATTTTTCAAATGGAAACTTGTATGGCTGCATTGCTTGGGCTTCAGGGTATAAAGGAACTACTAGTGGACCTGGCCTGCTTCCAACGAACCATCGGTGTTAAAGATTTTCCTTAAATATAGATCACAAGAAATTCACGACCGATCGTTTCTATGGAAACAACCGGAAATGACACGTGTGTACAAATTGTATTCTCTGTGATAAACAAATAAATTAAAAGTAAATATTCAAATATTCAAGTTAAGGGAAACCTGTATTTGAGATGTTTCGTAAAAAAAATACAGGCAATGAGAAAAGATAATGTGAATGTGTGTGGAGTTGGGCCATTTGTCTACGGCGTAGTACCTCAGTCCGGCATCGCCATGCAAACAAAGTACAAAGTACGTGTATGCAAGTGGTATAGGAACAAGGTGCCGTGGACCTGTTGCAGCAGGCATGATTTATGAAGTCTCTTTCAAGAGTTTTAAGTGTGTCCTTATTTTTTCTGCTCAATTCCGTGAAATATTTAGATGCTTGATCAACATATCAGCATCTTTCTCTCAAGCATTCCCTCTAACATTTTCATATTCCCTTACACCTGCAAATTAACTTATTCCCTTAAAAAAATAAATAAGACAAAAATAAAATTAAACACACATACACGCGAAAGAGTGAGTGCTTGGAACATGGATCGGTCACCTGGTCCTTAGATACTGTCAAGAGAACATGAAAAAGAGGTTGTTTTTGATACAGATGATTGCTATACGTATGACAAATGTGTAACAAAACTAATTTTGAAGTAAAGACGCCATGAATGTTTTAAAGCACGACTTAAATAATTCAAAGCCATTTCAGAATAGTTTAATAACATGTGCATGCATTCTTTAGAAATAGCGAATCTAAATATTTCCACTAGGCAATGATACACGCCATTTTGCCAATAATCCTCAGCTGTATGCAGTTGGGTCAGGGACTCTATATATTATATCAGGGACTCTATATATTATAACAGGGACTCTATATATCATAACAGAGACTCTATATATTATAACAGGGACTCTATATATTATAACAGGGACACTATATATTATAACAGAGACTCTATATATTATAACAGGGACTCTTTATATTATAACAGGGACACTATATATTATAACAGGGACTCTATATATTATAACAGGGACTCTATATATTATAACAGGGACTCTATATATTATAACAGGGACTCTATATATTATAACAGAGACTCTATATATTATAACAAGGACTCTCTATATTATAACAGGGACTCTATATATTATAACAGGGACTCTATATATTATAACAGAGACTCTATATATTATATCAGGGACTCTATATATTATATCAGGGACTCTATATATTATAACAGAGACTCTATATATTATATCAGGGACTCTATATATTATAACAGAGACTCTATATATTATAACAGGGACTCTATATATATTTTAACATAGACTCTATATATTGTAACAGGGACTCTATATATTATATCAGGTACTCTATATATTATAACAGGGACTCTATATATCATATCAGGGACTCTATATATTATAACAGAGACTCTATATATTATAACAGAGACTCTATATATTATAACAGGTACTCTATATATTATAACAGGGACTCTATATATTATATCAGGGACTCTTTATATTAAATCAGGTACTCTATATATTATAACAGAGACTCTATATATTATATCAGGGACTCTATATATTATAACAGAGACTCTATATATTATAACAGAGACTCTATATATTATAACAGAGACTCTATATATTACATCAGGGACTCTATATATTATAAAAGAAACTCTATATATTATAACAGGGACTCTATATATTATAACAGAGACTCTATATATAAAGAAACTCTATTATATATTATAACAGGGACTCTATATATTATATCAGGGACTCTATATATTATAAAAGAAACTCTATATATTATAACAGGGACTCAATATATTATAACAGGGACTCTATATATTATATCAGGGACTCTATATATTATAACAGAGACTCTATATATTATAACAGAGACTCTATATATTATAACAGAGACTCTATATATTATATCAGGGACTCTATATATTATAACAGGGACTCAATATATTATATCAGGGAATCTATATATTATATAGAGTCCCTGTTTTGGTATGACAGATCGAGCCTGGGGCCGTCAATTAGATATATCCGATACGGTCAAATGTATAATGTTTGTGTGTGTTATCCCTTCACAGTATACTGTATTATGTATCATTAGACTTCGATTTTATTGATTTTTACAGTTGACGCTATCGTGGCTATGGAATTAAATATTTTAAGGTTAAAGGTGATTTTTCTTTTGACTCTGTTTTTTTTTTTTCTTTTTTTTTTCGTATTATTATTATTATATAACCGAAATAACCTCATAATGTCAAGATGTAACCCTGTACCCCCGTGCATGTAAAGATCAGTACGGATACAGGGTACGTGGAGATTAGGGGCAGACCGGCAAACTATGAAAATTGCCGTGGGGGCGGGAGGTGGTCAGCGAAATGAAAAGGTAAAACGGTTAAAATGTCTGCCGAGGCACTTTCCTCCTGTAACCACGTCAAACCAAGACGCATAAATTTGGTACATGTACAGAATAACCAGGGCCTATGTGCGCTATACCCCATTAAAATTGATGAAGAAATAAAATAATTACAGTAGTTTTCTTCTCCATATTAAGTAAAATATGCTTCTTGTGATAGCTTAAACTTAAACGTCATATACCACGTAGTATGACCACACTGTATTTCCAGAGTAAACAAGCTTGGCTTTACGCAAACGTTAAATGGTTGCAGAAACAAATGTTACTAGCAAATTCGTTGAATTCATATCACCGACCAAAGAGTGCTACTTGCAACACTGGAAAACGTGACCTAGGTAGTAATCAAATGCTAAAAGAGCGACATGCAAACTATTTCAGCTCTTGAAGAAGTCACTATTGCCTCCGAGGCTATTCGCGTGCCTTTCCATAAAATAAGTCACATATGAATAAGTGTGTAATACTTATTATAAGTCAAACGTGTCTTAAGCGGTCAGTCAAAGGAACAAGAGAAAGTAGCCGCTTAACAGAGGTGACAGCTAAATGAAGTTTACATATTACAAAATGCTACACTTTGATAATATTAAAATTGACCGCTAAATACAGTTTGACTGCTTAGTACAGGTGGTCGCTAATACAGGTTCCATTGTATATCCTAGTGAGACGACCCCTCAATTCTAAGAGCATGTGCTCGCATTTTGGTCCATTTGGTTAACAGATTATTCGAAAATAACACGGTGTCATACCTTTTTGCTGGTTTGTTTGGTTTAATGGGTCCTTTACCTTTGATTCTACAAAGGCTTATTGATAAAATTAATTGTATATTGTTATTTATTAGCAAAATTGTTCTCCGTTCTTCAATATGTAGTATCGCAGCATCCCTGTCTACCGGATATTAAACATTTGGTATACTTTGTACTTTTCGTTATATGCCCTTGGTAGGGCTTCGGCCAATCGTGACGTTCCTTGTAAGACCGCGTTCGTGGAAACCAATCAAATTGCAGTATTTCAGACCCTTCACGAACGCGGTTTATATAAACAAAGTCTGCTGAGGGTCTGTAAGAAGTGGTCAGTCTCTAGATTTGTTTTGAACGAACCCTGGTGGTTTGCGTGTTCTGGGCTATCTGATTGTAGATACATTTTATGAGACGTCATCACAATATATATTTAGATTAGATCTAGCCGATTTAGAAATTAATAATCAGATTTATTAAGGATCTCTGTAGTAGATACTTGTAGACTTAATAGTACATCTTCTGGCAGAAGATAGCCCAGAGTAAGAGACCACCTTTGCCACTTCTTCCACTCTCCTCTCTCTCACTCCCTTTATTTGTCTGTTTATTCGCAGTATGTCCGTTATGTTTATGTATATGCTTCTATATTATTTCTATTTGATTTACACTATTAAACCACGTTCAGTTAAACCGAACTTCTCTCTATCGTTCTTTTCATTTCCAAAGCCTCGGTTCGATCGTTAGGGACGCAACACTACTAATAGTCAAGATAGGTAATTGAATATTTTCATTATGTTCAAGGGCGATAATTCATATGAGACTGTCATGTGATCTTGGCATTCACGTTTTATTCACCTATGTATGTGGATAAATACACGAGTTTGAAAAAAAAAAATATATATATATATATATATATATATATATAAGTTGTGTGTGATTCGATATTATGTAAAAACGGGTCTGTAGAAAGATATTCGACAAATTTTCTAATTCTGGCTAAAAATAACGTGTTTATGTCATTGTCTTAATTCTAAAAAAAATATGTATTTCACAAATTATAGCTCGACTGAAAAGTCTACATTCAAAATGGGGATAAATTGGATATATGACATAACATCACGTAATCTTTAGTTTTTGGGCATTAAATGATATATTTAGATACAACAATCGGATGTACGCGTATAAAAATGAAATGGTGTATAAAAGAATAAACACGTGTTACAAGTTTTAGTTTTATTCATATTTTTAAATACTATCAATCAATGGGACTGCCTGGTCTGATATTTAGATACTGGTTCCTTTTAAATCCTGGCGGGGACCGATAATAAAACATGTCCGGAGAAAACGATTGGATAAAAAAAACTAAGATTAAAGAAAAAAAAAGTTGTTTTTAGGTTTTCATTTTTAGTAAGTTTGATTTCATATTATTTCTTTTTGATAACAAACTAAAAAAATTCTACACTAGAGCTTCTTTTTATAATGCAGAAACACGATTGTTGTAAGACCGGAAAATTATGGCTAGATAACGGATTCATTTTCACGTTAATACTGAAGGTCTCGTTCGAGGCTTTCAGACATAAATTCTAAGTTCTTCATGGAGTAAAGCAACTGAAATTTGATCGCTAATCTTTTTTGTTGGTCATGATTAGACGTGTGACAATTTGTTTCTATGTAGGACATAACCTATGTATTGCCCATACGACTATTGCGTGAGTGGCAACTTAAATACAAAACAATTTCATGTACAGATTCAGAGATGTTGTGTTGGAGTGGGAGGGGAATGATTTTACGTCGACTGGGATACAAGATTTGTGTAATTTTGATGGTACGTGAGATGGCCAGTACTTTGCGCCCGTGAAGGTCATGAAAAAAAGGACCTCGGTCCACAAACTTTGAATCCACAGTCGTATACGTTACCCCTTTAGGGTGGAGTGGGGTTGTAGGAATGCAGCGAATGTAAGGAAGACTCATTACTTCATGTTCGAACATTTTCCCCTTCCTTTTTTTAAGTGTAAGTACATTAGATTAGGGCCTGGTGGCGGTAATGCGGTACCCCGTCCTTGTGGCTCTAGGATTAAATAGGGAAAATCATGTTTCTACCAAATCTTGGACTCCCGGTCTCTACCCTTCTAGATCCGCGCATGACTATCTTTATTGCCCAATCTATATTTAGAGACTGTGGCGTCACTAGCTTACACTAGTCATTTCGGTGAGGACACATTGGTAATGCCTGTATATGCGCCTCCCTGACGTATCAAGCTTAATTTACATTGAAAGACTGTCGTAGAGGATATATATAGTAAAACCTCGCTTACTGACTACCTCGAAATTATTACGACCAGTCATTTTTGGAACCAAATATTTACATGCAGCAATTAATTCAATGGTCGCATGGCTTACAATAACGACCTCTGTCGCTGGATAAAATTCTTCCCTTTTTTAAATTCTTAATCTATACACCGTCCCCGGTTGCGTATGGTAAGAGTGTACATCTCGGGTGCGGAAGGTCGTGGGTTCGATCCCCGGCCGCGACATACGTCTACGGCGTATTATTGCAGTATGGCAGCACTATATCTGTCTCAAGTAGACATCGTTTCCAAATGACTGAAATACTGTCGGTGGGACGTTAAACTCAAATCTTTTTCTTCTGTGCGCATGTACATCATAGCAAAATGTATTTGAAAGTCTATGAGACTTAAGTTATAAGAGAGAGAAGGAGAGAGGCAAATAATGAATAGATGAAAAATAATAAAATTAATTCTATAAAAATGCGTTGACCTTCATTCTGAATTAATTTACCACATATAAGTTGTGAAATAAAAGAGTGTATGGCTTTAATCATGAAGGGTACTGACTTAGTGAGAAAGTTTCGCTATTAAGACCGCTTCGCTATTAAGACCGCTTCGCTATTAAGACCGCTCGCTATTAAGACCGCCTCGCTATTAAGACCGCCTCGCTATTAAGACCGCCTCGCTATTAAGACCGCCTCGCTATTAAGACCACCTCACTAATAAGACCGCCTCGCTATTAAGACCCTCAAGCTATTAAGACCACCTCACTAATAAGACCCTTCAGCTATTAAGACCACCTCAAGCTATTAAGACCACCTCACTAATAAGACCGCCTCACTATTAAGACCATCAAGCTATTAAGACCACCTCACTAATAAGACCACCTCACTATTAAGACCCTCAAGCTTTTAAGACCACCTCACTAATAAGACCGCCTCACTATTAAGACCCTCAAGCTATTAAGACCACCTCACTAATAAGACCGCCTCACTATTAAGACCCTCAAGCTATTAAGACCACCTCACTAATAAGACCGCCTCGCTATTAAGACCCTCAAGCTTTTAAGACCACCTCACTAATAAGACCGCCTAACTATTAAGACCCCCGCACCAATAAGACCGCGTCCCTATTAAGACCCTCACGCTATTAAGACCACCTCGCTATTAATACCACCTAACTATTAAGACCCCTACGCAATCAAGACCACTTGTCCGTGAGACATGTATGTTGGCCTTATTAGCGAAGTTTTAACTGTACATGTTTATCACATTCGTCATGTGTAATACAAATTAAAGCCACAACCTACATGCGCCCTGGCACAGTAAACTCGAGCTGTCACTGAAGGTGGTGACTACCCCCGCTACACTCCCTTGACTCAATAGACTGGCAAAAACACATTTATTGAACTTTTTGTCGAAGCGAGGCATTGCGAGACGGAACGAGGAAACGCGTGTTATTCCCATGTATCACCAGTGCAATAAAACTGTCAATTGAACATATATCCGAACAAAAACTTATGAATCAAAAACAAACTTACACATCTTCATGTTTTATGTCTGTAGTTATCGCGAAAAAAGGGGCGTGCTATGTGAGAGGGCAGAGATTATCAACCGTATGTCCTACAATAGGGAAGATGTTTACAGCACTGTCAGACATTCTGACATAATCGGCAATTTTAGTTATTCGTTTCTTAATTGTATGTATATATATTGTCTTTATTTATCTGGCGGGACGTGTTGGGACATTGCGGCGACTAATGAGATGGGAATTTGTTTTCGCTTAAATATAAATAAATGTCCAACCACTCGGCTACCGGAATCCGCCATTAAATGTGAGCTGATTCGAATAGGTCAAAATAAGATCCATGTCACATTTCTGTAGATAAGCGAGAGTATTATGTAAATACGAACAAAATCTGTGAAGATTTATAAAAGATATTGCCGTTTAAAAAGAAAGCGAACGCGAAGCGATGTGGAACATCGAGTTTCTAAAGACGCCTGTGGTGATGTCGGAAGATCTATAGCGATTTACCGAAAGTGATCTGTTACCGATTCCCCCTCATTTTCGACGTTTCTCATTTTGTTAACTTTGCTTTGTTATATTGTGTTAAGGTAATCTACCCATCATTCCGTAGTGATCATGGTAAATCAAGTGATCGTGGGAAATTTATAGTAATGCAAGCCTGTATAGACTATGAGCAAAATAACATTTAACTCTAAATCAGTGGATGATTGCTTCCGCACTGAAGTTTTTTAAGCATTTGAATGACCATGATTATCATCTAATGAATTACCTGAAGTGGATTGAAGAAACTATTCATGGAAATAGGCAAAATATGCAGTCGTTATAGATGCTGAACTCACCACTGGTGTGTGTTGTAGTCCTAACCCCAAAACCTGTTTGGTGGAATTGTACTAGATATATAATAAGCTGGCATGCGAAGGTTTGGGGCACATACTCCTACTTATTGATTGTGAATTAAAAAGTTTGGTAAATTATAGCATCATACATGTATACTGAGCTACTTAGAGGCAAATGTGTTTTGCAGAACCAATACGCTTGAAGTTCGTTATAACATTGAAAATGGAACAATTTGCTACACACAGACAGAACGAAATCGCTCTTGTTTTCCCGTTCCGCTTAACAATATGTTTAATATCAATATCTCATAATCCTGAAGCAAGGTCCCGTAGTGAGATTATTCATCGCCGCTGATAGTAGATCTAGTTCCAATATACATATTTTTCGAAATCAAAATTTAACAAAATGCATTTACCCTCAAGTCAAAAACATACATGGAAGAATCATGCAGAAAGGATAATTATAATGAAAACAAAATGAGTATAGCACTTTCATTATCATTTTAATAAAATATAGTGAATTTTTGTTCAAACGTTACATTTACAATATCTCTTGTAAAAATCACCAAAAAAAAAATGACTGAAATAACATCGGTAGGATAATAAACCTAAAACAAACAGTTTGAGCGAGTTGAGCTGACTAAATATCTACAGCTGCAGAAAAACGTGTGGAGTAACAGCTTTCTTGTCGTCATATGACCTTAGCCATCCTGCTCCGACTTCGACACTGGGCTCTAAATTCAAACATGGCGGCTGAATAGGATTTACAATGACTTGAAGAATAAAAATAGAGCTATAATTGTATAGTGTGTGCTTTATACGTTGTAATTATTTTTTACAATTGATTTATGCATATTAAAAAAATAATTGCTTTCAAACGTATTATTTTTCTGCAAATCATATTCACATATAGTCCGTGGTCCGAAAGAATGTCCTACATTTTTGGCGCCATCCGCAGTGCATGGCAACCATTAACAAAACAAAAATCTTTAAACAAATATATGCTGTGTAGATGAGGTAATAGATGATGATGTACGACATCTTATCTTTGACGTAGTGAAATTGGATAGTTAAAACCTCGGTATTAAAGCTTCCCCCTATCACGATCGACGGATTACCAGTAAGCATCATTATAATAAAGCGTACTTTCTTTCAGTCATACGGAGACGGTAAAACAGAATATAATATATTGCTGATATTTACAACGTTCGATCTGAAACATTAGCTAATTATCATCTGCACAAACAATGAGCGTAACTTATTTGACGTGATTGTAGGTATACCTCCCACCTTTTTAAAAAACTACCCATTCGGCAATGTCTTACGTCAACATCCCTAAGTAGGTTAGACAGCAACGCTGAAAAATAGTCTGTAGCTTTTCATTGGGCTTATACATGCAACAATATCAAATTTCAGATCTCTTGTTTCAAACCATTACACTTTTTTAAAATTCAAGGGAAAAAAAGTATATCAACGTGACATGCACGTGTCAAGAAGAAATAATGGAAAAATTAAAATCAATGGTTGCACTTCCTTTACTGCTAATAGAGTTTGCTTATCTATTTTATTTATTTATTTTAGATATTATTTTTTTTAGATATTATCGTCACTAGAGTTAACCCTAATTTGCCAAAAGAATTCTTTCAATATATTTAAATGATATTGTAATGCTTTGCCCAACTGATATACGTTTATGACTTTACAGATTGTGTCTCTTTGTGTTCAAATTCTATTTCTAGTGGCACATAAATACTGTCAGACGTAAGGCACTTGACCTACAAAAAAAAAAAAAAAGTATGAGGTGCCATAATCTAAGATTGTTCATACTTAGACCCTCCATGGATTATAAAATTATGCATGATAAACATGTCGAACATTATCTTTGCCTTTTAAGATAGGCATACTTGTACAATCAATAATCGACCGGACAATCCCATGTTATAACGCGCTGTTCAAACAACCTACATGTAGGTATAGATAAGAAAGATAAATAAGTGCGCCGAATGCGGATGCCATCGTTCATCTGTTGTTGTTGTTGTTTGTTTTTTTATATATTTTTTGAAATAATAAATAATAAATTAGGTCAAAATGAATCAGTGAGTTATTGTCCTTGATGAGAATGTAGCCTTTGTAATAGTAAACAAGTATATAAAGTTTGATGACCGACGATTAAATAGTTTAGAAGTAATAATGAATCAGATTCTAGCTGAGGGCCCCTCAGTGTACATTTAATTCAAGTAAGTATTTATTTAAAATAAGAGTAAACATTTTTTTCTCACAAGTTTTTTGTTCACACTGATTCTAAGTTTTTTGCTTCAAATTGGCTACACCCAGAAAACATGCTACGTTTCTTCTCAAAAACCCCGTAATAAAATTTTAAAATTCCCCCTGTTTTATTGAGTTTATGAAAAAACAATGTACTTGAAATTAATAAAATATAAGCATTGATTCGAAGACCAAAACGATGCAAAAATGTATTTTCTGGGTATCATGGTTTTTTTTCTGAAATTGTTAAATTATGGCAACAAGCATTTTTCACATAATATCTGGAAAAAAATTTCTTTAACCTAGTGAATAGTGGGAATTTACAGTTTTTATTTTTAAGAAACCCAGTTTGTGTGAGTTTAAACGTTCTTTCCCCCAAATTTCTGAAAATATGACTTTTGTAAAATTTTTGACATAGTAATTTAAAGGGGGGCAAATAAAAACATTAAAAAAAAATTTTTTTAAAAATTGGAAAAATGGTTTTACTAAAAATTTTTATTTTTTAAATTTTTTTTTATTGGGTTTTTAAAAAAAGGGGGGGCAATTAGTGATTTTTTAAAAAAAATAAAAAGAAAATTTTAAAATTTTTGAAAAATTTTAAAAAGTTGGGGGGATTCAACCCTTTGAAAAGATCCGGGGGTTTTCCCCGTTTTTCCCCTTAAAAAAGGGTTCCGGGGGGTTTCCCCGTACTAATTGATTTATAATTTTATCGTTTGGGCTTAATTAAATAATTTTTTAAACAAAAAATTAAAAAAAATAATAAAAAAAAAATAAAGAAAAAAAATTTACTATTTTTTTTATTAAAGTTTAAAAATTTTTTGATTATTTTAAATTTTTAATAATTTTTTAAAAAAACTTTTTTTCCCAATAGACCCAAACCCTTTTTTTTTTTATTTTATAAGAATTTTCCCCTTTAAAAAGTTTTTTTTTAAAAAAATGAAAAATTTCGGTTTAAAAAAAAATTTTTAAAAATTTTTGATTTTCGAATTTTCTTTTAAAAAACCAAAGTATTTCTTGACCCGTCTGAACTTTTAAAATTTTGAAAAAAAATTAAAGAACCCCTTTTTAAGGAAGGTGGGAAGGGGAAAAAAAACTTTTCGAAACGATTGGAATATCGGGAAAAAAAATTTTTCCAGGGAATTTTTTTTTAAGAAGATCTTCAACAGAAATTTTCCCCTTAGGGAACGGTTTAAAAAAAACACCAGGGTTTTTTTTTAAAATACTTCCGAAAAGAATTTTTTTTTAAAAAAGGGAATAAAATCGGTCAAAGAACGGTTTTTTGGGAAAAAAAAGATTTCAAATGACAATTTTAAAAGGGAATTGGTTTTTAAAGAAAACGGTTAAAAAAGGGTTTTTGGGGTTTTTAAGTACAGACCCAAAAAAAAAATTGGGATTGGTTTAATAAAGAAACGGTTTCACAAAGGGTTTTTTTTGGTAAAAACATCTTAAATGACATTACCAGTTTAGGGAATCGGGTTTAATAAAAAAGGTTACAAAAGGGAGGTATTTGTTGTCAATGACAGTCTGCAACTGCATTATCCCATTCAGGGGTATCGGGTTTAAAAGAATACGGTTACACAGAGCAGGGATTGTTGGCTAAGGAAAGATCTGAAAAAAAACATTTCACCATTCAGGGTATGGTTTATAAAAAAGGAAAGGAAAAAGGGTTTGGAATGTTTTTTTAAATTATCACCGTTCAGGGATACGGTTTAAAAAAATTAAAAAAAAATTTTTTTGGCTAAGTGCACGATCTGCAACATAACATTAAACCCTTTAGGGGATACGGTTTAAAAAGAACGGGTTTAAAAAAAAAGGGGTTTTTTTTTTGGCTAATGACAATCCCAAATCTTTTTTTTTGGGGGGGGCGGTTTTAAGAAAATATTTTTCCAAAAGGGATTTTTTTTTCTAATAAAATCGCCCGGGGCATTTTCCCCTTAGGGGTACGGTTAAGAAAAATTTGGGTTTAAAAGAAGCATATTTTTTAAAAAGGGAAAAAACTTTTAAAGGGGGTTTTAAAAGAAGAAAATTTCAAGGCAGTTTTTTTTGGGTTAAGGGAACGTTTTAAAAAATTTACCAGTTTCCCGGGGGTTGGTTTAATAAGAAAACGACAAAACAGGTTTTTTGGGGGGAAAGAACCGGTTCCCAAAATTTTTTGTTTTGGGGGAACGGTTTAAAAAAAAATTTTCCCCAAAAAAATTTTTTTTAAAAGGGTCCTAAAAACATTTTTGTTGGGAATCGGTTTAAAAAATTACCCCAGGATTTTTGGGGTTTAATGAACGTTTAACAGACAAAAGTTCGGGATACGTTTAAAAAATACGGCCCAAAAAATATTTGGGGTTTAAAGGAATTTTTCAAAAATTTTTGTTAGGGAAAATTTTTTTAAAAAAAAAATTTTTAAGTTCAGGTTTTGTTGGTTTAATGAAATTGGAACAAGCATTATTTTTCAGGGGTTTAAAAAAAAATTTTTGGGTTCCGGGAAAATTTTTTTTTTGGGGTTTTTTTTTGGGAAAAAATTTTCCGTTTGGGATAGGGTTTTAAAAAAACGTTTTCCGAAAATTTTGTTGTTTAATAAATTAACAAAATTTCCCTTGGGGGAAAGGTTTTAGAAAAAAAAAAAACTATTTATTATCTAAGGGGCCTCCAAAAATGCATTTTTACCTTAATTTTTTTAAAAAAAATGGTTAACAAAATATTTTTTGGTTTGGGGACTCAAAGACATTATACTTTATATGGTTTAAGAAAAAGTTTAAAAAAAATTTTTTTTGGAAACAATTGAAAATGAATTAAAAATTCAGGGATAGTTTAATAAAAAAATTTAAAAAAAAGGGATTTTTGGAAAAAAACCCCAAAATAACTTATACATTGGGAAATTTTTTTTTGGGGTTAAAAAAAGGTATTTGTTGGGCCAATGCCGGGGAAACATTAACTTTTTAAAAATTCGGGAAAGGGGTTAAAGAAAATTAAACAAAGCGGTTTTTTTTGGTCAAGGCACTTCCCAAAAGAATTTCAAACCCGGTTTAAAACGGTTTTTAAAAAAACCCCCCAAAAAAAAAATTTTTGGTTAAGGAAGTTTGAAAATGAATTAATTTAGGGATTTTTTTTAATAAAAAAGGGTTTTAAAAAAGGGTTTTTGTTGGAAATACCATTAACAGAATTATAGTTAGGGGATCGGGGAAAAAAAATTTTGTTGGGGGGGGGGGGGCCAATCCCAATTCAAAAAAGAAATTTGTTCCGGGATATCAAAAAAAAAAAGGGGGGGGTTTTTTTAAAGGGGAAATTTTGAAATAAAATTTTTTTGGGTTTGGTTTTTAATTTGAATTTTTTAACGAAGCAGGTTTTGGGAAAGGCCTTTAAATAAAATTTTTCCGGTTCGGTTTAAAAAAAATTTTAAAAACTTAGTTGGGAAAAAAGACAATTTAACTGAAATTTTCCCCTTGGCCCAAAACTGTTTTTTCTTTCATTTTTTAGTTCCATCGGAAGAAAAGGGGGGCCGGAAAAATTTGGGGAAAACCCCAGTTTTAAAGGTTTTTTTTTATAAATTTTTAAAAGAAATTTTAAACAAAATGTGTTGGAATAATAAAAGATGAAATTAACACATTGAACTTTGGTTTAAATTCCAGGGGAATTCCAATTTTTTTTTTGGCTTTTACGGCTAATGCAACAAATATTGTCTTTTATTTTTCCATTTTAAAATTATATTTTTTAATTTAATTTAAAAAAAAGGAAAAATTCGATCCTTTTTTTTTTTGCGGGGTGGGAAAAATGACGTGAAAGTTTTTGAAATTTTTAAAAACCCCTTTTTTCAAAAAAATTGGAAAACCCCCGGAGGGGAGATTTTAAAAGGGGGTAGTTAAGTGGGGAAAATTAAATTTTAAGAAATGGGGATAAGGGGGGGGGAAAAAAAAAGAAATGCCTTGAAGGGTGGGGAGAAAAAAAGGGGGGGGATTTTTTTTGGGTATGTTTTAAAAAAAAAAAAAAGAAAAAGGGGAGTTTAATTTTTAAAAGAAAAAGATAAAGAAAAAAAAGAGTTTTTGGGGGGGGAAAAAAATTTTGGGGGGGGGGGGGGGGGGGGGGGGGGGGGGGGGGGGGGGGGGGGGGGGGGGGGGGGGGGGGGGGGGGGGGGGGGGGGGGGGGGGGGGGGGGGGGGGGGGGGGGGGGGGGGGGGGGGGAAAGGGGGGGGTGGAGGGGGGGTGGGGGGGGATGGGGCCCCCGGGTTTTAAAAGGGGGGGAGAAGGGAAGGGGAAAAGTGGGGGGTTTTTTGGGGGGGGGTTTTTTTTTTTAAGAAAATTTTTTAAGGGTAGGATGGGAAAAAGTGGTGAGGGAAAAAAACCCGATGGGAGGGGGAAAAAAAAAACGAAAGGGGTTGAAAAGAAAAATTTTGGGGGAGGTGGAAAAAGGGGGAAAAAAGTTGGGAAAAGGGGGGAAAAAAAGGGGGGGGGTGAGGGGAAGGTGGAGGGGAAAAAGGGGGGTAAAGAGAAGGGGTTTTGGAAATTTGGGGGGAAAATTTTTTTTGGGGGAAAAGAGGGGAAAAAGGGAAAAAAAAGGGACTTTTTTTGGGGGGAAAAAGGGGGGAAAAAGAATACCGAGTTTGGATGGAAAAAGGGGGGAATTGGAAAAAAAGGGAAGGGAAAGGGCCGGGGAAAAAAAAAAAAGGGGGGGGGGGGGGAGGAATGGAAAAAAAAAAGGGGGGAAAAACGAGGCCCCCGGGGGGTTTTGAAAAAAGGGGGGCCCCGGGGGGGATTTTTTGGACAAAGGGAAAAACCCCCTGGCCCGGGGTTTTTTGGGGGGAAACAAAGAAGAAAAAAAAAAAAGAATGGGGGGTTAAGTTGAAAGGGGGAAAAAAAGGGGGAAAAAAGGAAAAAGGGGGGGAAGGAAAAAAAAAAAAGGGGGGGGAAAAAAAATTTAAAAAAAAAAGGGGGGGGAAAAAGGGCGGGGGTGGGGGGGGGGGGGAAGTTTAATGGGGAATTTTTTGGGAAGAAAGGGAACTTTTTTTTTCAGAAATGGAAAAAAAAAAAAGGGTTTTGAAAAAAAATTTTGGGGGTTTTTTTTCCCCCGTGAAAAGAAGGGGGGGGGGAAAAAAAAAAAAAAATTTTCGTTAAAAACTTTTAAAAAAAGGGGGGGAAATTTTGACCCTTTGGGGGGGAAGGGGATTTTAAAAAAGAAAAGAAAAAAAAAAAAAATTAAGGGAGGGTTTGGGTTTTGGGTTTTTTTTTGAAATTTTTGGGAAAAAAAGGTTTTTTAAAAGGGAAAAAGGAAAAAAAATAAAAAAGAAAAAAAAGTTTTTTTTAAATTTTTTTTGGAAGGAAAAAAGTTTAAAATTGAACAAAAAATTTTAGGGTTTTAAAGAAAAAAAAAAAAAAAATTGGAGAAAAAAATTTTTTTTTTTTAAAAAAAAAAAAATTTTAAAAATAAAAGAAAAAAAAAGGGGTTTAAAAATTTTTGGAAAAGGAAAAAAAAAAAAAGGGGGGGTTTTAAAAAAAAAGTTTGAAAAAAGGTTGGTGAATTTAAAAAAAAGAAAAAAAAAAAGGAGCGAAGAGATTGGAAAGAAAAAAAGGAAAAAAAAAGACCCGGAGAAAAAATTTTAATTAAAGTTTAAAAGAGAAAAAAATAAATTAAAAAAAAAAAAGGGGAAAAATTTTTTTTTTTTTTGGGGGGGGGGGGGGGAAAATTTTGAAGAAAAAAAAAAGCCAAAGGGGGGCAAATTTTTTAAAGAAAAAATTTTAAAAAAGAGAATGAGAAAAATTTTGGGGGGAAATTTTTTATTGGTGGAGGGAAAAGCCCGGGGAAAAATGGTGGAAAAATTAAGGGAAAAAAAGAAAAAAGACCTTAAAAAAGGGGGAAAGGGGGGGGGGGGGGGGGGGGGAAAGGGGGGGGGAGGGGGGGTAAGAAAAAAAGGGGGGGGGGGGTGGGAGGGGGTTGGGGGCCCCAAGTAAAAAGGGGAGGGGGAAAGAAGGGGGGGGGGGGGGGGAAAAAAGAAGGGAAATTGGGGGGGGGGGGAGGGGGGGGAGGGGGGGGGAAAAAGGGGGGGGAAAAAATTAAAAAAAAAAAAAAAAAAAAAAAAAAAAAAAT
>CM037781.1:20135034-20185034 GCA_021229015.1 Solen grandis
TTTATTTTCTTTATTTACTCTTTACCTTTTGAGTTTGACATACTTACGCTCATTCCAGGGCCAATTAATTTTTGTCTTTTTAATGACTCCCATTTAAATTTTTCCCTTCAAATTTTTATGGTTGTTTCTCGGACATTTATTTCTTTTGAATATTAATGCCGTGATAAGTGCTTTTCAATAATTTGGTAGAATTAATTACACTATTAATATCAACACAAACATGGTGCCATAATGTCGTAGTTCATTCATTACCTGTATAATTATATATTGATAATTATACTTAGTATTTTATATTTTTTAACATTTTATGATATATAACTGATAAGGATCCTATGGTGCTTACATCGGTCACTTTGCCTCAGATAACACATAGCTGATCTTGTGGTTTTATTTCTGTTACAACTTCAAAAACATGGCATTTAGAGATTTTTTTTGGGGGTTTTATGTGAGGCAAAGTGGGAGGGGAATTGGATGTGATTCTTCAATAACACCTTGATGTTTGGTTGTGCACCTGTGGTTTCATTTTGAAATCATTTCTTCAGATCAAGGCTATAGCCCTACTTATGTACAGATATGAAACTGTAAGGTTTGTTCTTGCTTTGCCCACATTTAAATGCTCAGTTGGCCCTGTTTAACTTCTCAGTTGGCCCACTTACCAATTCACCACGTCTAGTTACCAGTACGCTGTTGGTGGCAACATAAAATGTACTTTAAAAAAATCTACTTTGAGGCAGTCACCATTTTGTATTGCTGCAGGTGTTTTGCAGATGTTTGATTGCATTTTATGTGACAAACTTTCTACTGCTTCCGCAAGTCAGTAACACCTTCTCACTTCCGGTCAAGGTGGTCAAGACACGTTTTCATTTGCTTGTCAATCTGATAATTATTTTTTCATTTTTTTTATACGCCCATCTTAAGATGGGGCTTATTATGTGAACACTCACGGCGGGCAGACGGGCAGGTGTGGAACATTTGTTGTCCGGGCTCTAACTTCAATACCGTTTGATCAATCCTTTTCAAACTTTCCACACATGTGCATGGCCATAATATCTCGGATGAGTTCGATATCCAGCATTATCGCGTGAATGACTTAGAAATTATGGCCCTTGACGTACACAAAATACTTGAAATTGTGATTGTCCAGGCTCTAACTTCAATAGTTGCCCATCTTTTAAATTTTCACACATGTGCATGGCCATAATATCGCGGATGAGTTCGATATCCAGCATTATCGCGTGAAAGACTTAAAAGTTATGGCCCTTGACGTACAAAAAATACTTGAAATTGTGATTGTCCGGGCTCTAACTTCAGTATAGTTTGCCCATTTCTTTTCAAAGTTTTCACACATGTGCATGGCCATAATATCGCGGATGAGTTCAATATCCAGCATTATCGCGTGAAAGACTTAGAAGTTATGGCCCTTGACGTACACAAAATACTTGAAATTGTGATTGTCTGGGCTCTAACTTCAATACCGTTAGACCAATCCTTTTCAAACTTTCCACACATGTGCATGGCCATAATATCGCGGATGAGTTCGATATTCAGCATTATCGCGTGAATGACTTAGAAGTTATGGCCCTTGAACACTTGAATAAGTCAAAAGAGACATTTTCCTTCAAATTAATGGAAATGTTTTAACATGATTGTTTTAATAAGTAACATTCATTAACTTATGGGATTTAGGAGACAATAGTTTGTTTCTCTGAGCTATTTCTGAGAGTCCCCATACTGTGATGGGCGTATTTTGTGGCAGTCCTGACCCTTGTTCGTCATTGCAACATGCTAATATGGATACCACTGAGGAGCATAAAGATGGTACAGATCTCCAAACATCAGATTTAACTGGTAAGAAGACTAAGCGAATGTGAAATTACACTGTCCAACAATTTTCAAGTGCTTGAGGGTATCAACCAAGGACAAAATGGCGAGGCGTTTACCGCCGATAACTCACAACCGTGGTCACTAGTGAAGAACAAAAAATGGAATATTAGGGTTAGTGAGGATTCTTTTCTATCTGCCGATGATTATAGAAATCTTCCCTTGGATGATAAACTTACTGCTGTGTTTACAAAGCTGCATTTTCAAAGTAACTCAATGTCCAAAATCGAGAGCAAAGTTGACTGCTGCCTACAGTTGCATAAAAAGGTAGATGATTTGAGTATCAAAATGAATGAATATGACGCCAGGATTACCCTATTAAGATATAAGACAATTGACATTGAGGCTAGGTCTAGGCGTAAGAACCTCATTTTTTCTGGTTTGGATGAAGAGAGATATGAAAATTGCAACCTAAAGATCTCTAGATTCTTATCCGAGAAACTTGACATTGACTACGACTTGTCTATTGATAGGGCTTATAGGCTGGGCAGATTCACTCGAGGGAGATGTAGGAGCATTATTGTTGCTTTCAGAGATTTCACTGACACTCAGATGATTTTATCTAAAGCATACAAACTTAAGAATACCCCCTACAGTATCAATAAAGACTTTCCACAGGAGATTTCAAACGTCAGTTAAAGCTTGTGGGCTGAATATAAGACTTTCAAATCGCAAAACTCGGACAAAAAAGTTAGCCTTGTATATCCTGCTAAAACAATCATGAATGGTCAGGTTATTCGTGACGCGTTCCTGATGTGAGACACCGTTATGCTAGAGAGCCGTCTTAACACAGGTGCACGGGACGTGTCCGACACAGCCAGCAATCCCCCTGCTGACACTCATTCATGTGATCATTGAAATGAGGTCAACACAGAAATTCAAGCCGATGCAGCATCCTCATCCCAGACCCAGAGCAAATCTCCACGCCCCGGATCATCGAACACCCACAGTGTGAGACAACGGCCTTCTAGGAGTAGGTTGCCCATACGTCGCCAGAGTCATTCCGCAGGAAGAAGATTTGCACCCTCAAGAAACGCGAGCCAATCCTCTAAGGGTGAGTCTCCATTTCGACGCCCCTGGACGTCATCAACAACCCCCGGTAATCAAAATGACTCTCATCAGGAAGAAAGGGGAAGTGCATCAATTGACAATTCAAGCATTAGGTTTTGTGCATTAAATGTTTGTGGACTTAGACAAAAACTTAATTTTCCTGAATTTATAGAATTTATAAACAATTATGACATACTGTGCTTTAGTGAAATTCACACTGACTGTTATGATAATGTAGATGTTACAGGTTTTAAGTTCGTACCTAAACATAGATCTCAAAATTATAGCCAGAAATCTGGAGGAATAGGGATTTATATTAGAGATGAACTATATGATTATATCAATGTCTTAGATAATCAATCCCAATATGTTTTATTGGTAGAAATCAGTAACTCATTAATTAATCTGCCGGAAAATTCAATTCTAGGTGTTATTTATCTCCCCCCTGATAACTCGAAATTCTATCACCTCGATGAAAAAAATCTGCTTGACCAAGAGATCACGGATATGAAAGCACGATATAAGTCTACCTGGTTATGTGGAGATTTGAATGCTTCTAACATACCTGAATTTTTGCCATCTGACCCCTTTTTATCAGACCTGTTTGATATTGACCACAAGTTGCAAACTAATTTAAATAAATACACTCGTCTAGATAATCTGCTAATCCCATTAACAAGAAATTCTAAAGATTCTAGGTCTAATGCGCACGGACTTCGTTTGATAGACATGTGTCGCAATAACAACCTGTTTATACTTAACGGTCGAGTAGGCAAGGATACACACATTGGCGAATACACATTCCGTGATACTTCCGTTATAGATTATGTCATCGCCTCTGTCAGATGTTTTGATATCGTTCAGTCATTCGAAATTATTGACACAGACACGCTTTTTTCAGATGGACACAGTGCGCTATCGTGGTCTATTTTAGCCAAAGCTACTTATCTGCCAGAGATTAAAAATGATCATGGATACAAACAAACAAAATATCGTCAAAGATGGAATGAGCAATTAAAAGATAAATTTATTGAAAATCTAGATACCTATCGTATTGATGAAATATGTAATTGAATGATGCCCCTAGAGATGGAAGTATGATTGAATCTATTACATTCAAAATACAATTATTATTTCAAAATTCTTCAGGTAAAAGTTTTACAGACTCTAAAAAGCATAAATATACTAGTAAGAATAAACCATGGTTTGGACCACAGTGTCACCAGCCTAGAAGAAAATACCATGATGCAAAAAAAGCGTACAAATTAAATAAAAATAATTTAAACAAACTCTGCGTAACACCAGTAAAATTTACAAAAAGACACTGAATTTTTTCATTGGTGATTATAAACATAAGCGTGCAGACTATCTGCGTGGGTTAAGTACAAAAAATCCTAAAAATTATTGGAATTTCCTAAATAACCTAACAAATGATAATAAGAAAACAAAAATGCCAACAATAGATGATTTTTTCGTACACTTTAAAAACATAAACTCAAACAATGAAAACACAGATTGGCAGCCGGATGAACTACTCTTGAATTCTGATAACACTAAACGAATTAAACTTTGTTATAACTGAAATGGAAATAAGCAAATGTATATCTCAACTTAAAAACTCAAAAGCACCAAGTCCCGCTGATGAAATTTTAAATGAGTATATTAAAAATACTGAAGAGTTACTTTTACCAGTCTACTCCAAACTTTTTAACATTGTTTTTGATACAGGTGTTATACCTAATTCTTGGCTAGAAGGATATATAATACCACTCTACAAAAATAAAGGTGATTCTACTGATCCAAATAATTATCGGCCCATTACTATTTTATCCACTTTAGGCAAACTTTTTACATCAGTCTTAAACAACCGAATTACTAAATTATGCATATGATTCTAGCTATTGTGTATTTCATACATGCATATAATGCTGTAGTGATTTCACTGTTAAAAGATGTCAGGGAAAAGTCAAAAGAAATGTCAGGAAATTTTTCACAAAACCATGTATGTGCACTTCGGGGGCATTCATCACATCCTGTGACATATCTTGTTCTTGTTTATTTTTCACAAAAGCACAAAAAGTAAGCCATCAGTTCTATCAAGGGTTGTTATCTGAAACCCTCAAAATTGGATCTGGCTTGTGTTCTTCTGTCCCTCACCAAGGCACCTTATAAACTGTAAAGTCTGGCCTCCC
Source organism: Solen grandis (assembly GCA_021229015.1). Lineage (NCBI taxonomy): Eukaryota > Metazoa > Mollusca > Bivalvia > Adapedonta > Solenidae > Solen > Solen grandis. The sequence continues at coordinate 20,140,158 of CM037781.1, forward strand.
TCACTCATGTCACATGGAAGACAGCTTTCCTTCTTGTCATGGCTTCTTCTAAGAGAAGATGTGAATCACACGCCTTTTATATTGAGGAAGGTTTTCTCAGCTTTATTAGATCAGATGATTCAGTTTCATTACGTTTCCAAATGGGTTTCCTTCCAAGGAATCAACTTCCTTGGTGCGTCCATTTTGCAGTGGTTATACCAAGTAAAGCGAAGTCATGTGGGTCTGATGACTCCGACAGGCTTCTCTTTCCAGTCAGGTCTCTTTAGTTTTGTCTTAAAAAAAGTTATTTCTATAAAAAACAGAAATAGGTTATTTATTCCTACAAAAGGGTGTGTGTGGGAGATATCTCAGCAGCATCCATTCCCAGATGAGTTGCCTCTACCATTTAACTGGCCTACTCAGATCTATCAGATACTGATTTGTCCTTCCTTAGAATTCGCCCTCATGAACTCAGGGCCCTTTTATCTTCTTGGGCTTTTCTCAATAAAGCTCCACTTGACGATGTTCTCAAGGCTTATTGGAAGTGTTCTTCCACCTTCTCCTCTCTTCTCAACACAAGCTGACAATATTCAGGCTCTGGGTCCTATAGTTGCGTAGAGAGTTTAGATTTCTCCATTGTTCATTTTCCCATGGTGTAGGTTTCAATTTTGATTCTGTAGTGGTTTTCCTCTATCACTCTCAGTCTAGCTTAATTGATCAATCTGATATATTTTTTTTTGTTTGGGAGACATGGCCCCTTTAGACTCTTATGGCAGAGGAACCCTAATGGGCTCGGCAAATGTCGACAAAGATTGCCCAACTTTGGATATTCTTCATCATAACACGCCATGATTTGGAATGTGATTCTTTTTTCATTAAGAAGTTTTGTTCATGGTATCTTTTATCATTGTTAATCATATGTAACAATTTTGATTGGTATTCATCTATTTAAATGCAAAAAAAATAGTGTTCCTTTTTTAAAAAACAGTAGAAAAACACTTCCCTGAATTACTTTCGGTTATGGAATAGTTTTTAAACAAAAATTACATTGTGCTTGGTGATAATCCAATTATGCTTAGTGGCAATGCCATTGTGCTTTGTGATAATGGCATTGTCTTTAATGACAGTGTTATTGTGTTTCGTGACCATTCCTTTATGCTGGCCAAAATATTTATTTAATTATTTGTAACTATCCCTTGTGTATGATTGCAGAACTTGAAGTACCAATGTATTCGATAACAATTTTTAACTAACACTTACCCTTATGCACCATGTCATAAAGGCTATCACTAAGCACCAAGCATAATGCAACAATGTATTTTGTAAACCACATTGTGTTACACCACATTCTAGCGACAGTATTTCAAACATTTGGAGAGTATGGCTGCTTGAGACAGATATAGTGCTGCCACACTGCAGTATCATGCCATAGACATATGACATGATATCACACCCTGTCACATTATCCTGACACTGGGCCAACCAGCCTTGGAACCACATTGTCCCCTTCTCTCTTTCTGTATTTCCTACTGTTTTCAAGATATAAATAAATTTTAATCAAAAGGAAGTAAATATAAAACAACATACTCTCACTCTTTTATCTATGTCTGGTATATTTTTTTTTATTTCATTTTATTTATTTAATAAAGGTTAATTAAGATAATATCTAATATCAAAAATGATTCGAACCCATGATTCGAATAAACTCACATGTGCATTTACTTTTTTTTATATTTAACATATTTAACTCCATTGGTGTATTTAGTTACACTTCAATATTAAAATGTGTTTGTTTATTTATAGGGTTTGATATCCTGCCGACAGAATTTTATTCATTTAGAGACTGATCATCATATCTAATTGAGACAGATATATATGATGCTGCACTGCAGTAATCAGACACATTACCAGCAACTCCTGGAACTACCCTTATATGCTGAGCACCAGGCAAGGGAGCTATACCAATACATTTTTACAACTTTGGTATATCGCGGCTGGAAATTGAACCCATGACCCCCCACCTCACCCAATTCTGTGGTGGATGCTCTTATCACTTACCCACGGGACAGGTAAATATCAAATTACATGTAAATAGTATCAACTACAAGGGGATTTTTCATCATTAAACATGTATAACAGGAACAGAAAAAGTGAGCTTCCATAGATATTGGAACCACATACCATTTCAATATTAACGGGTTACTCTACAGACACAGCTATGAAGGCTCTATGGTTGAACCAGTCAGTGAAAATTCTTGCCATACTACAGTTTGAAACAAAGCAGAATGTCATTATCACCAAGCACAATGCAATTGTCAAGAAGCAGTGAGAGACATCAGCAAGCATGGCGATGCTCGAGTTTCATAAAGCATGATTTCCTTGAAACCAAGGACAATGGAAGGCAATGAAGCACATAGCCATCAAGCAGAATTCAAATGTCCCTACACATAATGCACTCATCGATATCAACAAGTGCACAAAGATACCATCAAACATAATAACATAATCACCAAGCATGATGTAATTTTTGCTTAAATACCACTCCATATTTGGGGAATCATTTTTGGAAATCTCCTAGATTTGTCAAATGCATAATTGTGGTAACTGAGGGTATTTCGAAAAGTTTTTCCATAACAAGAGAGCCATGATGGCCCTGGATCGCTCACCTGAGTATACGGTTACCCAAGGAACATCAGTCTGTATTAAAACATTTTGAAATCTGGCCAGTAGTTTTAAAGGAGATGATCCCTGTAAAGTTTTCCCTATATACATAAAAGGCAAATAAGCCCCGCCCCTGGTGGCCATGTTTTTTAATGGTTGACCCATGGCAACAAAAAGAAGAAAAAAAATGAAAACTTTAAAAATCATCTTCTTCAAAACTACTGGCCAGATTTTAAAATAAATTGGTACAGATGTTCCTTGGGTCAACCTATTTATCTCAGGTGAGCGATTTAGGGCCATCATGGGCCTCTTGTTTTTTTTTCTTTTTTTGTAAAAACTCTTCAGGTAACTTTTATTGAATGCTTAGACTTTTAATTTTTAAAAACAAATAAAAAGTAACATGGAAATGAAATACTTTATTAGGAAAACATATTTGTAGTTGTACATTTATTCATATTTAAGTTGTGGGATTTTTCTTTGAAAATGTCATTGTCTGTTCATTATTTCACTGACAATGATTTTACATTAATCATGCAATGGAAAAAAAGACACTTTATAGGATTATTATAATTATTATTTCAAGTTTGTGCTAACATTGAACCTGAAAAAAAGGAAGCAGTCAATACCTAATGTTTGGTGTTTTTACTAAGCTATAAAAATAGATGGTCAGGTAATACATTACTTGATCCTTTTTCAATCAATAACTTGAGAAAGCATAAATCTAGGTTTGTGAAACTTCTGAGGGACATTGCCCTTGTCCAGTAAATGACCCCATGGTTTTTGAGGTCATTAGGTCAAACTTGAAGGTCACAATGACACTTAGCGTAAAATCCTTGCTTGATCAATAAGTTGAGAAGGAATTTATCTAGGTTTGTAAAACTTGGTAGGGACATTTCCCATGGCCAGTAGATGACACCTATTGATTTTGAGGTCATAAGGTCAAAGGTCAAGGTCACAATATGTAGTGTAAAATCCTTGTCTGATCAATAACTTGAGAAGGAATAAATATAAGTGAAACTTCAGAGGGACATTGCCCTTGGCCAAAAAATGACCCCATGGTTTTTGAGGTCATTAGGTCAAAGGTCACAGAGACACTTAGTGTAAAATCTTTGTTGATCAATAACTTAAGAAGGAATAAGATTAGGTTTGTGAAACTTAGTAGGGACATTGCCCATGGTCTGTAAATGACCCTTATGATTTAAAGGTCATAAGGTCAATGACACAGTGTAAAATTCTAGTCCAATCAATAACTTGTTTTAGTTGTTTTCTTTCTTTCTTTTATATGTTTTTTCATACGCCTGAAGGTAACTTTGGTCATATTATGATATGGCGTTTGTTAGTCCGTCTGTCTGTCCAGGCATTGCAGAAGTAATAGAGGGCCAGGAAACTGTAAACAGAACAAAAGAGAACAATAGACTTTATTCCATAACAAAAGAATAAGGGGCCAAGGCCCTCTATACAACAAAAGAAAATAACAAAAGGATTGGCCCCTTGTTTCCATTCCTTGGCACATCCGTCCGTCTGTCTGTCCGTAATGTACATCGATGTCCGCTCAATAACTATTAGGTCTGATGTCCTCATACTTAGTAGGGAGGTTGGTCATGGCCAGAACATGACTCCTATAGATTTTGAAGTCATTCTAAGGTCAAGATCACAGTGACCTTCAACATGAAAACCTTGTCTGCTCATTTTCTTAAGAACCTTTTTTGAGGTCAAGGTTACAGTGACCTTCAAAATTTCTGTCAATTTCTAACAAACTATTTGGTCTACATCGATCTACAGTCCTGATACTTACAAGGGAGGTTGGTCATCACCAGCAGATGACCCTATTGATTTTGAGCACTTCAGTAATTTTTCATACCGCTTAGCTGAATTAGATGAAACTTCAAAGGAATTCATCATCATCATCATCATCATCATCATTCAGTCATTAGACATCTGTGCTCCAGCATTCTGTGTTGGACGGTTTTCTATGGCTGTGTAGCGAAAGTAATATTTGTCACCTTAATATTTTCTAATATACGCTATAATGATTAAGAAATGGACGATTCGCATCCAATTGTTTCGTACTTAGTTACGTTTATATCGGACGGTGAATTACTAAACCCTTGATTCTGTCTCTATCAACAAATGCTTTATAATTGGTTCCCACAGTTGGCTCCCCATTTTAGCCTATATAAGCGCAGTTGAGATGCGTATTGGATCCGTCTGTACCTGACCGTTGTTGAGTCAACATCATATGAATGTTACAGAATGCCTTATATTATTAATAAAGGTTTTCTTTCCGGGTTACTGCAATTGTTTGCGGGAGCTACTAAACTGCAAGAAAAAGGGATACCCTATTCATGGAAGGTTTGCTGCAAGCATTGCGTATGCTGGGAACTACTAAACAATAGGATTCGATAGGGCAAGTTATCCACATAGTTGTTAAACAGGGATAGGCTCAACTAATTCTATATTTATCGAAGTGATAGGAAATCACACCTGTTATTATACATTAATTAAAACTGATTCGAGCATTCATTTGACCTAAAATCTTGCCCCATCTGTAACTTCATTATATAAAGTGGTGTTTTGAAATAATTTGGCACAAGTGATTTTTAGGACAAGACAATGTGTCGCAAACAAGAACCAGGCTGCTAGCTTTAAGATCAAGATCACAGCACTTAGCTGACCTTAAATTATGTCCCAGCTTTAACTTTGTTGTGAATGGTTGTGTTTTGAAATAACTTGGCACAAGCGATCCTTAGGACAAAACAATGTGTTGCGAAAAAGAACCAGGTTTCTAGCTTGAAGGTCAAGGTCACAGCACTTGGTTGACATTTGAATCAAGTCTGGGCTGTAACTTTGTTGTGAATGTCTTTTGAAATAATTTGGCACAAATGATCCCTAGGATATGATATATGATGTAATGCAAACAAGAGCCAGGTTGCTAGCTTCAATGTCAAGGTCACAGAAGTTAAGTTTAGAATTTGTGAAAGCAGTCCTGTCTGGGCTGTGTCTTTGTTGTGTATAGTCATGTTTTGAAATAACTTGGCACAAGGAGGGATCCTTAGGACAAAACACTGTGTCACAAAACAAGTACAGGTTGCTAGCTTGATGGTCAAGGTCACATCACTTGGTTGAGGTCAGGGTCGAAGCACTCATTTGATCTTAAAATCATCTTTTATATTTTCAGTTTTTCATATTCACTGACAAAAAAATCATCTAATAAACATAATGGTGGGGGCATCCATGTCCTATGGACACATTTCTAGCTTTTCCATAAAGTCCTCTCACATTTTCACTTTGGGCATCTTACGACAGCACATAATGCTCTGACATGCGGAGCTCTTGTTATGTTTGATTAAGTATATGAATAATTTTGTTCTTGTTCTGAGAAATTTGTATAAAAATTATGTACTGTAACAGGAATTGTAGTGTTGCTATTTTATAAATGGGGGAAAAATATCAAACTGTTATATGAAGATTTTCTACACACACAAACACACACACACACACACACACACACACACACATAAATATATATATATATATATATATATATATATATATATATTCTGTCTAGCAGTTTCAGAGGAGATGTCATTTAAACCAAAGATGGGGGGTGATCACAATAGCTTACCTTGAGCACGAAGTGCTCAATAGATACAGATAGATAGATATATACAGGTGAGCTATGATATATATATATATATATATATATATATATCTATATCTATCTATCTGTATCTATTGAGCACTTCATGCTCAAGGTAAGCTATTGTGATCACCCTCCATCTTTGGTTTAAACAACATCTCCTCTGAAACTGCTAGACAGAATTTAATTAAACTTGGCAGGAATGATCCTTGGGTGAACCTTCACAAAAGTTGCTAAAGTAAACTTGATCCATGTAGAACTCTGGTTGCTATGGCAACAGAAAGAAAAAAAATTAAAACTTTTAAAAGCATCTCCTTCAAAATCACTGGCAAGATTTCAAATGTTTTAGTACAGATGGACCTAAGGTAACCCTCTACCAAGTTTGCTAAAATTATTCTGATCTATAAAAATCATAGTTGTAAAGGGTAGGCCTAATAAAGTAACAAAGTTTTGAGACTTACAGTTGTTGTTTTTTTGCTTTAAATGTATATAGTGAAAACTTTTAACAACATCTCTGAAACTGCTGGACAGAATTTGATTAAACTTGGCAGGGATGATCCTTTGGTAAACCTTCACAAAAGTTGCTAAAATAAACTTGATCCATGTAGAACTCTGGTTCCATGGCAACAGAAAAAAAAATAAAACTTTAAAAATCATCTTCTTCATAGGTACTGGCCAGATTTCATAATATTTTAGTACAAATGTTTCTTTGGTAACCTTATACTCAGGTTAGCAATCCAGGGCCCCTATGGCCCTCTTGTTTAATATGTGTTTCATTTGGTATATATGACTTTAGTATATGATAAATCAGCTCATGAGAAAAAAATGGGAAGTTTGATGATTTTATAGCAGTTTTTATACCTATAACCCCACACAATTTGAGAAAGCATTTCAATACAGGGTGAGATACCGGTAGACTAAAAATCATTAAACTTTTAGAATCTGTGGTTAGAAATTTCTAATATCATACAAAATGCTTTCTTTGCATCATGTAACAGGTGCTGTACTGATTTGCTAAATACAGGTCAGATTAGCCAAAATGTGGAAGCTGCCTGTGTCAGTCTGGTATGTGTGATAAATATCTGACACTTCATTCAAGCGCATTATTAATCAACCATTAATTGGTCCTTTGGACTTCATAGATGGTTCGCAGCAGTGCATCTTTTGTTCTATCCATTTCTAGTACAATCACACTTTTTTACACTGAAAAAAGAATGAATTCTTCTGAGACCAGAGACTTACTTCACATTATGTCATTTCGTTCAATCACATTTCATTCAGTTGCAACTGGACTGTATATGAAGCTGATGAAATCATTAATTACATATTTTCTGCTCAGTATACAGATAACACAGCAGTTAAGGTGCAGCAAAAAAAAAAAAATCAAAAAAAAACAAAAAAAAAAACATATCCTATTGTATAAGACTAAGCTGATATGTATTCACGACTAATTTAGTAGCATTAATACATACCTGTTATGATCCAGATATCTGTCTATTAATGCAACTACCGGCTTCCAAAACCGAGTCCCGTAAAATAAACTTGTTCCAAGGTGCCTGGAAATTGCTATGACTTAAGTTCACTTGGCGCATGCCTACTCAATTCTGTTTTGAAAGCCATTTTGGAATTGCGAAATTATCGCATGCCTTCCTTCAGTTAGCTTCCCGCTGTTTGCACTGGCCTGCCTACCTACTTCCTAGCCCTATTTATTAGACTTGTATATTTTTTTTTCGTCTGTATATATATTTTGTTTCACTTGTTAACTTGTTTTTTATTGTTTCTTGTTTTTGGTGACAACATGCCTCAATTGTGAGTTCTATGTGGTTCCCATCTCAATTGTCTCTCTTGTACGGGTTGTTCCACTGAGAACACCTGTTCGTCCTGTTCCTACTGGGGACAGGACGTTTGGGATCTGGCCAAATCCAGACGTTCTTACTCTTTTCATAAACGAAGATGACATTATTTTGTTGTCTGCCTCGAGCGAGTTTTCGGGGTTTTCCCCGAGAGGCTTAGGGGAGTCTGCCGCCATATGGGGTTCGTTGCACGCGGGAGTTAGTATTAACTAATTAAGATTACATTTTCCCATTGTATAAGGCACAGCTGATATGTATTCATCACCATTTTGACTGACCAGCTTTACATAACAGGACTTATTTATTGGTCATTATCTTTTTTTTTCTTTGATTTGAAAATTGAACTGCATGTTATTCCATTTATATATGACGAAAGCAAACAACTGTGGAGTTCAGAAACAAAATTGCTTGAAAAAATGTTTGCTTGTATGCCTATAGATATGCCAATGAATATAAATGCTAGAGACATCATAATCATCTTAATCTATCTAACATAGGTCATCACCTCAAAAGCTGTCAATATGAAGAAAAAGTAAAACACGCACACACACATACAAAACCCCCCTTATAATTTTGGTCAAGAGCCTGGCACTAATTATCATTTTGATAGTAAAGAGGAATGATGATATTTCTCATTTTTGCACATGATTTGTTTCATAATTGGTGAATCATGTGTGCTTCTACCTATCCTTATCAGCAAGGGAGTTGTGAAGCCTTTACAGAATTGGAGATTAATCTTGTCACATTAGTACACCACTCAGATGTCTTCCAGCATTTAATTTGATTATCTTGACTTCAAGGAAGACACCATTCTGTCCTTGTTTTGTGAAAGAGCCTCTCATGTTAAAAAAAGGTGTGTGTGCTAGCTACTGAATGTTACTTTATTGGTAATTCATTTTTTGCTTGCTTGCTTAGTTACTGCTTAAGTACCCTTGGTTGCATTACAGCAGTAACTTAGATGTTGGTAATACAATTTCTTCAAACATCATCTAAACTGCTGGGCCAATTTTTATTAACTCAAGAGGCATCTTCTTTTTAACTGACCTGAGCATACATGTATGTCATGTTCAGGATCATTGTATGTCTTTAAGTCCATCTTCCCAGGAAAATGAACGTATTAGCAGACATCCTATCTCAGGACAGAAAAAGTTCTACCAGCAGAGTGGCATCTTAACACTTGTATAGTAGCCAGTCTTTTTCAGATATTGGGGAAACCAATGGTGGATCTCTTTGCCACCAGGTTCAATGCTCAACTTCCTCTGTATGTGTCCCCAGTTCTGGACCACAGAGCTTGGGCAACGAATGCTCTGTCAATCAATTGGAACTGTGTTCATGCTTATGCATTTCTCCCATTTACACTGATTCCCATGGTGTTGAGGAAAATACAGTCCTCTCGGGCCAGAATTCTCATCATCGCACCTCTCTGGCCAGCCAAACCCTGGTTCAACGACCTCCGAGATCTTCTAGAGGGTCATCCCATTCAACTATTATTATAGTTATTATTATTATTATTCATTATGCCTGGCCATTATCAGGAGTAGCATCCGCAAGAAAAAGTTTTCTTCTTAAGTTGCCCCCCTCATCGCTAAGGCAAGACAACTTTCTACAAGGAAGGTCTATGCAGCCAAATGGAAAATCTTCTGTGATTTGTGTATGCAATGGCAGATTGATCCTATCCATTTGCTTACCAGAGAAATAGCTAATTTTCTTGTGTATCTTTTCAAACACAAAAAGCTAGCCTGGTTAAAGAGGTATGCTATCTATAACACCCTTAAATTCCATAGATCTTCCTCAATTGGTAAATGATCCATATCTCTTAGAACTCATACGATCTTTCAAAAGACCTGTTTCTCGCTCCATTACATCCAAGTGGGATTTAGCTATATTCTTTGGTCCCACACCAAGGCACCCTATGAACCTTTAAGCCTTGCTTCAATCACTCATGTCACATGGAAAACAGTTCTCCTTCTGGCCATGGCTTCTAAGAGAAGAAATGAATTACATGCCTTTTCTATTGAAGACGGGTTTCTCCGTTTTAATAGGGCAGATGGTTCAGTGTCTTTATGTTATCAAATAGGTTTTATCCCAAAAAATCAACCACCTTCAGTATGCCCACCTCCAGTGGTAATATCAAGTCTAGCAAGGTCTTGTGGTTCTGATGACCCTGACAGACTACTCTGTTCAATCAGGTCTCTTAAGTTTTATCTTAAGAAGGTTATTTCTTTAAGAGGTAATAGGAAGAGATCCCTGTCAATGGGGGGAGGGGTGGAGATATCTCAGCAGCATCCATTTCCAGATGGGTTGCCAATGAAACTGGCATACTCAGATCTGTCTGATACTGATTTGTCTTTCCTTAGAATACGCCCTCATGAACTCAGGGCCATTTCAACTTCTTGGGCTTTTCTTAAAAAAGCTCCACTCGAGGATGTTCTTAAGGTGGCTTATTGGAAGTCTCCTTCCACTTTTTAGCTCAACTATTCGAAGAATATGAGAGCTATTGTAGTCACCCTTGCGTCGGGGTTGGCGTCGGCATTGGCGTTGCAGCTTTTGGTTAAAGTTTTGCATGCAAGTTACTATCAACCTTATATCTCAATAACCATGTTTGGTATTGACTTGAAAGTATATGAATATGTTCAGGGGCATCAGTCAACCAAGGTAGATAACTCTTGATGGAATTTAATATAAAATATGGCCCCTTTTTAACTTAGAAATTTTGGTTAAAGTTTTGCATGCAATAGAAAATTTGGTTAAAGTTTTGCATGCAAGCTACTATCCAGCTTGTATCTCAGTAACCATTCATGGTATTGACATGAAAGTTTATGAATATGTTTAGGGGCATCCGACAACCAAGGTAGGTATCTTTTGATGGAATATATTACAAATTATGGCCCTTTTTTAACTTAGAAATTCTGGTTATAGTTTTGTATGCAAGGCACTTTCATGCTTATATCTCAGTATCCAGGCATGCGATTGATTTGAAACATCTTAAATATGTTTTGAGGTATCATACTATCAAGGAAGATAACTTCTTATGTTAAGTTAAGGCCCCTTTTTAATTTAGAAATTTTGGTTAAAGTTTTGCATGCATGGTACTTTCATGCTTATGTCTCAGAGTCAAAGCATGGTATTGATTTGAAACATCTTAAATATGTTTTGAGGTATCATACTATCAAGGAAGATAACACTTGATGGAATATATTACAAATTATGACCCCCTTTTAACTTAGAAATTTTGGTTAAAGTTATGCTTATATTTCAGTAACCAGATATGGGTTTGATTTTGATTTGAAAATTCTTAAATATGCTCAATGGTATCATAATATGATAGTGGCAGAGAGTTTTTGACTGAGTATAATGCAGATTAGGGCCACGTTTTTATCTTAGACTTTTTGGTTAAAGTTTTGCATGCAAGCTACTGTCCAGCTTATATCTCAGTAATTCTTTATGGTATTGACTAGAAAGTTTAGGATTGTGTCCAGGGGCATCAGAAAACCAAGGCAGGTAACTCTTGGACTGATTTTTATCAAAATTACGGCCCTTTTCTAACTTGGATACTTGGTTAAAGTTTTGCATGCACAGTATTATTATGCTTATGTCTCAGTAACTAGGCTTGGGATTGATTTTTGACTTCATAAACCTATTTAGAGATATCAGACTATCAAGGTATATCATATTTGTTTATTTTTATATATGGGAATGAATTTAAAAAGATTTCATTTGATTTACCAACAAACATTTTGAATAGTCGAGCATGCTGTCCTCTGACAGCTCTTGTTCTCGTGAATGTCACATAAAAATGAAAAATAAGAAAATGGACGATTGTGCTTAGGTACAGCATAAGCTCTTATATCATTCAAGTTCAGACTGTTCTACCTTTGAAAAAGCCTTATCAAGGGTACCAGCTTTTTGCTTACTTTTAGACTCGAGTTTTGGCACGCAGTTTGCTGACTTTTGATGTGATGTCAGTGTATCTTTCCTTTCCACCTTTTTCTCATTGAATAATGGCAATGTCTTGTCTGCTACATGTATGTGTAGAGATAATCAAGGAACACGTTGCAAAAAACAGAGTCAGGGTCATCTGCATTTAACCACGAAAATTCTTTAAGCCATTGATCTTTGTACTCCAAACATCCACATTTATTGAGCAGACAATGCGTGTGCACTTTTATTTTGGTATGACATCATCACGTTCATATTTACAGATAAGTAATTTTAAGACCCAGAATTGAGTGGTTGACTTATTGATTTTTACTGCATATTCTACTTTAAGCGTAAAAAAAAAAATATATCGCCTTGTTTTCATTTAAATAGGTTACTAACTATAACTTTTGAGAAAAACATTTTGAGATTACAGATTAGTTTCAAATTTTTTATATACGGTACGGACATCTTTTTTGTTGTAAAATGTGAATAACTTGATTGGATTCTACAATCATTAACGATAATGTTTATGCTACTATAAACAAACATTTTTAACAAACTGATTCTTGTTGAATTTTGTGCAATTATCTCCTCTCCTGTCACCCGAAATCAACAGTTTCTCACCACATTTTATTCTGCATTTATTCATAATTAGGAGGCATTAGAACATGTGTTGATTGGATAAAATAACCTGACTCCACCCTTTTTATTGATTTGTTCATCTGCACCCAGCACATACTTTCCTTTAAGTAATATGTAGAACGATATACATGACATACTGGCAAGTTGTTCTCATTTGAGCTGGACTGATGTTTAAGTAAAAGTAAGAAAGATTTTTTTCTGTTATTAAAGCTATCAGAAATTGCAAAATACAGTAAATGGTGAATTGGCATGTTTTGTGGATTTGTTACAAATGAACTTATAACAAAAGTTTCTTGATATGAAAAGCATTATACAATAAATATTTAGTTGTCCACGGACAACTCAGACAAAAAATTCTACTTGTCCAACAAGGAAATTACCCATGTCGGGCAAGTTGGGAATGGGATTTCCGCACCCCTGTTCATAGGGAAAAAAGTTGGGACTTCCAAAGTATGTCGAGATATACTACGGAGACGGGTTAATAATTAGTGTCATTACCATAGTAAAATGAAAACCACTGACGCAAATATCAATTTCTTTATGTCACTCCTTCAAAGTAATCACCTTTATGTAATACACAGAGTTCAGTTGTTTAATCCAATTTTCAAATGCTTTTCTATAGTTTTCTTTAGGTATACCTTTACATAACTGATACAATGTGGATCCAAGTCCATTCCGGTTTCTGTAGCGGCGACCCTGAAGGTGTTTCTTTAACTTTGGGAACAGAAAAAAGTCACAGGGTGCCAAATCTGGCGAGTATGGTGGGTGGTTTAGAACAGTCACATGTTTACTTTCAAGAAATTTCTTCACAATGTCCGCTTTGTGTGGTGTAGCGTTATCATGCAAAAGGTACATGCCTCTCATTCCGGTACTAGGACGAAGCTTACAATAATATTTGTCAACTTTAGTTAGCACTTTCCTTCTGTAAAACTTCGCATTGACAGAGCATTTCTTTGGAACAGCAACTTGTGCAACTAATCCCTGAATTCTGAAGAACATAGCATACATTACTTTCTTGGAGCTTGTCACTTGATACGGCCAATTTGATGAAATAGTGCAACAAAGAAAAGCCAGCAACAAACTAGTTAACTAACTATATTTTAATAATAAACAAGTGACAAATATCAATATGAATATCACAACATACAGTGTCTTAAAATTATTATAACAAATTAGTTTGATCCTTGTCTGATTGATAAAATTTAAATTTAACCTGAGCAATCCAATAGATATGTCCTTTATCCAAATGTAAGTCCGAAATTAATTCCACACTGTTGAATGACCCACACTTGATGAATCTCCAAAAACAAGTCTGCTAAAACAAGTCTCCTCTCCCTAAAGCCCCTTCATTATATATACTTGAGCAAAATATTCTAGAAACAACCATACTATTCTTCAAAAAAGAATGTTCTAAAGTGTAAACAGGTTACATAAGACTTCTAGAATTTTCCATAGAAAGAAAGAAAGTTCCAGTAAATAAATATACCAGTAAACAAGTTATTTTTAGAACAGGGATTGCCTAATAGATCACTCCAGAACAAAACTAATAAACAAGTTATTCTTAGAATAGGGATTTCCTTCTACAGTGTTGTGTATACATAACTAGGTAGGTGTAATATGTAACACACTCTTTTGGCTATACAAGGCCTACAGGCATGTTTCGTTGCCCATATTTTATTATTTATTTTGCGAGTCGGCTCAAAAAAGTGGAACCAGCTTTCATCACCAGTAACAATGTTAGAAAACTTCCTACTGTCATATTTTGGTAACATCTTAATAATTTTCTGGCACATTTCACACACTCTTGCTTTTGTTCAGGACTTAACAAATGTGGTATCCACCTAGCAGCGATCTTCCTAACTCGAAGCTGACCCTTTTGATATGCCAGCATACCTAGCTATCTCAGAAATCGTATATCATGCTTCTTTACCAATGAGATCGTTTACTTTTTAATGTTGTTTCTGGTGATAACTGACCGTTTCCTGCCTCTGCCACTGGCATCCTCCAACCTCTCTCTGCCGTTCTTAAACATAACAATCCATCTTTGAACTGTTCTTAAACTAACAACAGAAGACCCAAAAACAGTACAGAGTTCATTGTGAATTACTGTTGTGCTTAATCCTAAAGCCATACGCGTTTTAATATAAGACCATATTTCTAAAGAGTTCACTGAACATTTGGCAGACATTTTTATAAGCATTTGATCGTATGTACCTCATTCAGTACTTATTTTCTCACTGTCTCTGTGTATAGATATACATGTATGATACACCGTTGGAAAGCTAAGTAGTTCATGCGTATCATAGTATAACTTTGCACGTGCTCCATGCAGTATTCGTGAAATAAACTGAGGGACGACACTAATTATTGACCAGCCCTTGTAAATGTCAAGACATGCGATGTTGACATAACAAGTCTCAAATGTAGTGACTTTGACCTTGACCCATTAAAGCTTTATCTTCACTCAAGGTATACATGTTCCACATTTGGTCAAGATATATCACTTATGACCTTTCTTTTTTTTTTAATTCCTTATTGGAGACTATCTATTTTTTAGTATCAGTATATAGCCTTTACCTATCAGACCAACACAGCACATTGAAACTTTCTCTCTACACAAAGTATACAAGTACTAACTTTGATAATAATAATATGTCTGTATCTCATTACTGACAAAATATATTAAGAACAAGAAAATATTCAAACAAAATGTTTTAATGGACAGCTTATAATAAGCATACTGTCTCCCTCTAATTTTTTTTTCTACTGTTTTGACCTTATAACCTAACCTGTCTATGCACAGGACCTTTATATTAATATAAAATAAAAATGAATAAAAAATGATTATAATGATCTCTCTTAATATTAATACTATTTATATATAGATTTTCTGAATCTCTCTAGGCTTTAAAAATATGACTCCCAATTAAGTAGCATTTTCCATATAGTTTATGGCATCTTGTGGATGCATTGAAATTTAAACTTTTAATTCTGTCAACAAAAACATTATATCTAAGATGAAAAGTGCATGGGTAAAAAAATTATACTTTTTTTTTAAAACTAGAAATTAAAATCTAAAAAAAAATTGACCTCTCCATATATTATTTTTACATACAGAGGCCATTTTATATAAATATACTTTATTATTTTTGGTTAATTTTTATGTTTAAATCAAAAGGAAGCAAATACAAATTAACAAAAGCAAAATAAAGGATGTATAAAATTACTGTTTAAAACAAACTATACAAATTTCCAAAAAAACAAAAAAAAAGAATCTAGGGAAAAAAAGAGTCCCAGCAGGAATAGAACACATGACCTCTTGAAGGGAAAATAAAAGTATCGATGGACGCTCTTACCAATTGAGCTATTTCCACAAGTGTAAATGATGTGTGTAAATAAGGCTATAGATAATCAACCTGATCAAAACAGCAGGACTAGCACTACACAGACATTTGTACTGTATTGATATCTACACCATGCGTTCTTTATATTACGGTTACATATTAACAAGATAAACATTACGCATTACTTATCCCACCATTCATGTTATAATTAAACTATTTTGTATAATTACAAACTCAATACAGAGGACATGAAATTTGCAATGTCCAGACTGACAAGCAAAGCGATAAGTAGGTCATGACCGATATGTATGTAAACATCATTAAAATAAATATATCTACTGACTAACAATCTATCAAATATGATAAATTACACTGGAAACTATTCAAAACAAACACAAATCACGTATTTGAAACCCCTAAACCATCACATAGAAAAATATCGGTCACTGGAAACTATTATTATCACAACTTAACATTCAACTGCAATACCAATTTTGCACATGCGCAAACGGAAGTGTAAACTTATTTTAATTGGACATACTAATATATATACAGTACTTAATAACATTAATGTATATACAGTACTGAATACCATCCAGAAAATCCATTTTGCATAGAGAGAGCAATAAGAAAGTTCTATTTTTAGTAACAGTGACCTTGACTTTGACCCATTTAACCTGAAACCCACATTAAAGCTTTATCTTCTCACAAGGTAAACTTGTCCTAAAATTGTCAAGATATGTCACTTATGACAGAAGTTATTAAAGAAATTCTGTTTTTGGGACAGACAGATGGACAGACCAACCAAAAGACATATTGATTCCAGTATACTGGCCCCTTACAATATGTATATATTATGTGATGTACGATATACTAAATATTTTAAATAATACTTTGATTGAATATACTATATATGAAGATACCATACAATAAAAAAACTGATGAAGTAGCACCACTGTAATTTGCACCAGAAAATGCAAATGGCGCAACATATTTTTGGGGTCCATAGATTAACCGGAATCTATTGATCAACAAGATCTCATTGTTTATCTCATTGAAATGACCTTAGTAGAATGTTTTCAGAAAATAAATATGTGTTGTTCACCATACTAGTTGTGTTTGCATTTGCAGCTTGCTTTCCTGTAAATAAATTTTTTTGCAGTTTCCATTTACAATCTTGTGATTACCTATAATGGCAGTTAATCCCAAATCACCAGCATGCAGTTTGATAAATGAACTACTGAATTATTTATTTATTACATATTGTAATCAGGTTTTGAAGCTACTGTTCATGAGCTTCCTAACTGATGTAAACAGGATAGAAAGTTAAGCTTTTAATGGCTTAGACAGAGATAAAATGCCTAAATACAGTCGAACCTCAGTTACTCCACCACCTCTCATTCAAATACCCAGCGTCATTCGAAATACCTTGTTGGTCCCGATCACTCTCGCTCTTATTTCTATATAAAAATATCTGGGTTATTCAAATTTGTGCCATTCGAATACCTGGCCTCATCCGAAAAGATTTTTTGGCCCGTACCAATCAATTCGTATGATTTTCGCACCTCCTTATCTGAAGTCACTGACGAGCATTAACTATCGGCGACATTTGGAAAACAAACAATAGAAAGGTGCAAACATCAATTAATTACTGAAATGGGTGGAGACAGCTGCTTAAAGTTTACATAAATTGTAAATTGATTGGGTGTTTGTGCATTTCAATCATAAAGATGATGATTGTAGTATTTTGGATACGCTGGTAAAGGAAAATTTAAACAAGTGTAACAAGCAGACCATGATTACATCGTTTTTCGAGACGACATTGATGTAACGTTGATACATGTAGTTACTTGCGGTTTAGTCAGACATGATGAATCTTCATGTATGCATATATGCAGAAAAAATGAATGTTGGTAAATAAAATATTAATTATCCATTACTGTTTTCAAGACGGCGTTTATATTGGGCACATGTAGTCGCTTGTGATTTAGTGAGACCTGATAAATGTACATGTATGTATGTATCTTTGTTATTGACGTATGCATTGATTATCTATGTATCGAAATCATTTATGCATAAGGAGATGAAAGTTGTGAAATAAAAATTGATTATCTATAGTCATTTTCATTTAAATTACTTAATCATAACATAATTTAAAAAGTGTACATGATACGTTCATAGCATGAAAAAAGTGGGTGGGATGGGTTTTTGTCGCAAAGATCGACGTGATTTGGGTTATTCGAATACATGCCTTACTCAAAATAAAATGCTGATCCGCGGGATTTCTAATAGCCAGGGTTCGACTGTAGTACACAAATCTTTTGAAAATACCTGGTTACATGAAGGTGTTCTTTGTGGTTTTATTGATGATGGTGATATTAATTGCTGTTGACAGGAGGTTTGCTGAAGTGGTGTATCAGAGAAAGGGTTGATTGTAGGATAGAATCACAACCAAAGACTGACAAAATCCTGTGAGGTTATGGGTTTGATCCTCACCAAAGGACTGCTTTATACCAAAGACATTAAAAATGGTACTGATAGCTCCCTGCATGGTGCTTAGCATATATATGATAGTTCCAGGACTGGTTTGCCCAGTGTCAGAATAATGAGACTGGGTGTGGTAAACCATATACATTACTAGGACATGCCTATTTAAGGAGTCACGAGAATTTAAAATAAAAATGTTGTTTAATATGAACATCTTTAAAAATCAATTTCAAAATACTTCTATGTTATGATATGGAAATACTAGTATATACTAAAAACTGGATGTGTATGGGACAAAATGCAACCCATTAAATTTTAATAGCATAAATACGTTACCTGTTATTACTTCAGGTATGTGTCTATTTGTGCACAGCTTCCAAAACAGAGTCCGCAAAATAAACCATTCCCTAAACCCCCTAGTTACCGGAAGTGTAACCCCCGTTCTCCAATTGTGTTTTGGAAGCCATCGAGTTTCAGTGGGTAACCTAGCGTGTCCCTTTCTTGATAGCTTCTGTGCGCTACAGCTCTCCTTTCTTATCTTTTCATAGCCTCGGCTGTGTTGTTTATATTGTTCTTTATTGGTTTTTATTCTATATCGTGTAGAATTTCCAATCTCCGTCCCGTATCGGGACTTTTTGCCTTGTGTCACGGGTTTCCGTGCTTCGGCTCCCGTGGCACTGGTATTATTTTGATTTTGTATATATATACTGTTGTCTCGTTTCGAGAATTTCTTTGTACGGGTTTTCTTCGGTCTTCCCGTTTTTATTTTGCATACATTGTTCTTTCTTGTATTGATTTTTACAATGTCGCAGTCTCGGGGCTCCTGCGGACATGTCAAGGCGTCCTGGGACTCCCATCAGTCCTGTCTTTCATGTTCTGGGTGCTCCAGGGTCGACACCTGCACCGTTTGTGTTTCGTGGACAGACGAGATCTGGAAGAAAGCCTCTTCACGTCGATCCTACTCATCCCGGAAAAGGAAGGCCTCATCTTCCTCCTCCTTCTCTGGGTTCAGTGCTGCTGGGGGTCGGAGTCCCTCTCCCCCTCCCAGGAAGAAGGCTTCCCGCCCCTCGCCGGAGAGGCCTCCTTCATCTCCTGGCTCCCTGCCCAGCTCTCCTTGTGTCAGCCCCAGGGAGCAGTCAAGGAGACCGGTGCCGGCACCGGTCACCGGGTATATCTACCAGGGACCGGTCACCGGTCAGGACCGGTCGGGACCGGTCACCGGTCAGGACCGGTCACCGGTCACCGACCACCGGTCACCGACCGGGCACGGTAGGATCGCCAGAGACCCAAGACCGGTCATCACCGGTCATCGGCAAGAGATCGTCACCGATCAACGGCCAGGTCGGCTCACCACTCCAGGCGTGTGGGTCACCGGTCTTCGCCGATTCTAACTGAAAAAAGTTCGGAGTTTTTCCTCAGGTAGCCCTGCGGTTTCTCCGCTTTGGCCACCTGCTCCCTCGTGTTCAAGGGTGCCCAAGAAACGGCCCCACAACCGTTCCCCGGGCATTTCCGGTCACCGGTCCCCTAGCTCTGCTCCTAGGACCGGTCCCCTTTATGCTCCACCACGTCTTCGAAGGTTCAAGGTGCGGATTTTTCAGCGCAACCTCAGACATTCGATCCTTCCACGTGGTGGTCCCACATGATGGGGGAATACGCCAGGCATTTCAGTTCTGCCTCCCCCCCTGTCATACCGGGCGAGCCTTCATCTTCTAGGAGGGATCGGGTTTCTCTTCCACCAGAGACCTTAGATCATAGACTGTTCCTTCAGTCTCCTCCCTCCTCGGGTCCACAGGGCGCTTCTTCTGCACAGCCCCCTATGTGGCCCTTTTTCCCTCCATTTCCCTTTATGGGCTTTCCCCCTCAGGATGCTCCCCCATCTCGCCCTGAGGCTGGGTCTCCTCCCTCTACTCGCAATCCCCCTACTAGCGGGACTGCTCTGAGCGGACACTTGGAGGATGAAATCTCCCTTCATGCTCCGGAGGAGGACTCCTTATTTGCCGAGGACGTGCCTCTTTCGTCCACCTCGCGCCGATCCAGCGCTCATTCCGAACCTCGTACTGACAATCCTCTCTCTGACGAGGACGAGGAGTCAGACGACAGTCGTTTTTCCATGGACAGGGCTGTTCAGGAGGTCTTTGCTACCTTACCTGCATCAGTATGCAAACCGGCCCCTCCTCCCTCCCGGAAGAGGTGCGAAGGTTACCTCGACCTTGTCGGTAAGCCTAAGGAATCCAAATCAGTCGAACCGGAGTTGCTCCCTTCCTCTCCGGTCGTCCGTTCGGCTCTGGAGGATTTCGAATCTTCATCCTCCTCCAAGCCAGGACCGGGCTGGTTTATTCCAACTTCAGACCTTCGGCCTTTGGGTTTTAACCCCAAGACCTACAAGTTTCCGGAGGGTGATTTTTCTATCCACCCTCCGAAACTGGACCTAGATGCGAGTCGGCTCCGGCTCAAGGTCCCCTCCTCTTTACCGCTTCAGCAGAAGGTCCTGGATCGCTGGGAGCAACGCTCCCGCTTTCTTTCCGGCATCTCGTCTCATACTGACTCCTTCGTGGCCGCTCTTTCGGTCAAACTACAGCAAAAGGATGCCTTATCTTCTTCCGTCAGGCTTCTTTTAGAGGCCTTAGCAGCGACGGCAAAACATTCGATTTTGCTATCTCTCTCTCTCTCTTCAGAGATGACTCGCTGCAGGCGGGATGCCATCCTGGACGGCCCCAACAAGCTACTTCTCTCTTCTTCTCGAGAAAAGCTTAGGTCGGCCCCTCTTTCTTCTTCGTCCCTTTTTGGGGGCCGAATCAAGGAAGTAGCGGATGCCTCCAGGGAGGAGCAAATGCACGGAGCGGTGGCCTTCCAACCCCGCACTCCTACTTCGGCTCCCCCTAAATTCCGGATACCGAAGAAGCCTTCGGCTTCTACCGGTAAATCCCCGAAGGACTCGGAAAAGGGTAAACCTCAATCTCCTTTCAGAGGTAATCCCTCTTCCAGGGGCGCTCGCCAATCTGGTCCTCAGCGACCACGATTTCCTCCTTCATCGCCCCCCACCCCTTCTTCTACCTCTACCAGTCAAAGGGGTAGGAGTAAGCCCTAGGGGTACGTCCTTTCTTCCGCTTCCTCTTCCAGACGTTCGATTAGGAGGAAGAGTGTTTCTGCCCCTTCCAGTAGGCGGCAGACTCACTCATTTCATTCATCAATGGGAGACAATCACCGACGACCAATGGGTCCTGTCTATCGTGAGACACGGGTATCGGGTTCCGTTCAGTCGTCCCCCTCCACTGTCACGCTCTCCCATTCATCTCTCCTCCAATCATCCTCGTCTGGGACTCGCCATTTCAGATCTTCTGAAAAAAGGAGCGGTAGAAAGGGTCTCGATTCCAACCTCTCCGGGGTTTTACAGCCGTCTCTTTCTGGTTCCCAAGAAGGACGGCGGGTTTCGACCGGTCATAGACCTATCTCATCTAAACTCCTTCATTCCGAAGGAACACTTCAAAATGGAAACAACTTCGTCGATCAGGGCAGCCGTCCTCCCCGGTCACTGGGCTGTTTCCCTGGATTTATCGGATGCCTACTTCCATGTATCTATCCATCCTCATTCAAGAAAATACCTTCGTTTTACGGATGGTCAAACTGTCTACCAGTTCAAGGCCCTTCCGTTCGGCCTGTCTTCGGCCCCCAGAATCTTCACCAAAATAGTTTCGGTTCTGGTCGCCAGGGTTCATTTTCGCGGCTCACGCCTCCTGGCGTATTTCGACGACTGGCTTCTTCTTCACATGGACCCAGTCGCTCTTCTCGACGAACTTCGATGGGTGACAGACCTAGCTCTCCGGCTAGGCTTCATCCTCAACTCCGAGAAATCGGAGTTGATCCCATCCCAGAACTTCACGTTTGTCGGGATGCAGTTTCTGACCGACCTAAACAGGATCAGAATTCCGGAACCCAGAATTATGTCTCTTCTAACTCTGGTTCGGGGGTTTTCACGTCGGCAATCGATCTCAGCCCGCGAATTCCTATCGCTTCTCGGTGTACTCAATGCAGCAGCGGATCTTGTTCCGCTGGGCCGCCTTCACATGCGGCCTCTTCAATTTATCCTACTCTCGATCTGGCGTCCCAGTCGAGACCATTTGCAGACCATTCTTCCGGTTTTTCCGGAATTGATTCATCATCTCAGTTGGTGGAATTCCCCCTCGTTTCTCCGAGAGGGTGTTCCTCTTTCTCCTCCTCAACCGGAACTGTTCCTCTTCTCGGATGCCAGTCTGTCAGGCTGGGGTGCCCATCTGGAACCTCTGGGTCTCACAACCTCGGGTCTTTGGTCCCCTCGGGACAGTTCTCTTCATATCAACAACCTAGAACTCAAAGCGGTTCTACTAGCCTTACGACAGTTTTCTCCTCTCATTCGAGACAAATCTGTTCTAGTATCTACAGACAACACGACTGTTGTCTCTTACATCCGCAGACAAGGGGGGACGCACTCGCCTTCTCTGTGCATGGAAGCATGGCACCTTCTTCATTGGTGTCAGGTGTCTTCGGTACTCATTCAAGTCAGACATCTTCCGGGGCGTCTAAATGTCTTAGCGGACCAACTGTCTCGCAGGCATTCTCTTCTCCCCTCGGAATGGAAGTTACTTCCTCGGATTGCGACAACTCTGTTTGCGATTTTCGGGTCTCCGTCTGTCGATCTATTTGCTACCAGGCTGAACAACCAACTTCCACTGTTTGTGTCACCGTATCGGATCACCGGGCTTGGGCGATAGATGCTCTGTCTGTAAACTGGGATCATCTATTTGCTTATGCGTTTCCACCGTTTTCTCTGATTCCCTTAGTTCTAAGGAAAATCCTGCGTTCTCAGTGCCGGATCCTCCTTGTAGCTCCACTGTGGCCAACGAGATCTTGGTTCGTGGATCTTCTGGATCTTCTGATAGACTATCCTGTAGAACTTCCCCAGGTTCCGGACCTTCTGTCACAAGGTCGGAACAGGGTCCTACACGACAATCCTTGCGCTCTTCGTCTTCACGCTTGGATGTTATCCAACAGCGAGTTAGACAGAAGAAATTTTCGGCAACAGTTGCCTCTATTATCTCTAAGGCCAGGAGACAATCTACTCGATCTGTCTACCAGGCAAAGTGGAAGGTCTTCCGTGATTGGTGTATCGCACGGCAGATTAATCCGGTCAAAGCTCCTGTCAGAGAAATCGCTAACTTTCTAGTTTTTTCTTTTTAACGAGAAAAAACTTGCGGTCAGTTCTATCAAGGGTTATAGGTCCATGTTATCGAACACTCTTAAGTTTCACAGATCCTCTTCCCTTGGTTCGGATCCTTATCTTTCGGAAATTATTCGTTCGTTTGAACTGTCTAGGCCAGTCTCTCGTTCGTTAACTCCAAAATGGGATCTTTCTTGTGTTTTACTGGCTCTTACTAAGGCACCTTTTGAGCCTCTTTCTGAGGCTTCTCTCCTGCACGTAACATGGAAGAAGGTCTTTCTTATAGCAATGGCGTCTTCTAAACGTCGTTGCGAAATTCATGCCTTTTCTACTGAGGAAGGCTATTTACGCTTTAACAAATCTGATGGCTCTGTATCTTTGAGCTTTCAACCTGGTTTCCTTGCGAAAACCCAACTCCCTTCGGTCTGTTCCCCTCCGGTAGTTATTCCGAGCCTTGCTAGGTCTTGCGCTAGGGGTGATCCTGATCGGCTTCTTTGTCCGGTTAGAGCCTTGAAGTTTTACCTCCAGAAGGTTAAATCTTTACGGGGTCGTCGTCTTCGACTTTTCCTCCCAATAAAAGGGGGGGGCGAAGTTTCGGCAGCATCAATATCTCGTTGGGTAGCCTCAACTATCAAGTTTGCTTATTCGGATCTTTCGGACAGGGATCTATCCTTTTTAAGAATTAGACCACATGAGCTCCGTGCTTTGTCTGCTTCTTGGGCTTTCTTGAATAAATCCCCCATGGATGATATTCTCAAAGCGGCCTCTTGGAAGTCTTCTACTACGTTTTCTTCCTTTTATCTCCGCTCACTGGCTAACCAATCACAAAACCTTGTGGATTTGGGTCCACTTGTAGTGGCTCAGACAGTAGTTTAATCATCATGTCTGACGCCTCGGCGGCTTTGGTCGTTTCCTACTTCGGGTATCGCTGCAATCAAGGTTCTCTGTTAGCAACCTCCCACCTTAGCGACGAAGTCATACCTGAAGTAATAACAGGTAACGTATTTATGCTATTAAAATGAAATTTTTGAAGTAAAATTAATTTTAATTAGTAAATACTTACCTGTTATTACAGAGTCCCACCTCCCTCCCCGCTTGCTGGCGGTTGTATCCCTCGATGGCTTCATATACAATTGGAGAACGGGGGTTACACTTCCGGTAACTAGGGGGTTTAGGGAATGGTTTATTTTGCGGACTCTGTTTTGGAAGCTGTGCACAAATAGACACATACCTGAAGTAATAACAGGTAAGTATTTACTAATTAAAATTAATTTTACTTCAAAAATTTCATTTTTCTACTGTGGACAAAATCCGGTGCAGTCTTTTTTCAGCTCACCAGAGCTTAACATGCTCAAGGTGAGCTGTTGTTGTGTTGTCCATCAACATTTTTCTCTAACAGACATCTCCTCTTGGTAGAAATAGATGAAACTTGGCATGAATGATCCATCACAAATGTTGCTAAGAAAAAGTTTGATCCATGCAAAACTTATTCTCTGAAAACAATGGTCAGAATTAAGTATCTTTGATTTGGCTGGGTTTACTTGAGTCTCCTAAGTAGCATTATTGAATATTAGCGATATGGAAATTAGCACACCCCACCAACTAACTTTGCCTTATTGGTCAAATGTATGTGGTGGTAACTTTCCAGGGAATTTGATGTGTAATTATAAGATGTCCTAATATTTAATTTGATATTGAATCTAAAATTATGATTTTTTGCCATGTTGTTATACTCCCCACAAACTGGTAATCGGGGGTTTTATAGGAGTCACTGTGTCTGTTGGTTGGCCTGTCAGTCTGTAGCTTTTTTTGGTCTACGCTATTTTTCAATAACTACTGGATGGATTAAAATCAAACTTCATAGGACATTTCACTAGCAAGCACAGATGTGCATATTGTACAGTTGTTATGGTAGAATGATTTTTCTCTTAAATGAATTTTCTTGAGCTTTATTTTTCTACGCTATTTCTCAATAACTACTGGATAGATTGCAATCAAACTTCATAGTAAGTTTCACTAGCAAGCACAGATGTGCATATTGTACAGTTGTTACGGTAGAATGATTTTAATAGCATTAATACATACCTGTTATAACCCAAATATCTGTCTATTTTGCTACTACCAGCTTCCAAAAACAGTCCCGTGAAATGCACTTGTCCCAAGGTACCTGGATATTGTTATGACATAAGTCCCCGCGGCGCATGCTTACTCAGTTCTGTTTTGGAAGCCATCTTGTCTGTTTTCGCTTGTCTGTGTTCCTGCTAGATTTCACTTCCCTGGCTCTTATGGGTTTCCTTCCTTCTATGACTGCCAAAGTAGGCTTTTATATAGATTATTTCATTTGTATATACATGTATATTTCTTTTCCTGTTACTAACTCATTTTCAACTTTTTTTGTTTGTTTTTTATGTTTTTGTAGCGAAATGCCTCAGTTCCGAGGTTGTTGCGGCCACGTGAAAGCGCAGTGGGATTCACATCCCGAATGCCTTTCTTGAGCAGGATGTTCCTTAGGGAACACCTGTGCTTTTTGTTCCCCTTGGGGACAAGAGATTTGGGATTAAGCTAGTGCGGTCCTATTCTCCTCGTAAGCATCAAAGGCATTTGTCTTTGTCGTCGAGCAAATTTTCGGGGTTTTCCTGAGAATATTCAGCGAGCCTGCCACCACACTGGGTGAGCGACTTGCCCAGGAAGCAAACTTACAAGATCGTCAATTGATCTTTGGTAACCGGTCACCGACCACCAGTCACCAACCATCTTTCACTGGTCACCGAGACATCACCGGTCACCAATTATTTACCAGTCACTTGGCACCTACCAGTCACCGGGTACCGGTCACCTGTCATCATGTGAGCCTTTCCTTAAAGGGAACTCATCCAACAAGCGTTGGGGCAGTTCTCCCCATGCACAAAGGGAGACCACACTCCATGTTTCAGGCCTGGGGCAGCAGACCACTACCTCTGGTGTGTCTCTTCCTGTACCTCCCCCAATCATGAGTACATGTACCTCTGCCCCACAGGTATCCATGAACACTAGTTGGCCATACCCCAAAATGGTCACCCAGAACCCTGGGTTCCCTGGGCAGGTTAACCAGCCAGGCCAATCCTCTCCCTGGCTATTCATGCCTTTCTATCCTTTTATGGGTATGAATCCTGCTTCTGGGGGTATTGAGGGATTAAGGTTTTGTTCTCTCCCATCCCTCTGTGCACAACAACTAGCTTTCCATCTGAGCCTAGTATTCAGTCAGTGGATCCCCCCTGAATGACTGACACTGTTTCCCTCTTCGCCCCTGAGGATAATCCACTTTTGAAAGATGATTCCTCAGTGCCTCCCCAGGTTCCCCCTGGCATCCCCCGTCTGTCACAGGCTCAGCTCTGTCTGATGAGGATGACCCTCCTGTTTTTTAGCTCACATGAGCACAACGTGCTCAAGGTGAGCTTTTCTGATCGCCTTTTGTCCGGCGTCCGTCGTCCGTGCGTCCGTGCGTCAGTGCGTCCGTGCGTCCGGCGTCAACAATTGCTTCAAACAACATCTCCTCCTAAACGGCTTGGCCAATTTGAAAAATATTTTGCAGGAATGTTCCTTGGATGAAGCTCTACTAAAGTTGTATAAATGGTTCTGGTCCATTGCATAATTAGGTCACAGGAGCTAAAAATAGATTTTAAAAATGCAAACTTTGAAAATCTTCTTCTGCAAAACTGCAATGTCTAGAGCTTAGATATTTGGTATGTAGCATCATCTTATGGGCCACTACCAAGATTGTACAAATCATAGCCCTATGGTGATAAATGACCCCGCACCAGGGGTCACTTGTTTTATATAGAGTTATATAGGAAAATCTTAAAAAATCTTCTTCTATGAATCCATAAGGCCTAGAGCTTAGATATTTGGTATGTAGCATCATCTTATGGGCCACTATCAAGATTGTACAAATCATAGCCCTATGGTGATAAATGACCCCGCACCAGGGGTCACTTGTTTTACATAGAGTTATATAGGAAAATCTTAAAAAATCTTCTTCCATGAATGCATAAGGCCTAGAGCTTAGATATTTGGTATGAAGCATCATCTTATGGGCCACTACCAAGATTTTACAAATCATAGCCCTATGGTGATAAATGACCCCGCACCAGGGGTCACTTGTTTTACATAGAGTTATATAGGAAAATCTTAAAAAATCTTCTTCTATGAATCCATAAGGCCTAGAGCTTAGATATTTGGTATGTAGCATCATCTTATAGGCCACTACCAAGATTGTACAAATCATAACCCTATGGTGATAAATGACCCCGCACCAGGGGTCACTTGTTTTACATAGAGTTATATAGGAAAATCTTAAAAAAAATCTTCTTCCATGAATGCATAAGGCCTAGAGCTTAGATATTTGGTATGAAGCATCATCTTATGGGCCACTACCAAGATTTTCAAAGTCTTGGCCCTACGGTGATAAATGACCCTGCGCCCAAGTCTTCTCTGAAACCATATGGCCCATTGCTTAGATATTTGGTGTGTAGTATTGTCAGGGGTAAAATGTTTTAGATTAAGTTATATCAGAATCCTTGTCTGTTTAAAAACCTTGACATCAGTTGAAGCAATGGTACTCAGGTGAGCAATTCAGGGCCATCATGGCCCTCTTGTTTCCTTTGCTGTCAGGGAGGAACTTGAAACCTTCTCTGCAGCCAGACCGGACTCTAATTGAATGGTCAATTCTTCTATGGGTTTAACCAATTCTTCTTTTGGGTTTAACCCAAGTGATTATAAATTCTCCATTTCAGACTTTCAAATTTCTCTGCCTTCACTCATTTAGAACGCCAGCAGGCTTCACCTTAAGGCTCCTCAGGCAGTGTCTGTCCCCCTGAAGACCCTCAAAAGGTGGGAACACCGCATCAGACAGCAGTCGGCATTGCCTCCCATGCCAACACCTTTGTGGGGGCAATTTCCCTTCTGCTAGAAGGAAAGAGCCCTTGTCCCTCCTCTCTCAAGATTCTACTTGGCTATAGCCAAAACTACAAAACATTCGGTGGGTGCGGCTACTTCAGCAAAGATGCTTCTGGCCCGCAGGGATTCTCTGCTGGATGTCCAGGACATGCTTCTACTTCTTTCCTCTGAGGAAAAGTTAAGGAGAGCTCCCCTGACGGCTCCTAAGTTATTTTGGGGTATGATCTGTGAGGTTGCTGAAGCTTTTAAAGAGGAACAGTTGCAGGGGGCTGTGGCTTTTCAGCTGTGGACCCCACCATCTTCCACGTCCTCTTCCAAAATCCCCAAAAAGTCTCTGTCTTCTGGGAAGCAATCTCAAACTAGGCCCAAGACTTCTCGTCAGGGCTTTACTCCTTACCAGCCCAAGGGCTCCTCAAGTACGGGGTACCGCAATGGTTACAGGCCCCTTATTTCATCTACTGTAACCTCAACCATAACTTCTTCCTTCGGCATGAAGAAGAAGAAGCCTCAACCCTATGGGTACGCCTTGTCTACTGCCCCAACCACTTCTTCCACAGGTTCCAATAGGGGCTCGTCTAATTAACTTTGTAAAAGAATGGGAGAAACTTACCCCAGACAGATGGATCTTTTCCATCATCAGTCAGGGGTATCATATTCCTTTTGCCCCCACCCCCCTCTAACCAATCATCCCATTCATATATCAACTTTTCATCCAAACCTGCAGGAAGCTATCTCTCTTCTCATCAAAAAAGCAGTAGAAAGGGTCCAAAACACAAAGTCCCTAGGTTTCTACAGCCGTCTTTTTCTAGTTCCCAGGAAAGACGGCGCCTGGAGACCAGTAATAGACCTTTCTCGTCTAAACACTTTTATCACAAAGGAGCATTTCAAGATGGAAACATTGGCTTCCATCCGCTCCACAGTCCATCCTTTTCATTTGGCTGTTTCACTGGATTTTATGGATGCTTATTTTCATATCCCTATCCACTGTTCCTCACGGGAGTACCTTCACTTTACAGATGGTACAACAACTTACCAATTCAAAGCTGTCCCCTTCGGCCTCTCTACGGCCCCAAGGGTATTTACCAAACTCATGAGAAGTATAGCAGACAAGATTCACACCTGAGGCCTTCGTCTACTCCAGGATTTCAAAGACTGGTTACTTCTGCATCTCAATCTTCATCTATTAATGCAGGATCTCCAAGTGGTTATGAATCTATCAGTCAAATTGATCCTTATCCCCAATCTCGACAAGTCCGATTTAATCAAATCTCAGGACTTCACCTTTAAGAACAGAGAATATTGTTTCACTTGTATAGTACCTTCTTTGTTGAAGGTCCCTGTCTGCCAGAGAATTTCTGTCTCTTCTGGGATCACTCAATGCAGCTGCAGATCTAGTTCCATTGTGTCGCCTCCACATGCACCCCCTTCATTCATTCTACTATCACAATGACACCCCTGAGCCATTGTCTCAGAGGCTTCCTGATTCAGACACCCTGAAACATCACCTTCATCAGTGGTCCCACCCTTACAGGTTGTCAGAGGAGTACCGATATCATATCTGGAACCGGATTTTTTTTCTGTTCACTGATGCCAGCAGTCTGGGCTTGAGAGCACATTTGGAACCTTTAGGACTCATGACTTAAGGCCTCTGGTCTCTACAAGATAAGGGTCTTCACATAAACAATCTAGAGATGAGGGCTGTCTCCCTTTCACTTTAGCAGTTTCAACCCCACATCACGGATTGTGCTGTCCGGATTTCTTCGGACAACACCACTGTAGTTTCTTACATCAGTCGCCAGGGAGGGACACATTCTCCGTCACTGTGTCTTGATGTCTGGTCACTTCTCAGGTGGTGTCATTCCATGGAAATATGTCTTCAAGTCAGACATCTTCCAGGAAAATGAACATATTAGCAGACATCCCGTCTCGGAACAGGAAAGTTCTACCAACAGAGCAGCAATTTAACACTTATATAGTAGTCATTCTTTTTCAGATATCGGGGAAGCCGATGGTGGATCTCTTTGCCACCAGGTTCAATGCTGAATTTCCACTGTATGTGTCCCCAGTTCTGGACCACAGAGCTAGGGCAACAGATGCTCTGTCAATCAAGTGGGACTGTCTTCATGCTTATGTATTTCTCTCATTTGCACTGATTCCTATGGTGTTGAGGAAAATACGGTCCTCTCAGGCCAGAATTCTCCTCATCCCACCTCTCTGGCCAGCCAGACCCTGGTTCAATGACCTTCTTGATCTTCTAGACGGTCATCCCATTCAACTTCCCATCATCCCAAACTTCTCATCAAGGTCGGGCTCGAACTCCACATCACAATACAGGCATGCTACATCTTCACGCCTGGCCATTATCAGGAGTAGCATCCGCAAGAAAAAGTTTTATTTTTAAGTTGCCGCTCTCATCGCTAAGGCAAGATGACCTTCTATTAGGAAGGTCTACTAGGCTAAATGGAAAATCTTTCATGATTGGTGTATGCAACAGCCGATTGATCCAATCCATTCGTCTACCAGAGAAATAGCTAATTTTCTTGTGTACCTTTTAAAACACAAAAAGCTAGCAGCAGGTTATAGAGATATGCTATCTAACACCCTCAAAATCCATAGATCTTCCTCAATTGGTAAATGATCCATATCTCTTAGAACTCATACGATCTTTCGAAATGTCTAGACCTGTTTCTCGCTCCATCACACCCAAGTGGGATTTGGCTATATTCTTTGGTCCTGCACCAAGGCACCCTATGAACCTTCAAGCCTTGCTTCAATCACTCATGTCACATGGAAAACAGTTTTCCTTCTGGCCATGGCTTCTAAGAGAAGAAATGAATTACATGCCTTTTCTATTGAAGACGGGTTTCTCCGTTTAAATAGGGCAGATGGTTCAGTGTCTTGATGTTATCAAATGGGTTTCATCCCAAAAAATCAACTACCTTCAGTATGCCCACCCCCAGTGGTTATACCAAGTCTAGCAATGTCTTGTGGTTCTGATGTCGTTCTGATGACCCCGACAGACTACTCTGTTCAGTCAGGTCTCTTAAGTTTTATCTTAAGAGGGTTATTTCTCTCAGAGGTAACAGGAAAAGGCTTTTTATCCCTATCAAAGGGGTTGTATGAGATATCTCAGCAGCATCCATTTCCAGATGGGTTGCATCTACAATTAAACTGGCATACTCAGATCCGTCTGATACTAATTTGTCTTTCCTTTGGATATGCCCTCAGGAACTCAGGGCCCTTTCAACTTCTTGGGCTTTTCTTAATAAACCTCCGCTCAAGGATGTTCTTAAGGCGGCATATTGGTCTCCTTCCACCATTTCCTCTTTTTACCTGAGATCTTTCTCAGCACAGGCCGACAATCTTCAGGCTCTGGGTCCCATTGTTGCCTCTCAGTGAGTTGTGTTGTCTGTTTTTTCTCCAAGGTTCCCCCACCCTTGGTACAGGTCATGTTCCTGGTTGGCTCCTGTATTTGTTTGTATTGCGTGCTTTGGTTGTAAATGTAAAACTATTAAAAATTGCCTGGATCGGACAAAGTGTACCTTTTTGGCTTGCTAATGGAACTTCAAAGTTTCTTGATTTAAATTGATTAACTTTGCTTCAGTGAATGAGCAAGTGAACACCCCATGTGAAAAAATTTACATCATGACGGCAAAGATGTTTGTCAGGTACAAAATTGTCTGGCATTACGTTAATTTTTCTCAATAGTCAAAAAAACATACAAAGGCTGATAGCCCATACCGTTGCATCTTTTGATGACCCTAGATTTAGTTGTGACAGCTGTTTGCATAAAAACTTGGGAGTGATAGGCATTTTTCATGACACTGTCGCCAAAATGGCGTTGTATCCCTTCTAAAGTACAATTTAAGGCAAAATCATTCGGAAGGGGGTTTAGTAAACCAAACTCTGCATGCGAAATATGTACAATATTGTTTAACAGAGTTATATTTCTAAGTCCTAGCTAGGAAAGCAGCATAATTATCAACATAAAGTGCTAGATAAAGCAGGAACAGCAGTGTATCCAAGTCTATCACAAAATTGTAGATAAGCATTTCTATGAGTTCTGTATGTCTTTTTGGTGTTCTCAGCAAATGCACTACTCATAAACTGTCTAACTGCACTGTCAAGATCCTTTTTGAGTAAATCTGGAATTAAATAAAGTAATACCCAGCGTTACTCATGTGACTTAACAATTTGTTAATGCCTCCTTTTTCATGAAGACATGACATACTATCAGCTAAAACATTTGATATTCCTCTCTAATAAATAGCTTTTCAGCGAAAATTGAATATGCTGACAACCAGAAAACCCTACATCACAGTGATGTCTTTGCAAGAGCCTTTGCACATGCTGCCAGATTGTTTGAATGTCTGAACACTTTTTTATTAGCAAGTTTTCCGGCCCATTGCGTAGTTGCTGGTTCTAGGGCAAGCACCCCAAGATAGTTTATTGGCATGTTAAATCTCCATTTCAAACCCGTTGAATGAACTTTTACAGATCTATAAGCATACGCTAGATCGACTTTGGCAAAATAACAAATAGGTGTGACTTAGTCCACTGGATCTTGAATTGATTGATATTGAAAGTGCTTTACACTTGTGTAGTCATTAAGAGAGGAATCTGTTGGTCGCAAACAGTCGTGAATTATTCTTTCTCTGAAACTTTCTTCAGGATAGCGCCAAGAGCAGACACAATGGTCAGTTTTTCATTTACAATTTTATAATGCCCACTGTCTAATTTAGTTTGAATTTGTGTTTCGGTATGTGCGCACATTTCTCCAAAGGTGGCAGACTTATGATTGTCTATGTCAACGGATTTAGTAATTTTGTCCGAATTCACAATATGAAACCCATTTTTGATACCGGAAATAATATATTCACGATCGTCATAGTTTGTCGGTAAATTCCTCTCCCATGCCTCTTAGTTCAGAGCTGTAGAATGTCAGGCTTCTTTTTGATGGCTTATCCCATGGGCCAGTGGTGATCCTGTGGCCTGCATTTGTACTGCTTGTTGCTGCCTCATGTGACGGTATCGGCAGTTCGAACCGAATGGACACTCCCTTTGCTTTAAATATGTGGCAATCTTCTTGCTGTTGTTTTTATACATTGTGATGATGTCATGTCAGACCCATGTTTAACATATTTTGGAATCGGGATATGAAGTTCCATATGTGGAGAGAACGTGCCCCATTGGAAAGCATGCTCTCTGTTAGTGAAGTCAAAATGGAGTACACTTCCCCATTCATAAATATCTGCAAACTTGAATATTTTCGTAGTGTATGCCAAATAAAACTCAGTATCATCACGTTTTAGTTGTCCACCGCTCAACAGGTAATTCATCAGCCGCATGTTCACGGCTCCCAATTCTTCGACATATATGCTAGGGTAAGGAAGTTTATCATCAGTTTTAAAAATGAGAGTTTCTTTGTCGGTTTGACCTGAGCGAATTATGTATTCTTTCCGTCTGTTTTGGCATTGTTGCTTGCATTTTTCTGTTAGAAATTGGGTAATGTGAATTGCTTTTCTGGACGTTGCCTTCATGGTAAGAATTGCTTTTGGATCCAAATGATGTATGTATGTTACATTGGATTTGTCACTAGTAATTTTGTCACCAAGTAAAATGTCTAAAATTTTACCTGCCTCCACCAGTATTTCCATGTTCGATCATCTAGGAACTGTGCTGGATTTAGGTGACAAAGTCTAGTTGGCCTCCTGATTGCCATTCCATTTCTGATGTCTTTCATGA
The DNA here is from genome assembly GCA_021229015.1 of Solen grandis. Lineage (NCBI taxonomy): Eukaryota > Metazoa > Mollusca > Bivalvia > Adapedonta > Solenidae > Solen > Solen grandis. Next base: position 20,174,559 of record CM037781.1, read on the forward strand.
TCAATTTTATTTTCTTTCAGGTCTTTAATTTCCACAAGTTTCAAAATTTCTTTTGAACATAGTTCCTCATTTTGTAGACTCCGTGTAACCTTCCTAGGTAGCTTTAAACCTTTAGCCCATGTGTCAAAGTTAAACCCTTCACTTTCCAAGTTGCTATTTACTTCACCACTTTCCGCCATGTTAACATATTTCAAATTCCAAATATTAAGAACTAGCTTGCTTCTTGTGTGCCCATCGATAACAGAATGCGCAGGAACTCTCAGAATACCATGTGGTCAAGGAGCGACATGATCTACTGCGCCAATGCTGCTTATATTACTCGCATGTTTAAGTGGAATTAAGAAACTTAATTCTACTTTTCTCTGAGTTTTGGGTCTTTGATGATTTTCTTGAGCTTTCTTTGTCCACACTTTTAGCTCACCTGAGCACAATATGCTCATGGTGAGCTATTGTGATCGCCTTTCGTCTGCCGTCCATCATCAGTGCGTCCAGCGTCAACAATTTTCTTTAAATGACATCACCTCTGAAACTACTGGGCCAAATTTGATAATATTCTCCCCGCCCTAGGGGTCACTTGATTTTACATAGACTTAAATAGGAACACTAGAAAAACTTTCTTGTCAGAAACTAAAAGGCCTGGAGTTATGATATTTGGTATGTAATATGGCCTAGTGGATATCTACCAACTTTGTTCACATTAGGGCCCTGACTTATATATAGACTTATATAGGAGTGTCTTTAAAAGATCTTGTCAGAAACCTCAAGATCATGGGTTTAGATATTTGATATGTAATATGGCCTTGTGGATCTGAACCAAGTTTTCAAATCATGGCTCTTGGGTATAAATTGGTCCTGTTCTAGGGGTCACCTGATTTTATAGCTATGGCCATCAAAATTTTGACCACAGGTACAGTTTTTGTGTGCAGTTACGATTATTTTGCTGTACTTCTGCATGGATTTTGTATTCAGTTTGACTGTTTTATAAAAGGCAATGAAGGCAAATTTAATCAGGTGAGCGATTCAGGGCCATCATGGCCCTCTTGTTCTGAATTACTACAGGATGGATTTCAATCAAACTTCATAGCTGATGCCAACAATGGGTGACTACAATAGCTCATGCTATTCTACGAATAGTCAAGTTTTTACTTTTTTTAATTGATACCACTCAATATATTATGGAAGAATTCAATATTGACCTGAGTTTTTTTTTTTTTTTTTTTTTTTTTTTTTTTTCAAACTTTTATTATCCCCGTCATAGGTGTCAGCAGGTCGGGGAACCATCCTGCAGCCACCTTACATTTCAAAAATACATATATATATTTAGATAATAATGACAGTAACACATACATATATATTATCACTTTTAATTTAATAAAAGTTTGATTTTTTTTGTATTGTATAGTTTTGACATGTTGTAATATAAACAAATAACCACTTCATACTTATTAGAATTTGTTAGGAAAATAAACACAACATACAGGTACATAGCAATTATAAATTAATAAATAGTTGTATAATTGACCAATTTTTGGGCTTTGAATTGTCAGATAATACCTCCTTATAAATGCTATATGCAAATTTAAAACTTAATTTCAGTCCTATGTTGGTGGGGATTATTTTTTTCCTTTTGCATAAATATATGTATCTTTTAAATTCTAAAAACAAAATATCATATTCATTTGTACTATCTTCTGAGCTAAAATAATTAATTTATTGTTAATCTTCTTTTCTAATTTGTTACTTTTTAAAATATCATTTATGTAATCTAACAAAGGTTTAAAAAACAACATCAGTGAAATTATAAGATTCATGTGCATAAGTGTTTCCTCATGATTATGACAAAAGGTACATGAATTACTGGACACAATTTTCATTTTACAAACAATGAATTAGTTGCTAAAATTCTATGTATAATTCTAGTTTGAAACCATTGTATATATGTATCTTTTGTACATCTAAATACATAGCTATTAATTTCATTCCAATTTAAGTCAACATCAGTGAAATTATAAGATTCCATTTTAGACGAGAAATAGGTACAGTTTCATTTTTAATCAAAATCTCATATATTGACTTATCATTCATAACAATAAATTTAATGTAACAGTTAATACATGGATAATATAGATACTCTTGTTTAATAGTCATAGGAATATTACTTTTATTGATAAAATGTTTTATTCCAGTAGTAAGAGAATGATATTGTAAAAAATCAATTTTTATTCTATATTTTCTAGTACCTCCCTATTTAAAAAATTGCCATTAATATCTACTATATCTTTAACAAATATCACACATCTGTCATATAATGATTTTATAAATAAAATGTTGTTTTTATTAAATATAGTATAAGCCTTCAATACGTCATTCCAGAAAGCATTTTTAATTTTTTTCATAGCAAGTTCGCAATATAATCCCCCGAAGTTAAAGATTTTGTGTAGATCCAATTGTGTGTTAATTAGTTTAAAACATTTACCACTGGAATTCACAATATATTGTTTTAACCATTTGATTTTTAATCTATGAATATAGCTATCTATATCAACCATTCTAAGTCCACCTTCTTCATAGTTTTTAACAAATACATCATGTTTTATTCTTGACTTTCCATCCCATACAAAATTATACATAAGATCACTTATGTTTTTTATCATTTTCTTATCTGGAGTTGGCAGATTAATGAAACAATTAGTAAATAATGGCAATAACAAAGATTTTACAACAGTAATTCTGCCTATTGGTGTAAGTTTACATCTCTTCCAGTATACTATTGAATTTTTTAATTTAATTAATTTCTCGTTAAAACTTATTTCTAATATTTTATCAAGATTTACATCAAAATTTATTCCAAGGACTCTAAAATGTGTTTCCCCCCATGTTAATTTCCATTTTGTTTTTATGGACTTAGTACTGTATTTTAATGATCCTATCCAAATTAGTTTAGTTTTATCAAAGTTAACTTTTAGTCCTGAAAAACGGGAAAAATCAGTTAAAGCTTTTAATGCATATTTTAACGATTGTTCAGATCCATCCATAAAAAGGGAAGTATCATCAGCAAATGGAGAGATTTTATATTCTTTTCCATCTATAATAATGCCTTTAATGTTTTTTTATTGTTTTATCTTTAATGTTAAAATCTCTGTGCATAAAATGAAGATATAAGGAGAAATAGGATCCCATTGTCTACAGCCACGTCCCACTGTAAAAAAAATGGACAAAAATCCATTAAGTTGAATACATGTGTTAGTATTATGCAGAAAAAGCCTGATCCATTTTATAAACTCATTACTAAAATTGAAGAAAGACAATGTTTTTTCAATGAAGTTAAAAGATAATGTATCAAAAGCCTTTTCAAAATCTATAAGCATTAATAAACCTGGTATTTTTTTGTCTTCTGTCACTTTCATAATATCATATAACAGTCTGGTATTTTCACTTATTTGCCTACCTTGAACAAAACCAGTTTGTTCTTTTGAGATTAATTTATCTAAAACAGTTTTTAATCTATTAGCTATACTTCCTGGTGCTAGCTTGTAAATAACATTTAAGAGAGTAATAGGCCTCCAATTTTTTAAAAATTGTTTTGGTTTTTTCTCTTTTGGAATGCAAAGATGTTCCTAGTTTCAAGCTATGAGAAAAAGTCCCTTTTTGAAAAGCAGAATTGATTGCCCTACACAATTGACCAGTTTATTCCAAAACACTTTGAAGAAGTTTGATGTAAAACCATCACAGCCAGGCTTTTATCATTTCATGTTTTTCAGAGTATAAGATATCTCCTCATATGTCAACTGTCCTTCTAAATTATTTGCCTCATGTAAAGATAATTTTCTGACAGTGCTATCATTTAAAAAAGTGTCTATATCATAAGATTCATTGGCTTTCTCATTTTCATATAGCTTTTTATAATAATTACAATTTCATCTAAAATAAGTTTTTGATCATGTATATGTGTTCCATCATCATTTTCTAAAATGGTATATTTTTGTTTGTGCAATTTGATTTTTCTAAATTTAAAAATATTTGTACTTTTCACCATTTTCAATCATTGAGCTCTACTTCTATTATTGAACCTTTAATTTTTATCTCTCAAAGCTTGTAATTCATTTTGTAAGTGTAATAGCTTTCCTTGTTATTTTCTTTAAACTGTTTTCTGTTGAATAATTTATCTATTAATTCTTCTTCTTTACTTAGATTCTGTTTCTTCTTAAAGCTAGCATACAATTTATGAATTATATCATACAATAAGGAATTATTAAAAACTAGCATATGATATAGTTTTACCTCTTATTTCCATAAGCAAGGTTTCCAAAAAAAGATCATCATCTATAATAAATTGTATCAAGTTGTCATCTATTTCATGAATGTTGTCCAAATTATATATAGGTACACAATATTGCATTTTAAATTAAAAATTTAAATTTTCCTTTCCCATGTTTAATTTTATTAAGACATAAATTATAGAAATAATGGAATGATCAGATCTATAACTATACTCTATATCTGCATTTCTTATACATTGTAATAAATCATCAGTATGTAAGAAAAAATCTAACCTGGCTTGTTGTAATGGATTTATGCGTCTCCATGTATATTTTTTACAATTTTGATTCATTTCTCAATAGGGATCAATCAGACATCTGGTATCAATAAAACTAAGCAGTGTTTTTCTAGCTCTAATGTTATTATTCATATTTTTATAGTTATAGTAATCTAACTCGGGGTCTAAAACTAAATTAAAATCACCACATATTATGTATGGATCATTTTTCTCTAAGGAATCAATCATATGAAATATTTTCTCAAAGAAACCAGGATTATCAGAGTTGGGTGCATATATGTTAATTAAATTAAATGTCATATCATCAAAATCAAGGTTTAAGCTAATGCAACTTCCATTATCATCCGAATATATATGATCTGTCTTGGTGGCTATTTTCTTTCTCAGAAGGATTGCTACTCCTTTAGCATTTGATTTACCATGGTTAAAAAAGCATTGTCCACCCCAGTCAATATATATGTCTTTTTCTATTTCTTTAGTAAAATGAGTTTCCTGTAAACAAAGTTAAAAGTATTGACCTGAGTTAAAGCTTCTAAAGGCTTGCTCTATCTCAACAAATATTAAGGATTTCATCATCTTGTCCAACATCCAACACACAGGAGATAATGATAGTGATCATTTTGTTGTACGAAATGCAATACCCTTTCAGAATTTAATAGTAAAAATGCTTTATTCTAACTAAAGTGTTTCAACTGGAAAAGACCTTAGTTCAGGCAATGTAAAGTCACATTGACAATTTTACCAGCTGATTCCATGAACACTTGAGCTACCTCATACAGCTGCACAAGAGATGCCCACAGCTTAAGAATATCCTTAGTAGTGATCTTAATGGGAGACTGTACATTCTCAATTAGTTTTTATGTCAATTAAGCCTTTAATGTGGTTTCCATATGTTTGTTCTTTGTTGTTGCTTTTATGCCCCCAAGATTTGTGATCGGGGGCATATTGTTTTTGCCCTGTCTGTTTGTTGGTTTGTTTGTTTGTTGGTTTGTTAGCAACTTTAGCATTGGACATTACTTGAAAACCATGCAAGGTATTGACTTGAAACTTCATATATGAATAGAATGTGACTAGGAGAAGACTAAGAACCATAACTCTGTCTGGCCCAAGTTTGGAATTATCTCCATTTTTTTCTTCTTCAATTTTTTTCAGAAGCTTAACTCATAAAATATACAAGGTATTGATTTGAAAGTCAGAAGAGATTGGGAAGTGCAATAACTAAGAACCTTAACTCTACATGGACCAGTTTTTTAATTATCTCCCTTTATTAGCTCACATGAGCGCGAAGTGCTTATGGTGAGCTATTAGGGTCATCCGTCGTCAACAATTTGCTTTATATCTTTAAATCTTCTCTGAAACCTCTGGACAGAATTTAATTAAACTTGGCAGGGATGATCCTTTGGTGAACCTTCACAACAGTTGCTAAAATAAACTTGATCCATGTAGAACTCTGGTTGCCATGCGACAGAAAGAAAAAAATATGAAAACTTTGAAAATAATCTCCTTCAAAACTATTGGCCAGATATCAAAGTGGTTTATGACAGATGTTCCTTGGGTAACCCTCTACAAAAATTGCAAAAATTATTCCAATCCTTAAAAAAACATGGCCAACAGGGGTAGGGCTAATTTGCCTTATATTTATATAGTGAAATCTTTAAATGACATCTCCTCTGAACCTGCAGGACAGAATTTTATTTCACTTGGCAGGGATGATGATTGGGTGAATCTTCACAAAAGTTGCTAAAATAAACTTGATCCATTTAGAACTCTAGTTGCCTTTGCAATGGAAAGATAAAAATTATGAAAACATTAAAAATCATCTCCTTTAAAACTACTGGCCAGATTTCAAAATGTTTTATTACAGATGATTCTGTAGTACCCCTCTACCAAGATTGCTAAAATTGTTCCGATCAGTTAAAAAACATTCCTACCAGGGGCGGGGCAAGTCTGTCTAAAATGTATAGTGAAAACTTTATATGACATCTCCTCTGAAACTGCTGGACAGAAATTGATAAACTTGGCAGGGATGATCCTTTAATGAACCTTCACAAAAAATGCTGAAATAACCTTGATCCATATAGTCCTTTGGTTGCCATGGCAACGGAATGAAAATATTATGAAAACTTTAAAAATCATCTCCTTCAAAACTACTGGCCAGATATCAAAGTGTTTTATGACAGATGTTCCTTGGGTAGCCCTCTACAAAAATTGCTAAAATTAATCCAGTCCGTAAAAAAAACATATGGCATCAGGGGTGGGGCTAATTTGCCTTATATTTATATAGTGAAATCTTTAAATGACATCTCTTCTTAACCTGAAGGACAGAATTTTATTAAACTTGGCAGGGAAGATGATTGGGTGAATCTTCACAAAAGTTGCTAAAATAAACTTGATCCATTTAGAACTCTAGTTGCCTTTGCAATGGAAAGATAAAAATTATGAAAACATTAAAAGTCATCTCCTTTAAAACTACTGGCCAGATTTCAAAATGTTTTATTACAGATGATTCTTTGGTACCCCTCTACCAAGATTGCTAAAATTATTCTGATCAGTTAAAAAACATTCCTGCCAGGGTGGGGCAAATTTGTCTAAAATGTATAGTGAAAACTTCATATGACATCTCCTCTGAAACCACTGGACAGAATTTGATTAAACATCGCAGGGATGTTCCTTGGGTGAATCTTCACAAAAGTTGCTAAAATAAACTTGATCCATGTAGAAGTCTGGTTGCCATGGCAACGGAAAAAAAAAGAAATCTTTAAAAATCATCTCCTTCAAAACTACTGGCCAGATTTCAAAATGTTTTTATACAGATGTTCCTAGGTAACCCTTTACTCAGGTGAGTGATCCAGGGCCTCTATGGCCCTCTTATTTTTTACTCGTTTCAAAACACTACAGGCATTCACTGTAAGATTGGCCTGGTGCGCAAAGGATATTGGACTGGTCCTTTAAAATATTATAAACTTAAAATCCATGTAAGAAATCATTAATCAATAATGCATGCCTATGGACATTGTTGATCATCTTGTGCTGATTGATCCATTGATCACAAAAGCTTGATGAATGCAGGCAGTACTAACACAGAGAAATAATGTGTGCTAAAAAAAAATTCTGCTTAACTGTCAAAGAGCTAAAGACTGTCCTGATATATATACGATTGCACAATATATAGACCTATATTGCTGATAAGACTGACCTTATTGCACAGAGGCTTGTCACATTTCAGTCAAGAAAAATTAAGATGTTATTGTTAATTGAAATTATGAGATTTGAGAAATGACGGTGCTTGTGATTATTGAAAAGATTTGCAGTATTTGTGATTGATTTGATAAGAGAAATTAAGATGTTATTGTTAATTGAAATTATGAGAGATCATTATGATATTAATGTGACTTTTTAGCTCTCAAGAGCACAACATGTTCCAGATGAGCTATTAGGATCACCCTGCATCCATCGTCCGTGTGTCATCCATCGTCAACAATATGCTTTAAATGATATCTCCTCTGAAACAACTTGATAGAAATTGATGAAACTTGGCATGAATGATCCGTGGATGTCCCTCCTCAAAAGTTGCTAAAATTAACTTGATCCATTTAGAACTCTAGTTGCCTTTGCAATGGAAAGATAAAAATTATGAAAACATTAAAAATCATTTCCTTTAAAACTACTGGCCAGATTTCAAAATGTTTTATTACAGATGATTATGAGTACCCTCTACCAAGATTGCTAAAATTGTTCCGATCAGTTAAAAAACATTCCTACCAGGGGCGGGGCAAGTCTGTCTAAAATGTATAGTGAAAACTTTATATGACATCTCCTCTGAAACTGCTGGACAGAAATTGATAAACTTGGCAGGGATGATCCTTTAATGAACCTTCACAAAAATGCTGAAATAACCTTGATCCATGTAGTCCTTTGGTTGCCATGGCAACGGAATGAAAATATTATGAAAACTTTAAAAATCATCTCCTTCAAAACTACTGGCCAGATATCAAAGTGTTTTATGACAGATGTTCCTTGGTAGCCCTCTACAAAAATTGCTAAAATTAATCCAGTCCGTAAAAAAAACATTTGGCATCAGGGGTGGGGCTAATTTGCCTTATATTTATATAGTGAAATCTTTAAATGACATCTCTTCTTAACCTGAAGGACAGAATTTTATTAAACTTGGCAGGAAGATGATTGGGTGAATCTTCACAAAAGTTGCTAAAATAAACTTGATCCATTTAGAACTCTAGTTGCCTTTGCAATGGAAAGATAAAAATTATGAAAACATTAAAAGTCATCTCCTTTAAAACTACTGGCCAGATTTCAAAATGTTTTATTACAGATGATTCTTTGGTACCCCTCTACCAAGATTGCTAAAATTATTCTGATCAGTTAAAAAACATTCCTGCCAGGGGTGGGGCAAATTTGTCTAAAATGTATAGTGAAAACTTCATATGACATCTCCTCTGAAACCACTGGACAGAATTTGATTAAACATCGCAGGGATGTTCCTTGGGTGAATCTTCACAAAAGTTGCTAAAATAAACTTGATCCATGTAGAAGTCTGGTTGCCATGGCAACGGGAAAAAAAAGAAATCTTTAAAAATCATCTCCTTCAAAACTACTGGCCAGATTTCAAAATGTTTTTATACAGATGTTCCTTGGGTAACCCTTTACTCAGGTGAGTGATCCAGGGCCTCTATGGCCCTCTTATTTTTTACTCGTTTCAAAACACTACAGGCATTCACTGTAAGATTGGCCTGGTGCGCAAAGGATATTGGACTGGTCCTTTAAAATATTATAAACTTAAAATCCATGTAAGAAATCATTAATCAATAATGCATGCCTATGGACATTGTTGATCATCTTGTGCTGATTGATCCATTGATCACAAAAGCTTGATGAATGCAGGGCAGTACTAACACAGAGAAATAATGTGTGCTAAAAAAAAATTCTGCTTAACTGTCAAAGAGCTGAAAGACTGTCCTGATATATATACGATTGCACAATATATAGACCTATATTGCTGATAAGACTGACCTTATTGCACAAAGCTTGTCACATTTCAGTCAATATACACAATGAGCAAGAAATCAATGAACTGGATGATACTGACAACATTCCTGGGTCATAGCTTATGGCTTGAGAATTTGAGAAATGACGGTGCTTGTGATTATTGAAAAGATTTGCAGTATTTGTGATTGATTTGATAAGAGAAATTAAGATGTTATTGTTAATTGAAATTATGAGAGATCATTATGATATTAATGTGACTTTTTAGCTCTCAAGAGCACAACATGTTCCAGATGAGCTATTAGGATCACCCTGCGTCCATCGTCCGTGTGTCATCCATCGTCAACAATATGCTTTAAATGATATCTCCTCTGAAACAACTTGATAGAAATTGATGAAACTTGGCATGAAAGATCCGTGGATGTCCCTCCTCAAAAGTTGCTAAAATTAACTTGATCCATGTAGAACTCTGGTTGTCATAGCATCCAACAGACTTTTACTTTAAAAACTTCAAAAAAAATTTCCTCTCTGAAACCAGTGGTCAAAATTTAATTGGTCACCTCATAGTTCTCAACCATATTTGCTAAAATAAAGTTGATCCCTTGAAAAATGAGGCCCCTAGGGGGCTGCTGAGTTTCCTTATATATTCTATGGCAAAATTTAATTTCATTTAGCACAAATGGTCACCTCATCATGGCTGTCTACCATAATTGCTAAAATAATATTTATCCCTTGAAAAATGAGGTCCATAGGGGGTTGCCTATTTTCCTCAAATATTCTGTATAGAACATTTCAAAATTCTTCTTCTATGAAGCTAATGGCCAGAATTTAGCTCAAATGGTCATCTCATGGCTGTCTACCATAGTTGCCATAATAAAGTTTGTCGCTTGAAAAATGAGGCCCCTACAGGATTGGCT
>CM037781.1:20185134-20227079 GCA_021229015.1 Solen grandis
GAAATCCCTATTGGGTTTGTTGTTTATTAGGACTTTCTGCCTAAAGCAGAAAGTCCTATTGGGTTTGTTATGTTTATTAGGACTTTCTGCCTAAAGCAGAAAGTCCTATTGGGTTTGTTATGTTTATTATTATTAGGACTTTCTGCCTAAAGCAGAAAGTCCTATTGGGTTTTTGTTTATTATTAGGACTTTCTGCCTAAAGCAGAAAGTCCTATTGGGTTTGTTATGTTTATTATTATTATTATTATTATTATTATTATTCTTTTCTTCTTCCTAACTAAACGCTTATTTTTATATGTTGCAATAGTCCTAGGACGATGAAATTTTTATGGCGTATTAGTCACGTGAGGAAATTTTGATTTCAATGATTTTCAGCACCCTATGACGTCATATGACGTCACAGCTAAAAATAGTGAAAAATGGTGTTCGCGCTCTACAGCCGTCATTTATGGTCGGATTTTCTTCAAATTTTCACAGATGGTACATCTTGAATCAAAGGTGTGCATATCCTGTCAGCTAACCTAAATTCCGAAAGACCGAAGTTCTGTGGCTGAAATAAGATTCGAACATAGGACCGAAAATTTCATTTAAGGATTAAAGAGCTTCAGGATGAGATAGAAAGTTGAAACTTACACAGTTTGCAGTTCTGCAGAATTTCTACATATATTTTGAGTGGTGACGTCATATGACGTCATGTGACTTCATAGGCATACTTCTACATTTTCATTTTCGGGCAATGATTCGACATGATGCCAGTTGTTCAGAGTAATGAAAATTTCAGAGATATGACAGTAAAGTATGCGTTTTTGAACAAAAGCATCTTCAGCACCCTATGACGTCACATGATGTCACAGCTAAAAATAGTGAAAAATGGTGTTCGCGCTCTACAGCCGTCATTTATGGTCGGATTTTCTTCAAATTTTCACAGATGGTACATTTTGAATCAAAGGTGTGCATATCCTGTCAGCTAAACCAAAATTCCGAAAGACCGAAGTTCTGTGGCTGAAATAAGATTCGAACATAGGACCGAAAATTTCATTATAGGATAAAAGAGCTTCAGGATGAGATAGAAAGTTGAAACTTACACAGTTTGCAGTTCTGCAGAATTTCTACAAATATTTTTAGTCGTGACGTCATATGACGTTATGTGACGTCATAAGCATACTTCTTAATTTTTATTTTAGGGCAATGATTTCGACATGATGCCAGTTGTTCAGAATAATGAAGATTTCAGAGTTATGACAGTAAAGTATGCGCTTTTGAACAAAAGCATCTTCAGCACCCTATGACGTCATATGACGTCATAGCTAAAAATAGTGAAAAATGGTGTTCACGCTCTACAGCCGACATTTATGGTCGGATTTTCTTCAAATTTTTACAGATTGTACATCTTGAAACTAAGGTGTTCATATCCTGTCAGCTAACCGAAATTCCGAAAAACCGAAGTTCTGTTGCTGAAAAAAAGACTCGAACATAGGACCGAAAATTTCATTTTAGGATTAAAGAACTTCAGGATGAGATAGAAGGTTGAAAAAACTCACACAGTTTGCAGTTCTGCAGCATTTCTACAAATATTTTGAATCGTGACGTCATAGGACGTCATAAGCATACCACTTAATTTTAATTTGGGGCAATGATTTCGACATGATGCCAGTTGTTCAGAATAATGAAAATTTCAGAGTTATTGCAGTAAAGTATGCGCTTTTGAGCAACAGTATTTTCAGCACCCTATGACGTCACCTGACGTTAGAGCTGAAAATAGTGAAAAATGGTATTCGCGCTCTACAGCCGCCATTTATGATAAGATTTTCTTCAAATTTTTAGAGATGGTACATTTTGCAACTAAGGTGTGAATATTTTGTCAGCTAACCTTAATTCCTAAAAACCGAAGTATTGTGGCTGAAGTAAGATTCGAACATAGGACCTTTAAACTAGAAGTTTGCAGTCATGTCCTTACGTCATATGACATCATGTTACGTCACAGACTAATTCTTAGTTCTTATCATTTGCACTGATTTCGGAATATAATGTCAATTGTTCAGCATGAACATGAAATACTACCAGAGGTGAGTCATTACATAAAACTTCTATCTCCTGCTTTTTGCATTAACACAGCTTGCAGAAAGTCCTATCATTCGTTTTCACGAATGACATCTAGTTATTATTATTATTATTATTATTATTATTCTTTTCTTCTTCCTAACTAAACGCTTATTTTTATATGTTGCAATAGTCCTAGGACGATGAAATTTTTATGGCGTATTAGTCACGTGAGGAAATTTTGATTTCAATGATTTTCAGCACCCTATGACGTCATATGACGTCACAGCTAAAAATAGTGAAAAATGGTGTTCGCGCTCTACAGCCGTCATTTATGGTCGGATTTTCTTCAAATTTTCACAGATGGTACATCTTGAATCAAAGGTGTGCATATCCTGTCAGCTAACCAAAATTCCGAAAGACCGAAGTTCTGTGGCTGAAATAAGATTCGAACATAGGACCGAAAATTTCATTATAGGATAAAAGAGCTTCAGGATGAGATAGAAAGTTGAAACTTACACAGTTTGCAGTTCTGCAGAATTTCAACATATATTTTCAGTCGTGACGTCATATGACGTCATGTGACGTCATAGGCATACTTCTTAATTTTCATTTTAGGGTAATGATTTCGACATGATGCCAGTTGTTCAGAATAATGAAAATTTCAGAGTTATGACAGTAAAGTATGCGCTTTTGAATAAAAGCATCTTCAGCACCCTTTGACGTCACATGACGCCACAGCTAAAAATAGTGAAAAATGGTGTTTGCGCTCTACAGCCGTCATTTATGGTCGGATTTACTTCAAATTTTCACAGATGGTACATCTTGAAACTAAGGTGTGCATATCCTGTCAGCCAACCGAATTTCCGAAAGACCGAAGTTCTGTGGCTGAAGTAAGATTCGAACATAGGACCGAAAATTTCATTTTAGGATGAAAGAGCTTCAGGATAAGATAGAAAGTTGATACTTACACAGTTTGCAGTTCTGCAGAATTTCTATATATATTTTGAGTCGTGACGTCATATGACGTCATGTGTCGTCATAGGCATACTTCTTAATTTTCATTTTAAGGGTAATGATTTTGACATGATGCCAGTTGTTCAGAATAATGAAAATTTCAGAGTTACGACAGTAGAGTATGCGCTTTTGAACAAAAGAATTTTCAGCACCCTATGACGTCATGTGACATCAAAGCTAAAAGAAGTCCATACGAAAAAAAATAAAAGAGTAAAGGGTAGAGAATTTAATTTTTACTTATTAGTCACGTGAGGAAATTTTGATTTCTATGATTTTCATATGCCTATGACGTCATATGACGTCGCATTTGAAATATGCTACAAAAGTTTGTACGCGGTCTACAGCCATTGTTTGTGAACCGATTTTCATCAAAATTTCACAGAATGTGTATGTTAGGCTCTAGTTGTGCATCCCGGTGTCCGTTTTTCCAAATTCGAAAAGGCAAAAGTTTCATGGCGAATTCAAGATTCGAACTAATGACGTCAAATTTCAAATGCGTATAAAATCGCTTCTAGAAGAGCAAGAAAGCTGATATTTGGACTGAATATTAATCTCTAGGTCTTCTTTATATTCTGAAAAGATGAACACCAAATGACGTCACATGACGTCATAATGCTATTAAAACTTTCGTATTAAAACTTAACGATTTTTAAGCCCTGTAGGCTTCATTTTTTTGTATGATTTGCTTGAAATTTTGTCTGAAGATGCAGTATTAGATTCTATGGAGCCATGTCACTTTCGTTTCCGGAAAATCCCAAAGGTCAAGGTTATATATCAATTATCGGCTTTTTCTTCGGCCTTAAATATCTCAAAAACGGTAAATATTCTATCGAGACACTATGCATATAATTTGTAGTGCTTAGAAAGACCTTTCAGATGATATTTAGTTTTTGATGATCGGGGTTGAATTGGTTGAGTTATGGCGGAAAAATGAAAATTTGGTAACCCCCAATGTGTTTAACAGTTTATACCTCGAAACCCTTTGATTTTTCAAAATATGATGATGAATATTATTTGTAGAGCAATGTTTGGCCGTTCTTTTGATGCCTAAACTTTAATGATTGGCCAAAGATTGATGGAGGAATGGGAAAAAAACGAAATTCGTGTATGTAGCTTTGGTGAATTTTTCATTTTTCAGGTGGTTTAAGAGCTGGTATCTCAAAAAGTATTAGTAATATTCCTAAACATAAAGCGTGTGAAATGTAGAGAATTTTCAGACGATTATTTTGGTACCTTAAGTTTTGAAATTGAACAAAGTATAAGGAAGTTACATCAAAAATAAGAATTTAAACATGTAGAATCTCAGCGATTCTGCCGTGTTGTCAAAGTTCTACGGCTAATATCTCAAAGCTCATTAGAAATAAGTCCACACCTTAAGCGAGTGAGATGTAGAGAATTTTAAGACGATTATTTTGGTACCTAGAGTTTTAAAATTGATTAAAGTATAAGGAAGTTACATCAAAAATACAAATATAAACCCAAGTGTAAGAATTTTCGAGAAATATCCTACTTTCGCTTTCACGTTAATTGAAGCATTTTCGGAAAATATGTAAGTTTACAGCGATGTATTAGTCATATAAATTGCAAAAAACTTTTTACTTATATCATATTGATATTACTAGCTGAACAAGCGTACCCTTTCCGGTGGCCGAGTGGTTAGAGCGTCTGCCTCGGGAGCGGAAGGTCGTGGGTTCGATCCCCGACCCGACATACCAAAGTCGTAAAAAATGGTACTGTTATAGCTCCCTTGCTAGGCGCTCAGCATATAAGGGTATTTGCAGGACTGGTTAGCGCGGTATCAGGATGATGTGACTGGGTGTGGTATCATGCCACATGTCTACGGCGTAATACTGCAGTGTGGTAGTCCTATACCCGCATGAAGTAGACATCGTGACTGGCTGAATTACTGTCGGTGGGACGTTAAACCCAACAAACAAACTGATATCATATATAGCAGTGTTTACTACACCGATCCCTACACACGAGGTGTGCACACAGGCGCATGTTGACGTCTTTTTTAAACATTTATTAAAGTTGCTTAAATAATCATGTTTATAGATAAACATTTACATAAGAATGAGGAGTTTCGGAAATATTTTTTGCAAAGGGACTAAAATACAAGTATAGTTTATTAGGTTTAATGTCCCACCGACAGTATTTAAGTCTTTTGGAGACAATGTCTACTTGAGACAAATGTAGTGTAGTCACATTGCACAGTATCACGTCGTAGACAGTTGGCATGATACCACACCCAGTCACATTATCCGGACACCGGGACATCAGTCCTAGAACTACCCTTATTAAGCTGAGCGCCAACCACGGGAGTTATACCAGTACCTATGTTTACGAATTTGGTAAATACAAGAATTGAATAATTGATATAACGTTTTTAAACAACTTACAGATCATGTGTTATCTCGTTTGATTTGGTATTTCCGGGGTATTCCTAGCCTTGATATCTTCCGCTGACACCGACTTTTTTAAACGATTATTTTTTACATATTTCGTTCTTTCCTTAATGTCAATCAGTTGGTATTTTCTGATTTCTCAACTAATTCAAACAAGATAAATAAATTAAAAAACAGCCATCACATAAATTGATTGAAATCTGAAAAAGAAATGAGCCGACGGTCAAAAAATGCGCGAAATTTATGTGTTACATCCATATTTGGAAAGCACGTGCACGTGTGTGAATACTTTAACAACACGCTGACGTAGCACTTATATGGCGCCATCTTCTAATATAGCAGCATAACGTAGTAATAGGGCGGGGCAAACTCTAAGTTAGTCAGTGTTAATTAAGTATAGGTTAGTGTTTTTTTTAGTAAGCATTAATGAAATTAAATCGGTGTGGCGCGGCAAAGCCGCGCGACCGATTTAATGGACTTAATGCTTATTAAATAACACTAACCTACTTAGTGTTTGGAATTATATTTTGAAATTTAACGCAGTCGCACATTCCAAATATTGTATTGATTTTTTAAACTCCGCCCTATCAACCTGTTCCCGGCGTGAATTACATCACGTGACATGTAACATGTTATGTCAAAGGTCAATGCGTCGCTCTAGCTGTGTATGTCTGTGTAGATCTACGCTTCAAATGCGCATTGAACCGGAAGCCGACTTTGATCTCTTCGGCAAAAAAGTGGTGATTGAAATTTGAATAAAAGATACTGTTTAGAAAGGTTCATATATCTGCACCTATATATGTTGTGTTTTGGACATTATTTTTTTTTATTTAAGTAACCCTTGTTTGTAAGTGTGTTTTTTTCTTCTCTTCTCATTATTTATATACATTTTTCAATTTGAATTTATTTAATCGGATATTTACTTAATCGCTTTGTTTAGTAATTAGTTATATATTGCCCATTCTGTGTTAACATGTGTAGACATTGAAATTACACAAGTGTCTTTAAGCGATGACCGATTCTAATGTTGTTAGAACTTGTGGTCTTACTTATTTTTTAAAATCTTCGATGTTGTATCATCATTACTTAGGCAATAATACATGTTTAAACTAAACTAAATGGAAGGGTAGAGTTCTTTTGTTATTTTAGATTAATCAGAATGCTGGTGAGTAAATGTTTGTTCTCTATGGTTGCTGTGTATTATTTTTTGCCGATGTTCATGCGTTCACATCAAAAATCCCTGTAACACGTTACACATGCGTGGACTAAGACCACAATTTAAACTTACTATATGTTCTATATAAGCATATATACCAATGACAATTTCTGTAAGGGACATTGGCATCCAAACTTACCCTCATTAGATAGATCTATTCAAGAGAAATAATTCTGTACATTTTAAACATGGAGTCACCCGACTTCTTTTTGACCTATTTAAGGCCAAATAACATGCGTATGAATTTAGTGCACCGGTCGGCCATTTCACGCCAATTTTCTCAAAAATTCCCCCCCCCCTCAGTAATGCTAAACTATTAAGATTGTTATGCAATAAGACCTCCAAAATGGGCATTTTATGACTATTTTAACTGTTCTATAGAATTCAATCCTTTATTGCATGTCTTTCAGTCAAAATCTCACCTTAATTCAGCATTAAATAGGGTCACTTTTTTCTGTGTAGGCACATCCGGTAACCAAGGGCAGGTAATTGTGGTCTTAGTCTATTTTGGTGAACACATAAAGCTCCGCTTCTCGACATATCTTGACGCACACGCGCAGTGAAGGTGCTTGAAGCTGGTTTTACATTGATCAGTTGATTTAGCGGAATAGTGTTTAGTGACAAGTTGATGCCGATTAAATGAATTAAATGAAGACAAAATTTTGAAAAAATGGAATGATTTCATTGGACAAAATATAATTTCAAACACTAAGAGAGAATTTAACAGTTAAGAAGCCGTCACTTGCTACGCTCGTTCTGGCTTCTTAACTATAACGAATACAGTCGTCTCCATCGTATGTACAAGCATTATTGAAATTTAACTCACGAGGCTACACGCGTCGACGAATCTATTGCATGGTAGCATTTACGGTTTTATTCCCGCGACTGTACACGAAATTAAAAAAAAAAAAAAATGATATGTAGAATTAATAGGTTTAAGTTTAATTGCTTATATTTTGAATACCTATAAAACTAGACCCAAATATGCTACAATTGAATTGTAGGGATTTTCAGGAAATTTATTTTGGTACCTAGAATACTAAACTTGGAATCTCTCAGCCCCTCACCGCTGTGGGTTCGAATTCCGGTAGGGACTTCGGATTTTTCATGTGAGGAAGCCTTCCAGCTGGCTTGCGGTAGGTCGGTGGTTATATCCGCGTATCTCTGTGTACTCGGGGTCTTCCTCCACCTGTAATTAGCTGGACGTCTCTATATGATTGAAATACTATCACCGCGACGGTAAACCCCAATACAAAAACAACAACAACAACAACAACAACAATTAAAATTGGTCAAGTTATAAGAAAGCGATATCAAAATAAAGATTTATTTATTTTCGACATATGGCTTACTTCAAAAAGTTCATGTATGAGAAGTCCATACGAAAAAAAAAAAAGGGGAAATATAATATATATTCTTTCTAACGGTATTAATCTTTACATTTCAAAATGTTGCAGAAAGTCCTATCATTCGTATCAACGAATGAAATCTAGTTATTATTATTATTATTCTTTTCTTCTTCCTAACTAAACGCTTATTTTTATATATTGCAATAGTCCTAGGACGATGAAATTTTTATGGCTTATTAGTCACGTGAGGAAATTTTGATTTCAATGATTTTCAGCACCCTATGACGTCACATGACGTCACAGCTAAAAATAGTGAAAAATGGTGTTCGCGCTCTACAGCCGTCATTTATGGTCGGATTTTCTTCAAATTTTTACAGATGGTACATCTTGAATCAAAGGTGTGCATATCCTGTCAGCTAACCGAAATTCCGAAAGACCGAAGTTCTGTGGCTGAAATAAGATTCGAACATAGGACCGAAAATTTCATTTTAGGATAAAAGAGCTTCAGGATGAGATAGAAAGTTGAAACTTACACAGTTTGCAGTTCTGCAGAATTTCTACAAATATTTTGAGGCGTGACGTCATATGACGTCATGTGACGTCATAAGCATACTTCTTAATTTTCATTTTAGGGCAATGATTTCGACATGATGCCAGTTGTTCAGAATAATGAAAATTTCAGAGTTCTGAAAGGAAAGTATGCGCTTTTGAACAAAAGCATCTTCAGCACCCTATGACGTCATGTGACCTCACAGCTAAAAATAGTGAAAAAAGGTGTTCGCGCTCTACAGCCGTCATTTATGGTCGGATTTTCTTCAAATTTTCACAGATGGTACATCTTGAATCAAAGGTGTGCATATCCTGTCAGCTAACCGAAATTCCGAAAGACCGAAGTTCTGTGGCTGAAATAAGATTCGAACATAGGACCGAAAATTTCATTTTAGGATAAAAGAGCTTCAGGATGAGATGGAAAGTTGAAACTTACACAGTTTGCAGTTCTGCAGAATTTCTACAAAAATTTTGAGTCGTGACGTCATATGAAGTCATGTGACGTCATAAGCATACTTCTTAATTTTCATTTTTGGGCAATGATTTCGACATGATGCCAGTTGTTCAGAATAATGAAAATTTCAGAGTTATGAAAGCAAAGTATGCGCTTTTGAACAAAAGCATCTTCAGCACCCTATGACGTCACATGACGTCACAGCAAAAAATAGTGAAAAATGGTGTTTACGCTCTACAGCCGTCATTTATGGTCGGATTTTCTTCAAATTTTCACAGATGGTACATTTTGAAACTCAGGTGTGCATATCCTGTCAACTAACCGAAATTCCCAAAGACCGAAGTTCTGTGGCTGAAATAAGATTCGAACATAGGACCGATAATTTCATTTTAGGATTAAAGAGCTTCAGGATGAGATAGAAAGTTGAAACTTACACAGTTTACAGTTCTGCAGAATTTCTACATATATCTTGAGTCTTGACGTATATGACGTCTTGTGACGTCATAAGCATACTTCTTAATTTTCATTTTTGGGCAATGATTTTGACATGATGCCAGTTGTTCAGAATAACGAAAATTTCAGAGTTATGACAGTAAAATATTCCCTTTTGAACAAAAGCATCTTTAGCACACTATGACGTCATGTGACGTCAGAGCTAAATATAGTTAAAAATGGTGTTCACGCTCTACAGGCGCTATTTATGGTCGGATTTTCTTCAAATTTTCACAGATGGTACATCTTGAAAGTTAGGTGTGCATATCCTGTCAGCTAATCGAAATTCCGAAAGACCGAAGTTCTGTGGCTGAAATAAGATTCGAACATAGGACCGAAAATTTCATTTTAGGATTAGAGAGCTTCAGGATGAGATAGAAAGTTGAAACTTAAACAGTTTGCAGTTCTGCAGAATTTCTACATATGTTTAGAGTTATGATATCATATGACGTCATGTGACGTCACAGACTAATACTTAGTTCTTATCATTTGCACTAATTTCGGAATATAATATCAATTGTTCAGCATGAACATGAAATACTACCAGAGGTGAGTCATTACATGAAACTTCTATCTCCTGCTTTTTGCATTAACACAGCTTGCAGAAAGTCCTATCATTCGTTTTCACGAATGACATCTAGTTCTTCTTATTCTTTTTTTCTTCCAAACTGAGCGTTAATTTAAGCATGTTGCAATGGTCCCAGGGCCATGAAATTTTAATGGCATATACTTGATGCGATGAAATTTTGATTTCTATGATTTTCATATGCCTATGACGTCATATGACGTCACATTTGAAATATGCTACAAAAGTTTGTACGCGGTCTACAGCCATTGTTTGTGAACCGATTTTCATCAAATTTTCACAGATTGTGTATATTAAGTTCTAGTTGTGCATCCCGGTGTTTGTTTTTCAAAATTCGAAAAGTCCATGGTTCTATAGCGAATCCAAGATTCGAACTAAGGTCGAAAAAATTTTAAATTAAAAGTCCTATTTAAGATAGAAAGTTGAATTTATCAGTATATAGGTCTCTAGAATTTTAAATTTTAAAATAAATGTCTATGACGTCACGTGACGTCATTATAAGATATTGTATTTCTAATATTAACAAGAGTATTTCTATATGTTGAAATTGTCGAAGGGCAATGAAAATTTAATGACACATGCTTCAATTGCTAAAAGTTTGATTTCTATGATTTTCATGTGCCTATGACGTCATATGACGTCACACTTGAAATATGCAACAAAATTTTGTACGCGGTCCAGAGCCATTGTTTATGAACCGATTTTCATCAAATTTTCACAGAATGTGTATATTATGTTCTAGTTGTGCATCCCGGTGTCCGTTTTTCAAAATTCGAAAAGTCCAAGGTTCTATAGCGATTCCAAGATTCGAACCAAGGTCGTAAATTTTCAAATTCTTATAAAATCGGTCCTATTTGAGATAGAAAGATGATATTGGGTCAGTATTAAGGTCTCTGGGAGTCTTAAACATTTTGTGAAAATAAATGTCATATGACGTCACGTGACGTCATTATATGATAATGATTTTCTAATTCTAACAAGATTATTTCTATATGTTGAAATTTTTGAAGGGCAAGCAAATTTAATGCTGTATGCTTACGATGCTGAAAATTCGATTTCAATGATTTTCAGAAGCCTATGACGTCATATGACGTCACATTTGAAATTGACTAAGAAAGTTTGTACACGGTCCAGAGCCATTATTAATGGGCCGATTTTCATCAAATTTTCACAGAATGTGTATATTAAGTTCTTATTGTGTATACCGGTGTCCGTTTTTCAAAATTCGAAAAGTCCATGGTTCTATAGCGAATCCAAGATTCGAACTAAGGTCGTAAATGTTTAAATGCTTTTAAAATCTGTCCTATTTAAGATAGAAAGTTGATATTTAGTCAGTATATAGGTCTCTAGAAGTTTTAAACATTTTGTGAAAATAAATGTCATATGACGTCACGTGACGTCATTATATGATAATGTATTTCTTATATTAACAAGAGTATTTCTATATGTTGAAATTGTCGAAGGGGAATGAAAATTTAATGACGCATGCTTCAAAGGCTGATATTTCGATTTCAATGATTTTCAGAAGCCTATGACGTCATATGACGTCACATTTGAAAATGACTACAAAAGTTTGTACACGGTCCAGAGCCATTATTAATATGCCGATTTTCATCAAATTTTCACAGAATGTGTATATTACGTTTTTATTGTGTATACCGGTGTCCGTTTTTCAAAATTCGAAAAGTCCAAGCATCTATGGCGGATCCAAGATTCGAACCAAGGTTGTCAATATTTAAATGCTTATAAAAACTGTCCTTTTTGAGAAAGAACGTTGAAATTTTGTCAGTTAGTAGGTCTCTGGGTGTCTTAACAATTATGTGAAAAATAAACGTCATATGACGTCACGCGACGTCATTTTATTATTATTATTATTCTTTTCTTCTTCCTAACTAAACGTTTATTTTAATATGTTGCAATAGTCCTAGGACGATGAAATTTTTATGGGTTATTAGGCACGTGAGGAAATTTTGATTTCAATTATTGTCAGCACCTATGACGTCACATGACGTCACAACTAAAAACAGTGAAAAATGGTGTTCGCGCTCTACTGCTGCCATTTATGATCAGATTTTCTTCAAATTTTTACAGATGGTACATCTTGAAACTAAGGTGTGAATATTTTGTCAGCTAACCATAATTCCGAAAAACCGAAGTATTGTGGCTGAAGTAAGATTCGAACATAGGGCCAAAAATTTTATTTTAGGGTTAAAGAATTTCGGAATGAGATAGAAAGTTGAAACTTACACAGTTTGCAGTTCTGCATAATTTCTTAATATATTTTGAATGGTGACGTCATATGACGTCATAAACATACTACTACTACTTATTTTTTTTTCTTCGTAACTAAAGGCTTATTTTACGCGGAATATAATGTCAGTTGTTTAGCATGAACATGAAATACTACCAGAGGTGAGTCATTACATGAAACTTCTATCTCCTGCTTTTTGCATTAACGCAGGTTGCAGAAAGTCCTATCATTCGTTTAGACGAATGACATCTAGTTATTAGGGCTTTCTGCTTTTCGCAGAAAGACCTATTGGGTTTGTTCTGTCTTTTATTATTAGGACTTTCTGCCTAGGCAGAAAGTCATATTGGGTTTGTACTGTTTTTTTATTCTTCTTCTTCTTCTTCTTCTTCTTATTCTTTTTTTCTTCCTCTTATATTTGTGTTAATTTCGAGGTGTTGCCATTGACTCAGAACAATGAAAATTTTATGGCATATATTTCAAACCATGAGCTTTCCGATGCAATGAATTGTATATTCATATGACGTCATATAACGTCAGATTTGACGTCAGGTGAAAAAGTTTGTACGCGGTCTAACCATTATTTCTGGCGATTTTCATCAAAATTTCACAGAATGTGATTTGGTTCATCCCGTGTCCGTTTTTCCAAATTCGAAAAGGCAAATGTTTTATGGCGAATCCAAGATTCGAACTAATGACGTCAAATTTCAAATGCGTATAAAATCGCTTCCAGAAAAGCTAG
This sequence comes from Solen grandis, assembly GCA_021229015.1. Classification (NCBI taxonomy): domain Eukaryota; kingdom Metazoa; phylum Mollusca; class Bivalvia; order Adapedonta; family Solenidae; genus Solen; species Solen grandis. The sequence continues at coordinate 20,198,236 of CM037781.1, forward strand.
AAAGCTGAGATTTGGACTGAATATTAGTCTCTATGTCTTCTTTACATTCTGAAAAGATGAACGCCATATGACGTCACATGACGTCATAATGCTAATTAAACTTTCGTATTAAAACTTAACGGTTTTTAAGCCCTGTAGGCTTTATTTTTTGTATGATTTACATGAAATTTTGTCTGAAGATGCAGTATTACATTCTATAGAGCCATGTCACTTCCGTTTCCGGAAAATCCCAAAGGTCAAGGTCATATATCAATTATCGGCTTTTTCTTCGGCCTTAAATATCTCAAAAACGGTAAATATTCTATCGAGACACTATGCGTATAATTTGTAGTGCATAGAAAGACCTTTCAGATGATATTTGGTTTTTGATGATCGGGGTTGAATCGGTTGAGTTATGGCGGAAAAACAAAAATTCGGTAACCCTCAGTGTGTTTAACAGTTTATATCTCGAAATCCTTTGATTTTTGAAAATATGATGATGAATATTATTTGTAGAGCAATGTTTGGCCGTTCTTTTGATGCTTAAAGTTTAATAATTGACCTAAGATTCATGGAGTAATGGGGAAAAAACAAAAGTCATGCATATAGCGTTGGTGATTTTTTCATTTTTCAAGAGGTTTAAGAGCTTGTATCTCAAAAAGTATTAAAAATATTCCTATAGATAAAGCGTGTGAAATGTAGAGAATTTTAAGACGATTAATTTGGTACCTAAAGTTTTGAAATTGATCCAAGTATAAGGAAGTTACATCAAAAATAAGAATTTAAACATGTAGAATTTCAGCGATTTTGTTGTTATGTAAGAGTTTCAAGGCTTATATCTTAAAACCCATATGAAATAAGTCAACACATTAAGCGAATAAGATGTAGAGAATTTTAAGACGATTATTTTGGTACCTTAAGTTTTGATTTATCGAAGCATAGAGTTAAAAAATAAGAATTTAAATAAAATTAAGCAATAGATGTAGAGAATTTTAATTTTTTGTCAAGAAATAAGGAAGTTACATAAAAAATACGAATATAAAGCCAATTGTAAGAATTTTCATAAAATATCCTACTTTCGCTTTCACCTTAATTGAAGCATTTTCGGAAAATGTAAGTTTACAGATATGTATTAGTCATATAAATTGAAAAAAAAAACTTTTTACTTATATCATATTGATATTACTAGCTAAACAGGTGTACCGTTCCCGGTGGCCGAGTGTTTAGAGCGTCCGCCTCGGGAGCGGGAGGTCGTGGGTTCGATACCAAAGACGTAAAAAATGGTACTGTTATAGCTCCCTTGCTTGACACTTAGCATATAAGGGTAGTTGCAGGACTGGTTGGCCCGGTATCAGGATAATGTGACTGGGTGTGGTATCATGCCACATGTCTACGACGTGATACTGCAGTGTGGCAGCACTATAACTGCATTAAGTAGACATCGTCTCCAAATGACTGAAATACTGTCGGTGGGACTTAAAAAAAAAAATTAAACTAGTGTTGACAATGATTTAATGTTTTGTCAAATCATTTGATTTACGTTACTTATGAAGACACATGTCATTTAGACCGTTGTTGAAACATTGCAATTTCCCGACTTTGTTGTTGCATCTATCGATAAATGTTGTACAAGCTATATTCCAAATTTATGATAAATGATAACCTATGTGAAAATATATGTTATAGTACAATGTAATTTAATTGCCAGCTTGAGATACCATGAGCGTGTATAAGTGAAGACGTTTTAAACAAAATGATCAACACATGTCATCCGTTCAAGACGCTGCAAGCTAATTTGTCTGTAATGCGGCGTTCACACAGTGCCGATTATGGTTCCCGTTTGAGATCAGACAGCGCTACGACACGAAAAGCGAAAAAGTCGGATTACTATCCTCAATGTCCTATCATTGTCTGAACGCAGTCGTATATGTTCGTAACAGAGTCCTACGGATCGGGAATGGTCCGGAGAGGTCGGCCAAGCACTCCTGACAGTTAGGTGCGTCCCGTAACATTCGGGAAACTCAGCCGATTTTGTCTAGTCGGATTACAATCGTGACTATGTCGTGACAGATTCTGCTGTATCGGATCAGAATCGGATTGAGAACGGGATAATCGGGACGAATTCTGCTGGAAACGGCTGGATCGGGACGCCTCCTGAACAATATCTGATTGTTGTCGTGATTAAATAAATGTTTTTACAAATTTTAATAAAAGTTTGAATTTCCAGCCACGAATCACAGGATCTTGATCAGACTTTTGACACATTTTAATCGGGAATGGTCCTATCAAGGACGGCAGTAAAAATCCTGAATGTGTGACCTAGGCATTAGCTAAAAGCGCAAAATTTAGTAACTTTGTGTAATACAGTCGTCTCGATCGTATGTACAAGTGTTATTTGAATTTTACTCACGAGGCTACACGCGTCGACGGTTCTATTGCATGGTAGCATTTACTATTTCATTCCCGCGACTGTACACGAAAAAAAAAAAATGATATGCAGAATTAAGAGGTTTAAGTTTAATTGTTTATATTTTGAATACCTATAAAACTAGACCCAAATATGCTACAATTGAATTTCAGGCCATTTATTTTGGTACCTAGAATAGTAAAATTGGTCAAGTTAAAAGAAAGCGATATCAAAATAAAGATTTATTAGTCCCCTACCGGTGTTCACACCGGAGAGGACTATAGGTTTGCCCTCCGTCCGTCCGTCCGTCTGTCTGTCCGCTCAAATCTGGATCCCGCGATAACTTAATAACTAAGCAAGCTAACTTGATGAAACTTGGTTTATGACTAGATGGCAATGTGTAGATTATGCACATTGTTTTAATTTTTTTTATTCGACTAAAATTGTGGTTGCTATGGTAACGGAAATAGTGAAAATATGGCAAAAATGGGACCCCGCGATAATTTTATAACTAAGCAAGCTAACTTGATGAAACTTGGTTTATGACTAGATGGCAATGTGTAGATTATGCACATTGAATTACTTTTTTTATTCGACTAAAATTGTGGTTGCTATGGTAACGGAAATAGTGAAAATATGGCAAAAATGGGATCCAATGATAACTTTATAACTAAGCAAGCTAACTTGATGAAACTTGGTATATGACTAGATGGCAATATGTAGATTATGCACATCATTTTAATTTTGTTCTTTGACTAAAATTGTGGTTGCTATGGTAACGGAAATAGTGAAAATATGGCAAAAAATGGGATCCCGCGACCGCGATAACTTTATAATAAATTTTATAAGGCATTTATATAGTCAGGGTGGTGATGCAGAGTGAAAGTTCTCATTTCTCATCAACAAGACTAAAGACTAAAGAAAAACATTTTGGATCAGGCAAGCTAACTAATATTAATTCTATTTCTTGCATCTGTCTTGCTTGCATGAATTGTATAGTGGGCACAGCAGAGTCAACAACTCTACATGTAAGTCTTGCTTAAATGGACATAACTTAAATATTCCCTTACATTTACTTTAACCAAAGTCTTGTTTTTCTTGGACCAAAATTCTGGTTGATGTGGTAATGGAAAAATTATGCACCTCACCGGTAGGGGACTCATGTGTTGCTTGCAACACCAGTTACTTGTTTATTTTTTGAATATGGCTTATTTCAAAAAAGTCATGCATGAGAAGTCCATACGAAAAAAAGTAAAAGGTAGGGAATTTAATATATATTCTTTCTAACGGAATTAATCTTTATATTTTTCAATGTTAGCAGAAAGTCCTATCATTCGTATCAACGAATGAAATCTAGTTATTATTCTTTTTTTCCAACCTTTTCATGTTGTTATTTCATTAAGTTGCTGAAGGTCTAGGACAAAGAAATTCTATCAACAGACACCTGAAGCAATGGCATTTTGGAATATATTATTTTTATCTTCACATGACGTCACATGACGTCAGAACTAAAAATAGCTACCAAAGTTTGTACGCGCTGTACAGCCGTCATTTATGGACGGATTGTCATGGAATTTTCACAGAAGTTATATATTAAGACCTCATTGTGCATGATTATATAGGTTTGCCAAGATTCGAAAGAACTAAGGTTCTATGACGAATCCAAGATTCGAACCAAGGACGTCGAATTTCAAATCCATATAAAAAACGTTTCTAGATGAGATAGAAAGTTGATATTTGGCGAGATTATACGTCTCTGTGTTTCCTTTGCATTTTGTAAAGATGAACGTCATATGACGTCATATGACGTCATCAAGTTGTATAGAATTTCCGATTTCTTGATGTCAATTTACTCATGTTGCAAATGCTCATAGGCAATGAAAATTTAATGTCCTATGTAGGTAATCATGAACATTTATATTCAATGTTTAAATTTTTCATATGACGTCACATGACGTCAGAACTAAAAATAGCTACCAAAGTTTGTACGCGCTGTACAGCCGTCATTTATGGACGAATTGGCATGGAATTTTCACAGAAGTTATATATTACGACCTCATTGTGCAGGATTATATAGGTTTGCCAAGATTCAAAAGAACTAAGGTTCTATGGCGAATCCAAAATTCGAATCAAGGACGTCAAATTTCAAATCCATATAAAAAACGTTTCTAGATGAGATAGAAATTTGATATTTACCGAGATTATACGTCTCTGTGTTTCCTTTGCATTTTGTAAAGATGAACGTCACATGACGTCATTTGACGTCATCAAGTTGTATAGAATTTCCGATTTCTTGATGTCAATTTACTCATGTTGCAAGGGTTCATAAACAATGGAAATTGAAAGTCCTTTGTAGGTGATCATGTTCATTTTGATCCAATGTTTAAAATTTTCATATGACGTCACATGACGTCAGAACTAAAAATAGCTACCAAAGTTTGTACGCGCTGTACAGCCGTCAGTTATGGACGGATTGGCATGGAATTTTCACAGAAGTTATATATTACGATCTCATTGTGCAGGATTATATAGGTTTGCCAAGATTCGAAAAAGCAAAGGTTCTATGGCGAATCCAAGATTCGAACCAAGGACACCAAATTTCAAATAAGTATAAAATCGTTTCTAGATGAGATAGAAAGTTGATATTTGGCGAGATTATATATCTCTGTGTTTCCTTTGTATTTTGTAAAGATGAACGTCATATGACGTCATCAAGTTGTATAGAATTTCCGATTTCTTGATGTCAATTTTCATCATGTTGCAAAGCTTCATAGACAATGCAAATTAAATGTCCTTTGTACATAATCAGGAACATTTAGATTCAATGTTTAAACTTTTCATATGATGTCACATAACGTCAGAACTATAAATAACTACCAAAGTTTGTCCGCTCTGTACAGCCGTCATTTATTGATAGATTGGCATGGAATCTTCACAGAAGTTATATATCACGACCTCATTGTGCAGGATTCTATAGGTTTGCCAAGATTCGAAAGAACTAAGGTTCTTTGACGAATCCAAGATTCGAACCAAGGACGTCAAATTTTAAATACGTATAAAATCGTTTCTAGATGAGATAGAAATTTGATATTTAGCGAGCTTATACGTCTCTGTGTTTCCTTTGCATTTTGTAAAGATGAACGTCATATGACGTCATCAAATTGAAGAGAATTTCCGATTCCTGAATGTCAATTTACTCATGTTGCAAAGGTTCATAGACAATGAAAATTTAATGTCCTATGTAGGTAATCATGAACATTAAGATTTAATGAGTAAAATTTTCATATGACATCACATGACATCAAAACTTAAAAAAGCTACCAAAGTTCATCCGCGCTGCACAGCCGTCATTTATGGACGGATTGGCATGGAATTTTCACAGAAGTTATATATTACGACTTCATTGTGCAGGATTATATAGGTTTGCCAAAATCGAAAAACACCAGGTTTGTCATGGTTTGCAGTGCAGAAAGCCCTATCTTTTGTTCAAAACAAAAGAAGTCTAGTTCTTCTTATTATACTTTTTTTCTTCCTCTTATATTTGTGTTAATTTCGAGGTGTTGTCATTGACTCAGAACAATGAAAATTTTATGGCATATATTTCAAACCATGTGCTTTCGGATGCAATGAATTTCATATTCATATGACGTCACATTACGTCAGATTTGACGTCAGGTGAAAAAGTTTGTTCGCGGTCTACAGCCATTATTTCTGGACCGATCTTCATCAAAATTTCACAGAATGTGTATGTTAGGCTCTAGTTGTGCATCCCTGTGTCCGTTTCTCAAAATTCGAAAAGTCCATGGTTCAATAGCGAATCCAAGATTCGAACCAAGGTCGTAAATTTTTAAGTGCTTATAAAATCTGTCCTATTTAAGATAGACAGTTGATATTTAGTCAGTATATAGGTCTCTAGAAGTTTTAAACATTTTGTGAAAATAAATGTCATATGACGTCACGTGACGTCATTATATGATAATGTATTTCTAATATTAACAAGAATATTTCTATATGTTGAAATTGTCGAAGGACAATGAAAATTTAATGACACATGCTTCAAATGCTGAAATTTTGATTTCTATGAATTTCATATGCCTATGACGTCATATGACGTCACACTTGAAATATGCAACACAAGTTTGTACGCGGTCTACAGCCATTGTTTATGAACCGATTTTCATCAAATTTTCACAGAATGTGTATATTAAGTTCTAGTTGTGCATCTCGGTGTCCGTTTTTCAAAATTCGAAAAGTCCATGGTTCAATAGCGAATCCAAGATTCGAACCAAGGTCGTAAATTTTTAAGTGCTTATAAAATCTGTCCTATTTAAGATAGAAAGTTGATATTTAGTCAGTATATAGGTCTCTAGAAGTTTTAAACATTTTGTGAAAATAAATGTCATATGACGTCACGTGACGTCATTATATGATAATGTATTTCTAATATTAACAAGAATATTTCTATATGTTGAAATTGTCGAAGGACAATGAAAATTTAATGACACATGCTTCAAACGCTGAAATTTTGATTTCTATGAATTTCATATGCCTATGACGTCATATGACGTCACACTTGAAATATGCAACACAAGTTTGTACGCGGTCTACAGCCATTGTTTATGAACCGATTTTCATCAAATTTTCACAGAATGTGTATATTAAGTTCTAGTTGTGCATCTCGGTGTCCGTTTTTCAAAATTCGAAAAGTCCATGGTTCTATAGCGAATTCAAGATTCGAACCAAGGTCGTAAATTTTTAAATGCTTATAAAATCGGTCCTTTTTGAGATAGAAAAGTGATATTTGGTCAGTATATAGGTCTCAGGGAGTTTTAAAGATTTTGTGAAAATAAACGTCATATGACGTCACGTGACGTTATTATATGATAATGTATTTCTAATATTAACAAGAGTATTTCTATATGTTGAAATTGTCGAATTGCAATGAAAATTTAAGGACAAATGATCCAGACGCTGAAATTTCGATTTCAATGATTTTCAGAAGCCTATGACGTCATATGACGTCACATTTGAAATTGACTACGAAAGTTTTAACACGGTCCAGAGCCATTATTAATGGGCCGATTTTCATCAAAATTTCACAGAATGTGTATATTACGTTCTTATTGTGTATACCGGTGTACTTTTTTCAAAATTCGAAAAGTCCATGCATCTATGGCGGATCCAATATTCGAAACAAGGACGTCAATTCTTAAATGCTTATAAAAACTGTCCTATTTGAGATAGAAAGTTGAAATTTTGTCAGTTAGTAGGCCTCTGGGCGCCTTAACAATTATGTAAAAATAAACGTCATATGACGTCAGGTGACGTCATTTTTTTATTATTATTATTCTTTTCTTCTTCCTAACTAAACGCTTATTTTAATATGTTGCAATAGTCCTAGGACGATGAAATTTTTATGGGTTATTAGGCACGTGAGGAAATTTTGATTTCACCCCTACTGCATATATGTAGCCATATCTCAATAAAGATCGATTTTTGTAAATATATGTATGAATAAGAATTATAGCTGAATAATTGACGTTTCCAAAGATATTTAGTTTATTAAAATTGGTTTACGCAATACAAAGTTATAAGCAAAAAAACTAAATGAAATGAAGCTAATTTTGCTGATAATATGCTGTTTTCTTGAGGTTTAACAGTCAATATCTCAGAAACGAATGAAGATAAGTTTATACATTATGCGTATAAAATGTAGCATGTTTTAAGATCTTTCTAACGGTACCAAGTTTATTGAAATTGGACTTCATATAAGAAAGTTACATGGAAAATAAGATATTCCATAATCATGCATCATAAAAATATGGAAAAGGTCACGCGCAGGGGTCACCAAGCTTAAATACTTGCGCAACGACTTAAAAAAAAAAAAAAAAATATCAAATTGCAATTGATGGGCTATATCTTGATTTTGTTTTTTGTTTTTTTGTTGTTGTTTTTTGTCGAATGTTGACTGTTTCCAAAATAAGCATTGAAGTTAATACATGTACAACGGCACAAGACAAAAATCCGTATTTGCAACACTATGTAGCTAGCGAGCAGTTTGCAAGCCTTGAAAAATCCACACGCAGCCCCACATTTTAGACCATCTAAAAACTGCATTGTTATGCTAACGATATTCATATTGCATCAGTTTGTAGGCTGGGATGTTACCTTTCAAAATATCACCATAGTTCGAAATTCCAGGAATTTATGGCAAAACTACGGAAGCCCAAACACGCCAAAATCGCTAAATACGATTAACTACGTTACAGGTGTCGAAAGGATATAGCACTATACAAATATTCAATACTTCTTCCTAATGAGGCTAAAATTAAACAAGGTTACAACTGAGCTGGAGTGATGAAATTCTATGTGTGATGAAAGTTAGAAACTTACATTTGAACACTGTTTCATTTTTCTTTCATGTCATATGACATAGTATAAATGTTGTATGTAAACTACATGTGCAAGATATGGGCGGACTTTTATTAAAATTCACAGAATGTGTTCTATTTGTGCTATTTTATATAGAAATAGAGGAGATAGAAAGTTGCAATTTGGACAGATTATCTATTATGTCATCTTCTATATATACTATATAAAGCAGATGTTGCAGAAAGTCCTATCATTCGTTTAAACGAATGACATCTAGTTAGGACTTTCTGCCCTTTCAGCAGAAAGTCCTATTGGGTTTGTTATGTTTTTTATTATTAGGACTTTCTGCCCTTTCGGCAGAAAGTCATATTGGGTTTGTTATGTTTTTTATTAGGGCTTTCTGCCTCAAGCAGAAAGACCTTTTGGGTTTGTTATGTTTTTTCTTCTTATTATTATTATTCTACTTTTTTCTTCCTTTTGAGGTTCAAATTAAAACAGGTTGCCGATGAGCTAGCAGCATGATATTTTAATAATATACACAGTGACTTTGGCGATTTTGATCGACATAATTTATTTCTTCATGTGACGTCACATGACGTCAGGGCTGAAAAAAGCTACAAAAGCTTGTACGCGCTCTACAGCCGTCATGATTGGACCGATTTACTAGATTTTTTCACAGAATGTATATATTATGTTCTTGTTGTGCAGGATTATATACGTTTTGCAATATTTGAAAAGATCAAGGATCTATGGCTGAACCAAGTTTCGAACTTTGGACCAGAAAATGTATTGATGTATTACGAAGCACTCAGATAAGCTAGAAACATGAAATTTGGACAGAATATGTGTCCTATTGATTTCTTTAAGTTCTGAGAAGATTGACGTCGTATGACGTAAAATGACGTCATGACGCGTTATCAAATTTTGTATCCAAAATATACGGTTTTTTAGCACTGGAAGACAAAGTTTTTGACCGATTTGCATAAAATTTTCACTGAAGGTGCAACATAGCCTCTATTGTCATCAGTCACTTCCACTTCCGGAAAATAGCTAAGGTTTAAGGTCACATGTCAATTATCGGTTTTTTCTTCGGCCTTAAATATCTCAAAAACGAAAAATATTTTATCGAGACACTATGCATATAATTTGTAGTGCTTTAAAATGCCTTTCAGACGATATATAGTTTTTGAAGATCGGGGTTGAATCAGTTGAGTTATTGCAGAAAAACAAAAATGCTGCAACCCTAAGCGCACTTAACTACTTATATCTCGATAATTATTGATTTTTGTTAATAAGAGTATGAATATAATTTGTAGATCAATGCCCGGCCGTTCTTTTGGTGTTTAAATTTTAAAGATTGACCTAATATTCATTAAGTTATAACGAAAAACAAAACGATATGAACATATTTATCCCCGATTTTTGCCGTATGCTCAAGGTTTAAACGCCCGTAGCTACAAAGTGTTTAAAGATACATAAAATTATGAAGCGAAGGAATTGTGGGAAATGAAAAGACCTTTCTAAGGCTTAATATAAGGAAGTTACATGAAAACTAAGAATGCAGTAAAACCGTTCTTTCATGCACTCCCGCAGTACGTCCCGATCACTTGATTCCTTTTTTTTCGAAGAAACTAATGATTTTTTAAAAATAACATACATTTTTTTTTTTGCATGATGCAATGTGGTTCTAATGATATGCAGATTTTAATGATCGGACCATAAATTATTAAGCTATTTGTCGAAAGGCAATAATAGACATGAACATCTTTTTGCCGATTTTTGCCGTTTTCTTTAAAAATAACTTTCTATATCTCAGAGCCCGTAATAGAAAAGTTGAAACATGAAACACGTGAAATGTTGGAAATTAAAAGGCCTTTCTAATGGTACCTTGCGTTTGAAAATTGGACATCGGATATCCTATAAGGAAGTTAGATGAGAAATAAGAATTCATTTAAACCGTTCTTTTATGCATTTCTGCAGTTAATCCCTATCTTTTGATTGTTTTTTTTTTCTAGAAACTATTAATTTTTGAAAATAACATAAAGAACAGTATTATTAGCGTGATGCAATGCGGTTCTAATGGTATGCAGATTTTAATGATCGGACCATTAATTATAAAGTTATTTGTCGAAGGGCAATAATAGACATAAACATCGTTTTGCCGATTTTTTTGCCGTTTCTTTGAAAAATAACTTTCTATATCTTAGAGCACGTAACAGAAAAGTTGAAATATGAAACACGTGAAATGTTGGAAATATAAAGGCCTTTCTTTTTAGCTCACCTGAGCACTTGTGCTCGGGTGAGCTTTTCTGGTTGCCTTTTGTCCGTCGTGCGTCGTCAGTCGTCCGTCGTCAACAATTGCTTGTGAACACTCTAGAGGCCACAGTTTTGTCCCAATCTTCATGAAACTTGGTCAGGATGTTTGTCTACATGATATCTCGGATGAGTTCGAAATTGGGTCATGTGGGGTCAAAAAATAGGTCACTAGTTAAAAATTTAGAAAAACATTGTGAACACTCTAGAGGCCACAGCTTTGGCCCAATCTTCATGAATCTTGGTCAGGATGTTTGTCTATATGATATCTCGGACGAGTTTGAAATTGGGTCATGTGGGGTCAAAAACTAGGTCACCAACTCAAATCTTAGAAAAACCTTCTGAACAATCTAGAGGCCACAGTTTTAACCCAATCGTCATGAAAGTTGGTAAGGATGTTTGACTATATGATATCTCGGATGAGTTCGAAATTGGGTCATGTGGGGCCAAAAACTAGGTCACCAGGTCAAATCTTAGAAAAACCTTGTGAACACTCTAGAGGCCACAGTTTAAACCCAATCTTCATGAAACTTGGTCAGGATGTTGTCTACATGATATCTCGGATGAGTTCGAAATTGGGTCATGTGGGATCAAAAAATAGGTCACTAGGTCAAATCTTAGAAAAACATTGTGAACAGTCTACAGGCCACAGTTTTAACCCAATCTTCATGAAACTTGGTCAGGATGTTTGTCTACATGATATCTCGGATGAGTTCGAAATTGGGTCATGTGGGATCAAAAAATAGGTCACTAATTAAAAATTTAGAAAAACATTGTGAACAGTCTACAGGCCACAGTTTTGGCCCAATCTTTATAAAATTTGATCAGGATGTTTGTCTACATGATATCTCAGATGAGTTCGAAATTGGGTCACGTGGGATCAAAAACTAGGTCACCGGGCCACAGTTTTAGCCCAATCTTCATGAAAAATGATCAGGGTGTTTGTCTACATATCTTGGATGAGTTCGAAATGGGTAATGTGGGGTCAAAAACTAGGTCATCAGGTCAAATCTTATCAAAACCTTGAGAACACTCTACAGGCCTACATTTTTGTCCCAGTCTAAATTAAAATTGATATTAGGTCAGGAGTTATGCCCCTTTTAATATTGAAAAAAGCTAGATTTCACTTTGTCATTGTCACTTTAAAATTAAAATTATAACTGAAAACAAAGAAACATATTCCCTTTTGAATGCAATGACTTTAAAATTTAAATTATGTTATATGACATCACAGATTTCCTCTGCTATTTATTTATGTTTGCACTCTACAGCTATCAATTCGGGACGGATTTTCTTCAATTTTTGAAGACGGTGTATTTCAGAAAACTCAAAAAGTATGATCAGGTTTGACATGGTGTGCAGTGCAGAAAGCCCTTTCTTTTGTCCAGAACAAAAGAAGTCTAGTTATTCTTATTCTTATTCTTTTTTTCTTCCTCTTGTATTTGTGTTAATTTCGGTATGTTGCCAATGGCCCAGAACAATGAAAATTTTATGGCATATATTTAAAACCATGAACTTTCGAATGCAATGAATTTCATATTCATATGACGTCACATAACGTCAGATTTGACGTCAGGTGAAAAAGTTTGTACGCGGTCTACAGCCATTATTTATGGACCGATTTTCATCAAAATTTTACAGAATGTGTTTGTTAGGCTCTAGTTGTGCATCACGGTGTCCGTTTTTCAAAATTCGAAAAGTCCATGGTTCTATAGCGAATCCAAGATTCGAACCAAGGTCGTAAATTTTTAAATGCTTATAAAATCTGTCCTATTTAGGATAGAAAGTTGATATTTAGTCAGTATATAGGTCTCTAGAAGTTTTAAACATTTTGTGAAAATAAATGTCATATGACGTCACGTGACGTCATTATATGATAATGTTTTTCTAATATTAACAAGGGTATTTCTATATGTTGAAATTGTCGAAGGGCAATGAAAATTTAATGACATATGCTTCAAATGCTGAAATTTTGAGTTCTATGATTTTCATATGCCTATGACGTCATATGACGTCACACTTGAAATATGCAACAAAAGTTTGTACGCGGTCTTTAGCCATTGTTTATGAACCGATTTTCATCAAATTTTCACAGAATGTGTATATTAAGTTCTAGTTGTGCATCTCGGTGTCCGTTTTTCAAAATTCGAAAAGTCCATGGTTCTATAGCGAATCCAAGATTCGAACTAAGGTCGTAATTTTTTAAATGCTTATAAAATCTGTCCTATTTCAGATAGAAAGTTGATATTTAGTCAGTATATAGGTCTCTAGAAGTTTTAAACATTTTGTGCAAATAAATGTCATATGACGTCACGTGACGTCATTATATGATAATGTATTTCTAATATTAACAAGAGTATTTCTATATGTTGAAATTGTCGAAGGGCAATGAAAATTTAATGACACATGCTTCAATCGCTGAAAGTTTGATTTTTATGATTTTCATATGCCTATGACGTCATATGACGTCACACTTGAAATATGCTACAAAAGATTGTACGCGGTCCAGAGCCATTGTTTATGAACCGATTTTCATCAAATTTTCACAGAATGTGTATATTAAGTTCTAGTTGTGCATCTCGGTGTACGTTTTTCAAAATTCGAAAAGTCCATGGTTCTATAGCGAATTCAAGATTCGAACCAAGGTCGTACATTTTTAAATGCTTATAAAATCGGTCCTATTTGAGATAGAAAAGTGATATTTGGTCAATATATAGGTCTCTAAGAGTCTTAAACATTTTGTGAAAAGAAACGTCATATGACGTCACGTGACGTCATTATATGATAATGTATTTATAATATTAACAAGAGTATTTCTATATGTTGAAATTGCCAAAGGGCAATGAAAATTTAATGACGTGAGGAAATTTTGATTTCACCCCTACTGCATATATGTAGCCATATCTCAATAGATATCGATTTTTGTAAATATATGTATGAATAAGAAGTATAGCTGAATAATTGACGTTTCCAAAAATATTTAGTTTATTAAAACTGGTTTACGCAATACAAAGTTATAAGCAAGAAAACTAAATGAAATGAAGCTAATTTTGCTGATAATATGCTGTTTTCTTGAGGTTTAACAGTCAATATCTCAGAAACGACTGAAGATAAGTTTATACATTATGCGTATAAAATGTAGCATGTTTTAAGAGCTTTCTAACGGTACCAAGTTTATTGAAATTGGACTTCATATAAGAAAGTTACATGGAAAATAAGATATTTCATAATCATGCATCATAAAAATATGGAAAAGGTCACGCGCAGGGGTCACCAAGCTTAAATACTTGCGCAACGACTTAAAAAAAAAAAAAAAAAAAAAAAAAAAAAATTGCAATTGATCGGCTATATCTTGATTTTGTTGTTGTTGTTTTTTTTTGTTTTTTTTTTTGTCGAATGTTGACTGTTTCCAAAATAAGCATTGAAGTTAATACATGTACAACGGCACAAGACAAAAATCCGAATTTGCAACACTATGTAGCTAGCGAGCAGTTTGCAAGCCTTGAAAAATTCACACGCAGCCCCACATTTTAGACCATCTAAAAACTGCATTGTTATGCTAACGATATTCATATTGCATCAGTTTGTAGGCTGGGATGTTACCTTTCAAAATATCACCATAGTTCGAAATTCCAGGAATTTATGGCAAAACTACGGAAGCCCAAACACGCCAAAATCGCTAAATACGTTTAACTACGTTACAGGTGTCGAAAGGATATAGCACTATACACATATTCAATACTTCTTCCTACTGAAGTAGATGTTGCAGAAAGTCCTATCATTCGTTTAAACGAATGACATCTAGTTAGGACTTTCTGCCTAAAGCAGAAAGTCCTATTGGGTTTGTTATGTTTATTAGGACTTTCTGCCTAAAGCAGAAAGTCCTATTGGGTTTGTACTGTTTATTCTTCTTCTTCTTATTATTAGGACTTTCTGCCTACAGGCAGAAAGTCATATTGGGTTTGTACTGTTTTTTTATTATTCTTCTGCTTCTTCTTCTTCTTCTTATTCTTTTTTTTCTTCCTCTTATATTTGTGTTAATTTCGAGGTGTTGCCATTGACTCAGAACAATGAAAATTTTATGGCATATATTTCAAACCATGAGCTTTCCGATGCAATGAATTGTATATTCATATGACGTCATATAACGTCAGATTTGACGTCAGGTGAAAAAGATTGTACGCGGTCTACAGCCATTATATCTGGATCGATTTTCATCAAAATTTCACAGAATGTGTATGTTAGGCTCTAGTTGTGCATCCCGGTGTCCGTTTTTCCAAATTCGAAAAGGCAAATGTTTTATGGCGAATCCAAGATTCGAACTAATGACGTCAAATTTCAAATGCGTATAAAATCGCTTCCAGAAAAGCTAGAAAGCTGAGATTTAGGCTGAATTTTAGTTTCCAGATCTTCTATACATTCTGAAAAGATGAACGCCATATGACGTCACATGACGTCATAATGCTCTTAAAACTTTTGTATTAAAACTTAACGGTTTTTTTAAGCCCTGTAGGCTTTATTTTTTGCATGATTTACTTGAAATTTTGTCTGAAGATGCAGTATTAGAATCTATAGAGCAATGTTACTTCCGTTTCCGGAAAATCCCAAAGGTCAAGGTCATATATCAATTATCGGGTTTTTCTTCGGCCTTAAATATCTGAAAAACGGTAAATATTCAATCGAGACACTATGCGTATAATTTGTAGTGCTTAGAAAGACCTTTCAGATGATATTTAGTTTTTGATGATCGGGGTTGAATCGGTTGAGTTACGGCGGAAAAAACAAAATTCGGTAACCCTCAGTGTGTTTCATAGTTTATATCTCGAAATCCTTTGATTTTTGAAGATATGATGATGAATATTATTTGTAGAGCAATGTTTGTTGATAATGCTGTTTCAAGAGGTTTAAGAGCTTGTATCTCAAAAAGTATTAAAAATATTCATATAGATAAAGCGTGTGAAATGTAGAGAATTTTAAGACGATTATTTTTGTACCTAAAGTTTTGAAATTGATCCAAGTATAAGGAAGTTACATCAAAAATAAGAATTTAAACATGTAGAATTTCAGCGATTTTGTCGTTATGTAAGAGTTTCACGACTTATATCTTAAGAATCATTAGAAATAAGTTTTACATTAAGCAAGTGAGATGTAGAGACTTTTAAGAAGATTATTTTGGCACCTAGAGTTTTGAAATTGATCAAGAAATAAGGAAGTTACATAAAAATACGAATAAAGCCATTTGTAAGAATTTTCATAAAATATCCTACTTTCGCTTTCACCTTAATTGAAGCATTTTCGGAAAATGTAAGTTTACAGATATGTATTAGTCATATAAATTGAAAAAAAAAACTTTTTACTTATATCATATTGATATTACTAGCTAAACAGGTGTACCGTTCCCGGTGGCCGAGTGTTTAGAGCGTCCGCCTCGGGAGCGGGAGGTCGTGGGTTCGATACCAAAGTCGTAAAAAATGGTACTGTTATAGCTCCCTTGCTTGACACTTAGCATATAAGGGTAGTTGCAGGACTGGTTGGCCCGTATCAGAATAATGTGACCGGGTGTGGCATCAAGCCACATGTCTACGACGTGATACTGCAGTGTGGCAGCACTATATCTGTCTTATGTAGGCATCGTCTCCAAATGACATGAAATACTGTCGGTGGGACGTTAAACCGAACAAACAAACAAATTAAACAAGTGTTGACAATGATTTAATGTTTTGTCAAATCATTTTTTTACGTTATGAATGATAACCTATGTGAAAATATATGTTATAGTACAATGTAATTTCAGCATTGTGTTACCCATAATCCTTTGAGCGTTTTGACACATGTCATTTAGACCGTTGTTGAAACATTGCAATTTCCCGACTTTATTGTTGCATCTATCGATAAATGTTGTACAAGCTATATTCCAAATTTATGATAAATGATAACCTATGTGAAAATATATGTTATAGTACAATGTAATTTAATTGCCAGCTTGAGATACCATGAGCGTGTATAAGTGTAGACGTTTTAAACAAAATGATCAACACATGTCATCCGTTCAAGACGCTGCAAGCTAATTTGTCTGTAATGCGGCGTTCACACAGTGTCGATTATGGCTCCCGTTTGAGATCAGACAGCGCTACGACACGAAAAGCGAAAAAGTCGGATTACTATCCTCAATGTCCTATCATTGTCTGAACGCAGTCGTATATGTTCGTAACAGAGTCCTACGGATCGGGAATGGTCCGGAGAGGTCGGCCAAGCACTCCTGACAGTTAGGTTTCGTCCCGTAACATTCGGGAAACTCCGCCGATTTTGTCTAGTCGGATTACAATCGTGACTATGTCGTGACAAATTCTGCTGTATCGGATCAGAATCGGATTGAGAACGGGATAATCGGGACGAATTCTGCTGGAAACGGCTGGATCGGGACGCCTCCTGAACAATATCTGATTGTTGTCGTGATTAAATAATGTTTTTTACAAATTTTAATAAAAGTTTGAATTTCCAGCCACGAATCACAGGATCTTGATCAGACTTTTGACACAATTTAATCGGGAATGGTCCTATCAAGGACGGCAGTAAAATCCTGAATGTGTGACCTAGGCCACAGGGACTTGTCCCATACACACACACACACCCCCACACACACCACACACACACACACACACACACACTGTACATACACTATCAATAAGGGTGGACATCTTTCAGGGTCGACTCGCTTCAACTCCGTTTTTTCAAATCATTCAAATAAATCTATGAAGTTAACATACGGAATCACTCAAATAAATATTTCTCTATCGAAATTACAAAATTGTCGTGAAAATAATCCTCCTTTGTATGTTTAAAATGTTTGAAATATATGCGAATCCGAGAAAAGGACAACAACTGGACCAGCAGCGCAGTACATTTCGGGATGATTCGGATTTTTACGCTGCGAAATTGTCAGCGATATTGCGATTATTTTCCCGCAATCTATCAAACCGTTAAATTTAAATTATTAAAGGGCTGACTATCAGGCGTTGAAAGAAAGAAAAAACCCAGGCAGTATGGAGAAATCAGCTGTATTCTTGGTAATTTTCTGTTGTAAAATCAATTATTTAAAGACTTAGATATAAAATCACTTGTCTGTAAGTGTGTGTTTTAAATTGAAATAAATATCACAGGGATTTGAGTTCAGTAATTTAAAATAAAATTCTGAAAATAATAGTACTCCATATATACAAAACATATTTTTTTCTATATATACGGAATACAAATTCTACTGAACTTCACTTTACTTTACTATTTCATTCCCGCGACTGTAAATGAAAAATAAAAAAAAATATGCAGAATTAAGAGGTTTAAGTTTAATTGTTATATTTGAATACCTATAAAACTAGACCCAAATATGCACAAATGGAATTTCAGGCCATTTATTTTGGTACCTAGAAAGTAAAATTGGTCAAGTTATAAGAAAGCGATATCAAAATAAAGATTTATTAGTCCCCTACCGGTGTTCACACCGGAGAGGACTATAGGTTTGCCCTCCGTCTGTCCGTCCGTCTGTCTGTCCGCTCAAATCAGGATCCCGCGATAACTTAATAACTAAGCATGCTAACTTGATGAAACTTGGTTTATGACTAGATGGCTGTGTAGATTATGCACTTTGTTTTATTTTATTTTATTCGACTAAAATTGTGGTTGCTATGGTAACGGAAATAGTGAAAATATGGCAAAAAAAATGGGATCCCGCGATAACTTTATAACTAAGCAAGCTAACTTGATGAAACTTACTTGGAACTAGATGGCAATGTGTAGATTATGCACATTGTTTTATTTTTTTTATTCGACTAAAATTGTGGTTGCTATGGTAACGGAAATAGTGAAAATATGGCAAAAAAAATGGGATCCCGCGATAACTTTATAACTAAGCAAGCTAACTTGATGAAACTTACTTGGAACTAGATGGCAATGTGTCGATTATGCACGTTGTTTTATTTTTGTTCTTCAACTAAAATTGTTGTTGCTATGTTAATGGAAATAGTGAAAATATGGCAAAAATGGGATCCCATGATAACTTTATAACTAAGCAAGCTAACTTGATGAAACTTGGTATATGACTAGATGGCAATATGTAGAATTATGCACATCATTTTAAATTTTGTTCTTTGACTAAAAATTGTGGTTGCTATGGTAACGGAAAATAGTGAAAATATGGCAAAAAAATGGGATCACGCGACCGCGATAACTTTAATAATAAATTTATAAGGCATGTATATAGTCAGGGTGGTGATGCAGAGTGAAAGTTCTCATTTCTCATCAACAAGACTAAAGAGTAAAGAAAAACATTTTGGATCAGGCAAGCTAACTAGTATTAATTCTATTTCTTGCATCTGTCTTTGCTTGCATGAATTGTAATAGTGGGCACAGCAGAGACAAACAACTCTACATGTAAGTCTTGCTTAAATGGACATAACTTAAATAATACCTTACATTTACTTTAACCAAAGTCTTGTTTTTCTTGGACCAAAATTCTGGTTGCTGTGGTAATGGAGAATTATGCACCCACCGTAGGGGGACTCAAGTGTTGCTTGCAACACCAGTTACTTGTTTATTTTTGGAATATGGCTTATTTCAAAAAGTTCATGCATGAGAAGTCCATACGAAAAAAAAAAGTAAAAAGGTAGGAATTTAATATATATTCTTTCTAACGGAATTAATCTTTATATTTTTCAATGTTAGCAGAAAGTCCTATCATTCGTATCAACGAATGAAATCTAGTTATTAATTATTCTTTTTTTCTTCCAACTAAACGCTTATTTTCTATGTTGCAATACTCCTAGGACGATGAAATTTTTATGACTTATTAGCCACGTCAGGAAATTTTGATTTCTATGATTTTCATATGCCTATGACGTCAAATGACGTCACATTTGAAATAGCTACAAAAGTTTGTACGCGGTCTACAGCCATTGTTTGTGAACCGATTTTCATCAAATTTTCACAGATTGTGTATATTAAGTTCTAGTTGTGCATCCCGGTGTCCGTTTTTTCAAAATTCGAAAAGTCCATGGTTCTATAGCGAATCCAGATTCGAACCAAGGTCGGAAATTTTAAATGCTATAAAAATCTGTCCTATTTAAGAAAGAAAGTTGATATTTAGTCAGTATATAGGTCTCTAGAAGTTTTAAAAATTTTGTGAAAATATTTCTCATATGACGTCACGTGACGTCATTATATGATAATGTAATTTCTAATATTAACAAGAATATTTCTATATGTTGAAATTGTCGAAAGGCAATTGAAAATTTAAAGACACATGCTTCAAACGCTGAAATTTTGATTTCTATGATTTTCATATGCCTTTTGACGTCATATGACGTCACACTGGAAATATGCAACAAAAGTTAGTACGCGGTCTACAGCCATTGTTTATGAACCGATTTTCATCAAATTTTCACAGAATGTGTATATTAAGTTCTAGTTGTGCATCCCGGTGTCCGTTTTTTCAAAATTCGGAAAGTCCAAGGTTCTATAGCGATTCCAAGATTCGAACCAAGGTCGTAAATTTTCAAATTCTTATAAAATCGGTCCTATTTGAGATAGAAAGATGATATTGGGTCAGTATATAGGTCTCTGGGAGTCTTAAACTTTTGTGAAAATAAATGTCATATGACGTCACGTGACGTCATTATATGATAATGAAATTTCTAATTCTAACAAGATTATTTCTATATCTTGAAATTAAAGAAGGCAAAGAAAATTAATGCCGCATGCTTCAGATGCTGTAATTTCGATTTCAAAAGATTTTCAGAAGCCTAGACGTCATATGACGTCACCTTGAAAAAATGCAACAAAAGTTTGTACGCGGTCCAGAGCCATTGTTTTTTGAACCGATTTCATCAAATTTCACAGAATGTGTTATATTACGTTCTTATTGTGTATAACCGGTGTCCGTTTTTCAAAATTCGAAAAGTCCAAGCATATATGGCGGATCCAAGATTCGAACCAAGACGTCAATATTTAAATGCATTTTAAAAACTGTCCTATTTGAGATAGAAAGTTGAAATTTTGTCAGTTAGTGGGTCTCTGGGTGTCTTAACAATTATGTGAAAATAAACGTCATATGACGTCACGTTGACGTCATTTTGTTATTATTATTATTCTTTCTTCTTCCTAACTAAACGCTTATTTAAAATGTTGCAAAAGTCCTAGGACGATGAAATGTTTATGGGTTATTAGGCACGTGAGGAAATTTGATTTCCACCCTACTGCATATATGTAGCCATATCTCAATAAATATCGATTTTTGTAAAATAAAATGTATGAATACGAATTATAGCTGAATAATTGCGTTTCCAAAGATATTTAGTTTATTAAAATTGGTTTACGCAATACAAAGTTATAAGCAAAAAAACTAAATGAATGAAGCTAATTTTGCTGATAATATGCTGTTTTCTTGAGGTTTAACAGTCAATATCTCAGAAACGACTGAAGATAAGTTTATACATTATGCATGTAAAATGTAGCATGTTTTAAGAGCTTTCTAAGGGTACCAAGTTATTGAAATTGGACTTCATATAAGAAAGTTACATGGAGAATAAAATATTTCATAATCATGCATCATAAAAATATGGAAAAGGTCACGCGCAGGGGTTCACCAAGCTAAAATAGTTGCGCACGACGCAGCCCCCATTTTAGACCATCTAAAAACTGCATTGTTATGCTAACGATATTCATATTGCATCAGTTTGTAGGCTGGGATGTTACCTTTCAAAATATCACCATAGTTCGAAATTCCAGGAATTTATGGCAAAACTAGGGAAAAAGCCCAAACACGCCAAAATCGCTAAATACGATTAAACAACGTTACAGGTGTCGAAAGGATATAGCACTATACAAATATTCAATACTTCTTCCTAATGAGGCTAAAATTAAACAAGGTTACAACTGAGCTGGAGTGATGAAATTCTATGTGTGATGAAAGTTAGAAACTTACATTTGAACACTGTTCCTTTTTTCTTTCATGTCAATGACATAGTATAAATGTTGTATGTAAACTACATGTGCAAGATATGGGCGGACTTTTATTAAAATTCACAGAATGTGTTCTATTTGTGCTATTTTTATATAGAAATAGAGGAGATAGAAAGTTGCAATTTGGACAGTTTATCTATTATGTCATCTTCAATATATACTATATAAAGCAGATGTTGCAGAACAGTCCTATCATTCGTTTAAAGAATGACATCTAGTTATTATTTTTATTAGGACTTCTGCCCTTTCGGCAAAAGTCCTTAGGGTTTGTTATGTTTTTTATTATACTTATTCTTCTTATTCTTTTTTTCTTCTCTTGTATTTGTGTTAATTTCGATTGTTGCCAATGGCCCCAGAACAATGAAAATTTTATGGCATATATTTCAAACCATGAGCTTTCGAATGCAATGAATTTCATATTCATATGACGTAAATATTAAGTCAGATTTGACGTAAGGTGAAAAAGTTTGACGGGGTCTACAGCCATTATTTCGGTCCGATTTTCATCAAAATTTCACAGAATGTGTATGTTAGGCTCTAGTTGTGCCTTCCGGTGTCCGTTTTTCAAAATTCGAAATGGCAATGGTTCTATGGCGAATCCAAGATTCGCACCATTGACGTCAAATTTAAATGCGTATAAATATGCTTACAAATGAGCTAGAAAGATGATATTTGGACAGAATAAAGTCTCAAGGGTTACTTACATTCTCTGAAGAAGAACGTCATATGACGTCATATGAGTCATGTGGTGAAAGGTAATTTCTAATATTTACGTGTTAATTTTTATATGTTGTACAAGTCTGAGCACCTTGAAAATTTAATAGCATATGCTTCAGATAGAACTGTTTGCATTTCAATAATTTTCATTTGACTATTTACGTGCTTTGACGTCAAACTTGACGTTTGTCTAAAAATGTTTGTACGCGGTCTACAGCCATTATTTCTGGGCCGATTTCATCAAAATTTCACAGAATGCGTATTTTAGGCTCTAGTTGTGCTTCCGGTGTCCTGCTTTTCAAAAATTCGAAAATGCAATAGTTCTATGGCGAATCCAAGATTCGAACCATTGACGGTCAAAATTTTAAAAAAGCGTATAAAATCGCTTACAAATGAGCTAGAAAGATGATTTTTTGGACAGAATATAAATCTCGAGGGTTACTTTATATTCTCTGAAGATGAAACGTCCCTATGACGTCATATGATGTCATGAGGTGAAAGGTAATTTCTAATTTTTATGTGTTAATTTTTATATGTTGTTTACGTCCAAGCACCTTGAAAATTTAATGCATTTGCTTCAGATAGAACTGTTTCCATTTCAATAATTTTCATTTGACTATGACGTGCTTTGACGTCAAACATTTACGTCGTCTAAAAATGTTTGTTACGCGGTCTACAGCCATTATTTCTGGGCCGATTTTCATCAAAATTTCACAGAATGCGTATGTAAAGGGTCTAGTTGTGCCTTCCGGTGTTTCCCCTTTTCAAATTCGAAAATGCAATAGTTTCTATGGCGAATCCAAGATTCGAACCCTTGACGTCAAATTTAAAAATGGCGTATAACATCGCATTTCAAATGAGCTAGAAAGATGAAATTGGACAGAATAATAAATCTCGAAATTTACTTTATATTCTCTGAAGATGAACGTCATATGACGTCATATGATGTCATGGGTGAAAGGTAATTTCTAATTTTTATGTGTTTTAAATTATATATGTTGTTTACGTCCGAGCACCTTGAAAATTTAATAGCATTTGCTTCAGATAGAACTGTTTCCATTTCAATAATTTTCATTTGACTATGACGTGTTTTGACGTCAAAATTGACGTCGTCCCAAAAAGTTGTACGCGGTCTACAGCCATTATTTCTGGGCCCAATTTTCATTAATATTTCACAGAATGTGTATGTTAAAGTCTAGTTGTACATCCGGAGTCCGTTTTTCCAAATTCGAAAATGCAAAGGTTTTATGGGGCGGATCCAAAATTCGAACCAATGACGTCAAAATTTCAAATACGTATAAAATCGTTTCCAGATGAGTTAGAAATATAATATTATATTTGGATAGTATTATAAGTCTCCAAGAGTGCTTTACATTCTATGAAGATGAACGTCACATGACGTCATATGACGTCATAAGGTCAAAATAATTTCTGATATATACGCGTTAATTTAAATATGTTGTTTACTTCCCAGGACCATGGAAATCTAATGGTATGTACATCAATCCGTTTGCTTTAGAATGCAATGTAATTCATATTAATGAGACGTTATATCACGTAGATTTGACGTCAGGACAAAAAGGTTTTACGCGGTGTCCCAGCCATTATTTTTGGACCGATTTTCATCAAAATTTCACAGAATGTATAGTAACGCTCTATATGTGTATCCCGGGCCCCTTTTTTTTACAATTCGAAAAAGCAATGGTTCAAATGGCGAATCCAATTTCGAACCATTGCACGTCAAATTTCAAATACGTATAAAATCGCTTCCAGATGATTTAGAAAGTTGATTTTTGGGACTGAATATTAGTCTTTGAGACTTATTCATATTCTGTGAGGATTCACGTCATTTGACGTCATAAGGTCAAAACGAATGTTAATCTATCTAGGCGTTAATTTCTATATGTTGCAAGTTGTTAAGGAGCATGAAAAAATTACTTGATATATTCAAAATACTTAATATTTCATTTCATTGATTTTCTTATGCCTATGACGTCACATGACATCAAACTGACGCTGTCTACACAAGCTTTATGCGGTCTTCGGCAATTATTACAGGCTGAAATTCGAATTGTAAGCATTTTTAAATAAATTTGATTTGTAACAAGATTATAAAAATAATCCAAGTTAAATAAACTCGATATAAAAAAATGATTTTTCAGTTACTTTTGCCATATCCTCCCAGTTAAAAGGTTATATTTTTCAAAGTTTATTTAAGTTAATGGCCTTTACAAAAGCAAGTTAAAGGCTGGAATTTCATATCTTTTTACTTTTATAGTTTTAAGTGTTTAACAAATGTAGCAGAAAGTCCTATCATTCGTATCAACGAATGAAATTCTATTATTATTATTCTTTTTCTTCCTAACTAAACGTTTAATTTTATATGTTAAATAGTCCTAGGACGATGAATTTTTATGGCTTTTAGCACGTGAGGAATTTTGATTTCAATGATTTCAGCACCTATGACGTCACAATGACGTCACAGCTAAAATTAGTAAAATGGTGTTCGCGCTCTAAAGCCGTCATTTAGGGGTCGGATTTTCTTCAAATTTTTACAGATGGTACATCTTGAATCAAAGGTGTGCATATCCTGTCAGCTAACGAAATTCCGAAAGACCGAAGTTCTGTGGCTGAAATAAGATTCGAAACATAGGACCGAAAATTTTCATTTTAGGATAAAAGAGCTTCAGGATGAGATAGAAAGTTGACACTTACACAGTTTGCAGTTCTGCAGAATTTCTACAAATATTTTTGAGGCGTGACGTCATATGAGTCATCTGTGACGTCATAAGCATACTTCTTAATTTTCATGTTAGGGCATGATTTCGACATGATGCCAGTGTTCAGAAAATGAAAATTTCAGAGTTATAAAAGGAAAGTATGCGCTTTTGAACAAAAAGTCTTCAGCACCCTATGACGTCATGTGAGTCACAGCATAAAATAGTGAAAAATGGTTGTTCGCGCTCTACAGCCGTCATTTATGGTCGGATTTCTTCAAATTTCACAATGGTACATCTTGAATCAAAGGTGTGCATATCCTGTCAGCTAACCGAAATTCCGAAAGACCGAAGTTCTGTGGCTGAAATAAGATTCGAACATAGGACCGAAAAATTTCATTTTAGGATAAAAGAGCTTCAGGATGAGATGGAAAAGTTGAAACTTACACAGTTTGCAGTTCTGCAGAAATTCTACAAAAATTTTGAGTCGTTGACGTCATATGAAGTCATGTGAAAGTCATAGCATACTTCTAATTTTCATTTTTGGGCAATGATTTCGACATGATGCCAGTTGTTCAGAATAATGAAATTTCAAAGTTATGAAAGCAAAGTATGCGCTTTTGAACAAAAGCATCTCAGCACCCTATGACGTCACATGACGTCACAGCAAAACATAGTGAAAAATGGTGTTTACGCTCTACAGCCGTATTTATGGTCGGATTTTCTTCAAATTTTCACAGATGGTACATTTTGAAACTCAGGTGTGCATATCCTGTCAACTAACCGAAATTCCCAAAGACCGAAGTTCTGTGGCTGAAATAAGATCGAACATAGGACCGATAATTTCATTTTAGGATTAAAGAGCTTCAGGATGAGATAGAAAGTTGAAACTTACACAGTTTACAGTTCTGCAGAATTTCTACATATATCTTGAGTCTTGACGTCATATGACGTCTTGTGACGTCATAAGCATACTTCTTAATTTTCATTTTTTGGGCAATGATTTTGACATGATGCCAGTTGTTCAGAATAACGAAAATTTCAGAGTTATGACAGTAAAATATGCCCTTTTGAACAAAAGCATCTTTAGCACACTATGACGTCATGTGACGTCAGAGCTAAATATAGTGAAAAATGGTGTTCACGCTCTACAGCCGCTATTTATGGTCAGATTTTCTTCAAATTTTCACAGATGGTACATCTTGAAAGTTAGGTGTGCATATCCTGTCAGCTAATCGAAATTCCCGAAAGACCGAAGTTCTGTGGCTGAAATAAGATTCGAACATAGGACCGAAAATTTCATTTTAGGATTAGAGAGCTTCAGGATGAGATAGAAAGTTGAAACTTAAACAGTTTGCAGTTCTGCAGAATTTCTACATAGTTTAGAGTTATGATATCATATGGCGTCATGTGACGTCACAGACTAATACTTAGTTCTTAATCATTTGCACTTATTTCGGAATATAATGTCAATTGTTCAGCATGAACATGAAATACTACCAGAGGTGAGTCATTACATGAAACTTCTATCTCCTGCTTTTTGCATTAACACAGCTTGCAGAAAGTCCTATCATTCGTTTTCCACGAATGACATCTAGTATATTATTATTATTATTCTTTTCTTCCTCAAGGATTTTCATATGTTGCAATCGTCCTAGCAGAATGAAATTTCGATGGCATATATTCATATGCGTGATTAAAAAATTCAATAATTTTCATATGCCTATGACGTCATATGACGTCACACTAGGCAATCGCTATAAAAGTTTGTACGCGGTCCAGAGGCGATAATTAATAAACCGATTTTTATCAAATTTTCACAGAATGTGTATATTAAGTTTCTAGTTGTGCATCTCGGTGTCCGTTTTTCAAAATACGAAAAGCACAAGGTTCTTGGCGAATGCAAGATTCAAACCAAGGACGTCAAATTGATAAATGCTCATAAAATCGTCCCTAAATGAGACAGAAGGTTGATATTTTGTCAGTATATAGATCTCCGATAGATTTAAATATTTTGTGAAAATGGACGTCTTGTGACGTCATATGACGTCATCAAATTTCTAATTTTTAAACACATAATTATATATGTTAATATGGTCCAAGGACAATGAAATTTTGATGTCATATTCTCCAAGAGATGTTATTTTGATTTCTATGATTTCATATCTCTATGACGTCATATGACGTCACACGTGAAATAAGCTACAAAAGTTTGTACGCGGTCCAGAGCCATTATTATTGGACCGATTTTCTTCAAATTTTCACAGAATGTGTATATTAAGTTCTAGTTGAGCATCCCGGTGTACGTTTTTTAAAAATTCGAAAAGTCTAAGGTTCTATAGCGATTTCATGATTCGAACCAAGGTCGTAAATTTTCAAATTCTTATAAAATCGGTCCTATTTGAGATAGAAAGATGATATTAGGTCAGTATATAGGTCTCTGGGAGTCTTAACCATTTTGTGAAAAAAAATGTCATGTGACGTCACGTGACGTCATTATATGATAATGAATTTCTAATACTAACAAGAATAATTTCTATATGTTGAAATTTTCGAAGGGCAATGAAAATTTAATGCCTCATGCTTCAGATGTTGAAATTTCGATTTCAATGATTTTCAGAAGCCTATGACGTCATATGACAATCACATTTGAAATTGATACGAAAGTTTGTACACGGTCCAGAGCCATCATTAATGGGCCGATTTTCATCAAATTTTCACAGACTGTGTATATTAAGTTCTAGTTGTGCATCTCAGTGTCCGTTTTACAAAATTCGAAAAGTCCATGGTTCTATAGCGAATTCAAAATTCGAACCAAGGTCGTAAATTTTAAATGCTTATAAAATCGGTCCTATTTGAGATAGAAAGTTGATATTTGGTAAGTATATAGGTCTCTAAGAGTCTTAAATATTTTGTGAAAATAAACGTCATGTGACGTCACGTGATGTCATTATATGATAATGTATTTCTAATATTAACAAGAGTATTCTATATGATGAAATTGTCGAAGGGCAATGAAATTTAATGACAAATGATTCAGACGCTGAAATTTCGATTCAATTTTTATCCAGAAGCCTATGACGTCATACGACGTCACATTTGAAATTGACTACGAAAGATTGTACACGGTCCAGAGCCATTATTAATAGGCCGATTTTTCATCAAATTTTCACAGAATGTGTAAATTACGTTCTTATTGTGTATACCGGTGTCCGTTTTTTTTAAAATCGAAAGTCCAAGCATCTATGGCAGATCCAAGATTCGAACCAAGGACGTCAATTTTTAAATGCTTATAAAAACTGTCCTATTGAGATAGAAAGTTGAAA
>CM037781.1:20227179-20277179 GCA_021229015.1 Solen grandis
CTTATATTTATAAACATGCCAACGAAATCACGAGGGGATTTTTTACAAATTAACACAAAATGCCCTGGTAGGAAAAAGGGGGTTTAATTGGTTTGACACGATTTTTCGAAACATTTCAGAAAAGTCCCCCGCCCTTTGGGGAATTTGGGAAAGGACTGTATTATTTAGGGCAGGTTTAAGAATGTTAATTCTTTATTAACTTCTCATTTTTTTTTTTTTTAAAATGAAACTTTTGTATTATTATTGATGTTTTCATAAAAATAAAATGCAAAGGATGGTTAATGCACGAATACAATCTGTAATTTTGGGAATTCAATACTGTATTTGACAAAAAAATTATTTTTGGTTTGCTTTTTAATGAAATTATGCAATTGTCCCAATACTATTTAAAAAAAAAAATTCGTTCGACAAAAAAAAAAAAAAAAAAGACGCTGTTTAAAAATTTAAAGGGAAAGGGTTTTTAAGGATAAAAAAAGACCCAAGGGAAGAGAAAAGTTTTCCCTTTTAAAAATGTTTTTAGTTGGCTAGCAAGCTTTGATTCTGAAGTGGTTTTTGTAAGGATGCTGGGAAAGAAGAGAGTGGACAGATTTTGTTGGAATCGATAATACAAAGGGGCATTTTTTGGATCTGAATCCCAAAGTCTCATAACTTAAAAAAAACCCTGATTTAAAAAAATAACCACTTTTTTTTTGCTTTTCAAAAACTGGGGAATAAAGATGGTTGCCAAACCAATCATCTGGTCTAGTCAAAAAGATTCTTATAATTTATATTTTTTGGTTAAATTTTAAAAAAAATTTTTTTAAATCATTGAAAAAATTTTCTTAAGTATGACGGGGTTTGTGTATTCTATATGTTTTTTCCCCTTTTTGGTCAAGTTTAGTTTAGATCGGTCTAGTAGGTTTTCAAAGTTATCAGGACCATGGTCCAGCTCTCAAAAAAAATTAATGTTTAAACCCCGGCTAGAAGCAAAAAAAAGTGAATTCTGGAATTTTTTTTTTTATTAAAAAGGGGGTTAAACTCCTGAATAAATTTGTGATTTCAGTTTATAAATTGGCCCAAAAATTGGTTTTTAAAAAAAAATGTAAAAAAGTTTAAGAAGATTGGGTTAACCCTTTCCCCCAAAAAGCCCCATTTTTTTACGAAATCAAATAGGTAACCCCATAAAGCCGGATTGCGGAAAACCAAAAGTTAAACCTTAAAAATTTAATTTAAAAAAATCCTTTTTCCCGACCACTGAGGGGCAGCGAACAGCATTTAAAATGGGTCAGGGGTTTTGAGTTAAAAATATGGGGAAAGGGGTTTAAAAATGAAGAATCTAGGGAAAACAAAAAAGGAAAAACTGGATTTTTTTAATATTTAAAAAAGGGGATAAAAACCAACCCATTGGTCGTATCAGCCATAATCGAACTTGGCCAAAAAGATTAGGTAATAAAATTGTTTTAAAGTTTGAATATGATTTCTTTTAAATAAAAGGGAAAATGCTAAATGAAACAAAAAAAATTGTGGACGGGCAGACGGCGACGATATTCAATTTTATTTCCCAAATTTCTCATCCCGGGCCCCTTTTGCTAAGGGGGAGCTTATTAAAAAAAATTGTTTTCCAAATCCCGGTCAATTTTCACAGGGTTGGCCCGCAACCTTATTTAGATTTGGGTTTCCTTTTTTGCAGGTTTAAAACTTGAAAAAGATTTAACATTTTTTTCAAATAAAAGTATGTTTAATGTTTAAATGTACTCAAATACAATTTTTTTGTTGTTTTTGTTGTAGTGTTTTTCAACACTGAATTATCAGCAATTTGCATGCGGGAAAATTACGAAAAAAAAACATGATATTTAAATATAGAAAAAAATTTTTTCAAGAAATTTTTAAATCTCATTTTTCCTTTAAAGCTAAAAAATACTGTTTTTCCAATTTTAAAAAAGGCGGGGTGTAGAAATCGGCCGGGGAAAAAGGGGAAAAAAAACCGGCTATTTGAACGTTCTCGCGGCTACTTTTTCCACAAAAACCAAAAAAAAAATTTCAGTAATTTTTGAGTTGGTTTTTTTTGGTGTTCACTTTCGTTACGAAATTTTTACATTTTGAATATCTATACCTGTATCCCTCAGGGTTTGGGGGAAGAATATTTTTTTACATTGGTGAAAACCCCCAGTCGCTATTTTTAGACATAACATTGTTTTTCCGCATTGGCTGTTTTATTAAACAATATTGTATGACGTCATTAGTTTTATCCCCCCCGGGAAAAATACGGGGCCCCTTTTTGCGGGTGAAGGGTGCCCAGCAATGGAGTGCGGAAAAAAATTTTTAAAACGCGATGCTGATTGTTTTTTTTCCCAGGCGAGAAAAACGCGGGAAGTAATACGTAAATTTCAAAGCAACTGGGGAAAAAGCCTTTTAAATTTTTAAAAAAACAAAAAAATTAACGGGAAAAAATATTATAGACCAAAAAACGTTTGTTTTTTTTAACCTTTTTTAAGCGGGGAATTTTAGAAAACACTCATAATATGCCGTAGTCCATTTGTCCCTTGGAAACTTAAACCCCGCAAGGTTTTGGACAAAACTTTAATTTTGAGATGTTCATAAAAAAAATCAGATAAAAACTTCTTAACGAGCATTGACAATTTTTATTTAAAGAAATTAAAAATGAAGTTTAGAAATACGTTATTTGGTTTAAAAGGGAAAGGAATTTTTTACTTTAAATTTTAGAGGGGGTGTTATGGGACTGAGATTCAAAATATTGACATATAAATTTTTTTTTTAATTTCCCTTTTTGATTATCTATAGGGAAAGAAAGAATTTTAATTTTCATAATTGTACTTGTTTTGCCAAATAATCCTTCTACCCCTTTTAAATTTACAAATTTTTTTGGGAAATAGCCAAACAGGGATGTCCCGTAGAAAACCAAGGGGTTAAAAGCGGGCAGGGAAATGTTTACAAAACCAGGTTTTTAAAATGGAAAATCCAATTCGAAATGAAGATTTTATTTTTAAAAATTCCCCAAAGCCCTTTAAAACTTTTTGTTACATGGATGAAAAGTCAAAAAAGGGTTTATAACTTAAGAAAAATGGGTTTTTAAAAAAACAATATAGGTCAAGCCACTATTTCTGGATAAATGTAGATTTGGGCAGGAAAGCTTTTAGAAATGAAGAAAAGGGGAATTTAAGCAAAAAAAAGAAAGTGTCA
Source organism: Solen grandis (assembly GCA_021229015.1). NCBI lineage: Eukaryota > Metazoa > Mollusca > Bivalvia > Adapedonta > Solenidae > Solen > Solen grandis. Next base: position 20,230,360 of record CM037781.1, read on the forward strand.
CTATATGTTAAATGGGGGAAAAAAGCTAAAGGGTGTGGGAAATTTAGATTGTAAAAAGGGTTTTTTTTTCTCGACCTGCAAAAATCAATGCAGGGTTTAAAAAAAAAAAGTTCAAAATTAAATGTTTGTTTTTAAAGGGAAAATTTTTGGGTATTTTAAAACATTTAAAAAACAACCCACAGGAATTATCCAAAGCTGTTTCAAATGATTTATTTTATTTCTTATTGAAGGTTTTTTTAAGCAATTCTGCAAAACAGAAATTTGTATAATTTTTGTCAAGATAGCAAGGGGCCCCCGCAACTATGTAAATGAAGGAAAAAACATAATTTAAAACAAAAAACAAAAGCATTCAAAGCAAACCGCTATCAAACAGGAAAAAAAAAAAAAAAAATTTATTAAAATATTTTATTAATATATATATATTTAGTTTTTTTGAAACCCTTTACCTTTAAACCATTTCTAATATATTTTAGTCATGTTATCTTGACCTTGATCCCAAATTTTCCCAAAATATTTTTTGTCTAGTGATCTTGACTTGATCCATTTTTCCCGAAAAGGGGAATTCCCAACCCCTTCCCCTTCCCAAAGGTATCTACCCTTTTTTCAAAAAAAAAAAAAAAAAAAAAAAAAATTTGGAAAGCTTACCTTTATTTTTTAACGAGTTTTCAAGGAAACAAAAAAAAATATTTTAACCATTGTGACCTTGACATTGTCCCTTTTTTAACCCGAAAAAAAAAACCCAACATTCCTCTTTTTATAAGCTATTTACCTATAAAATATGGGAAAGCTATACCTTCATTTTTACCCAATTATTGGCGGAAAAGGAAAAAAAATTTTTTTAAAACCCTTGTGACCTTGACCTTGGGCCTGATTTACCCGAAAAGCAATCCAAACCTTCCCCTTTCCCTAAGCTATCTTCCCCATTAAATTTTGATGTTATACCCTTATTTTTTCCCCAAATTATCGAGCAAAAAAACAAAAAATCAATTTTTTTAACCATTTTGACCTTGACCTTGACCCCGATTTTTCCTTTAAAAAGCAATCCAAAAACCCTTCCCCTTTCCCCTAAGCTATATCCTATTTAAAAAATGAATGTTATACCTTTTTTTTACCCCAAATTATCGAGCAAAAAAACAAAAAAAAAAAAATTTTTAACCTTTTGGGCCTTAAACCCTTGGGCCCCATTAACCTGGGGGAAAACAATCCCAACCCTTCCTTCTTCTCATAAGGTTTTTTAAACCCCTCAAATATTTTTGCTTTATCTAAAAATTTTAACTTAAGTTTTGAGGGGGAGGAAAAGAAAAATTTTACGCCCCCCCGCCGCCCCCCCAACGGGGGTTCGGCATTTTAATAACCAGGTTTTAACTAGTTTTAAAACCCGGTTAAAAAATGTTTTTAAAGATCTTTAAGTGATGGTTTTTTCGAAAATGCCCAGAATTTTTAAAACCACCAAAACATGATATTTAATGGATGAAATCTCTATGGGAAAAAAATTTACAGATGCCCTTAAAAAAGAAAATTGGGAAAAAGATTTGGGTGATACCTTGCCCATTTTGGGCATCTTTGGTTGAAAAAATGCAAAAGGGGCCCCCAAAAAAAATAAAAGCATCATTCAAAAATCATGGTGATAATGACTTTAAGGGTTTTTGCAGGTACTTTGAATTGCTTAGATGAGCTGATGCTGTAATGGGTAAAATTTTAAAAATGACATGTTAAAAGGAACTCTGAGGACAATGCCCTAACTCGAAAGAGTTTCCCGCAAAGGTTTTTTTGGGGGTGAAATATTTCAACCCATTTTTTAAATGACCCTTTTGATTTGGACTATCACTTTTCCCCGTTCCCAAAGCTTGGCGGAGGTTTGGGGAAAATTTCAGTTTAAAAAGAATAAAAACTAGGTTAAATTTAAGTCTAAAGAATTTACATGCTTTTAAAATTTTAATGAATATCAGCATTTTTAAAAGGTCCTGTTTTCAAGGGTTGAAGGGGGTTTATGTTGGGAAATAAAGGGTTCGTTAAACTTTGGCCCATCCCAAAAAAAGGAAAAAAAAAAACAAGAGGGGCCTGTGGCCCCCAATCGCTCACCGGTACCATTGTTCAACTGTGTCAAAGGGTTTTTTAAAAAGACAAAGGGTTTGAATAACTTAATTTTTAAAACATTTTACCCCCGACAATATACACCCAAATATCTAAGCAATGGGCCATTTTGGTTTCAGAGAAAAACTTGGGCCCAGGGGGGTCATTTATAAACCCTAGGGGAAAGGGCTTTGGAAAAAAATTTTTTAATGAACCTTTTGTTTTATACCTACCAAAAAACTTACTTAGGCCTTTAATGATTAAAAGAAGAAGATTTTTTAAAATTTTCCTATTTAACTCTTTTGTAAAACAAGTGACCCCTGGTGTGGGGTCAAATTTTTTCCCTTTTTGGGGGTGTTTGTTTCAAACTTGGTAGTGGCCCAATTTAAAATGATGCTACTACCAAATATTAAGTCTAGGGCCCCCATGGATTCATAGAAGAAGATTTTTTTGGGTTTTCCCCAAAATTAAAAATCTGTGTAAAAAAAAAGTGACCCCTGGTGCGGGGTCATTTATCAATAGGGCTTTGTTTTTTAAAATTCTTGGTAGGGGGCCCCAAGTTGATTCTTTTACCAAAAAATCTAAAGCTCAAAGGGCCCTTTTGCTTCATGGGGAAAAAGATTTTTAAGATTTTCCCATTTTAAATCTTTTGTAAAAAAAAGTGACCCCGGGGCGGGGGCATTTATCACCATGGGTATGATTTGTACATCTTTGTAGTGGCCCATAAAATGATGCTAAATACCCAAAAATCAAAACTTAGGCCTTATGGATTCATAGAAGGGAAAATTTTTTTAAAATTTTTCCTTTTATAATTTTTATGTTTAAAAAAAGGGACCCCCGGTTTCGGGGGTCCTTTTTCACCATAGGGCTATTTATTTTTTACAATTTGGTAGTGGCCCCTAAGTGAGCTTCATACCAATATCTTAAACTCCCAGGCCTTATGATTCATGGAAGAAAATTTTTTTTAAAATTTTCCCATTATAAAATTATGTAAAACAAGGGGCCCCGGTGGGGTCATTATTCCCCCAAAAGGGCTATGTTTGTACAAACTTGGGGAGTGGCCCCTAAGATGATGCTAATTTCCCCAAAAATCTAAGCTCTAGGGGCCCTTTTGCATTCATTTGAAAAAAAGATTTTTTTCGTTTTTTTTATATAAATCTATGTAAAAAAAGTGAAACCCCGGTGCGGGGGATTTATCACCTTTGGGCTATGATTTGTACAATCTTTGGGAGTGGGCCCCTAAGATGAAAGCTACATACCAAAATCTAAGCTCTAGGCCCCTTTCAGTTTTTGCAGAAGAAGATTTCAAAGTTTGCATTTTTTAAAAAACTATTTTTAAACTCTGTATAATTATGCAATGGACCCGAAACCCTTTATAAAAATTTTTAGTAGAGCTTATCCCAAAGGAAAAATTCCGCCCAAAAAAATTTTTTAAAATTTGGGCCCGCCCTTTGGGGAGATGTTTTTGAAGAAATTGTTGACGCCCGGGCGCACGCCGACGCCCGCAAGGGGCACGGGGGCAGGGGCCCCGGACGACGGAAGCCGGAAAAGGCGATCAGAAAAGCTCACCTTTTAGCATTTTTGTGCTCATGTGAGCTAAAAAACCAAAAAAAAAAAATACCGGGCGGGCAAAATTTCTAAACACCCGTTTTGTGCAGTGAAATTTTTTTCAGAGGCAGAGGTTTCCCAAAATGTTTTAGTTTGTAAAGTGCCCTAACTAGAAGGAAATTTCTGGGTATTTTCAGAAAAAAGAAGGGTTTGCTTATGACAAAGCTTGCTGTTTGAGGCAAAGGGTTTTAGGGCTCTCTGTCTGAGTCTGATTTTGACAGTGTGTATTTTGATTAAATTTTTCTGCATATTAAAAATATGCAGCAAACCATAAAACTAAAGGGGAATAATCAGACTCAGAGAAAAATGAGAAAATATTTACTCACTGTCAAAATTCGACTCAGAGAAAAAAAAAGAAAAACATAATAGTCACTGTAAAATTTTAACCCCAGAGAATTTAATTTTCAGGATATGCAGTAAATCATAATAATTTAATGCAAAATTTATACTCGAAAAATTAAATTTTCAGAGAAAATGCAGCAAAACATAATAACAATGTTTAAAAACATTTCCCCAGAGAATAATTCTCAGAAAAATAGCAAATTTAAAATAAAAATTTTAAAGTCAAAATCATACTCAGAGAATTTTTTCAGAGAAAAATGCAGCAAATATTTAAAATTAAAGTGAAAAAATTTCTCAGAGAATTTTAATTTTTCAAAAGGGAAAATTTCGCAAATCATAATAAATCAAAGTGAAAAAATTTTTTTTATAAAACAGAGAATAATTCTCAGAGGGTTTTGCAAAATCATAATAATTTAAAAGTGAAAAAAATACTAAAAGAATAAAATGATTTTGGGCAGTGAGTATTTGCTGCTTTTTCCTTTAGAATTATTATGACCCGTGAGTATTTGATTTTTGGGGATATTACCCCAAATAAAATTTTTGTAAAAATTTTATGTCAAGGGCTAATCAGATAATTTTAAAATTTTTTTTTTTTTTGTTTTTTTGTTTTATGTTTGGGTTTTTTTTTATTTAAAATTTTTGGGATCAAATGGGTTTTATTTTGTTTTCAATAATGATGGAAAAACCCTGCCTAGAGGGCCCTTTAATTTTTGTGGGCCCAAAAAATGCTTTAAATCGCTGTGGTCAGGGGGGTTCCAGGCCCCTTTAATGGCCCCCAATTAAAAAAAAAATAGGAAAAAAAAGTAGGAAAGGGGTTTTTGGAAAAAAAAATAGGAAAAAAAATAGGAAGTTTTTAAATAAAAAAATGGGGAAAAATAGGAATTTTTTGTAAAAATGTTACCCAAAATAACCTATGGATTTATCAAGTTTTGAGAGATTAAAAAAAAAACTCTTACCTTCAAAGGTGGTTATTCTACCCTTGAAAAAATAAGTCTTTTTAAATGTCTTTTTAAATTTTTTGCTTGCTGTTAAATTGCCAAGTTTCTGCAGTTGAAAAGTGTGGGGCCCTCTGCTGCGTCAGCCTGAAAAAGTTTTTTTTTTAAATTTTTATTTATCAATTCACAACGGACCCCAAAAAATTTTTTAATGTAAGGTATTACTGAATTTAAACCCAAAGGGCTGGAAAACAGGTTTCAAAATAAATGAAAAGCAACATATGTTTTGCTAAAAAGAAAAATTTCAAAAGAAAAAAATTAAAAATTTTTAAAAGGTTAATAGTGTTTTTTAATCAATCTAGCAAAAATGGTCCCCTATATTAGCGTTGGGTTTATTACAAAAAGCATATAACTGGCTTATGACCCTATTATTAACCTTTTTAAAATTTTAAAATTATGCCAAAAAGGGAAAAACAATCCATCTATAAAAAGAATTATAAATTTGCAGTTAGGGTGATTAAACCAAGGGAAAAAACTAGTTTTGTTTACCCTGATAAAAAAAAAATAAAAGCAATTGGGGGGAAATCCAGAAGCAAGATACTATATTTGGTTAGGTATTTTACAAAAAAAATAAAAAACTAAAAACAACCGGCTTATATAAATGAGGATCAAAAGGAGGTTACTTTAAAAAGACTTGATACTATTTTTCTTTCTGATTTTTTTTCCAATGACTTGATTTCTTTTTAAAAAACCCAAAAATTTTTAAAACGATCATTCTCCCTTTTCTTTTTGTTTAAAATTTTATCTCTTTGTTCTTTGCATTTTTTCAAAATGATCCGTAGCTTTCTTAAAATTTTTCCCTTTTTTACTTTTTGCAGGGGGACTGTGCTATGTTAAGCTCTTTTAAGTCCTTTTTCTTTGATAGTGCTGCAAGTCTTTCGTTTTTCTTCAAACAATCACTTCATTTGCTCTTTGCAAACTATCTTTAAGATCCTTTTCTCTTTTTTTTGAACCCCTTTTTTTTTGGGAAATTTAAATTTCCCCTTTTTTTCTCTTTCTCTTTCTGCAATGGGTTCTCTTCCCTTTCCCTTTTCCTGTTTGGGTTTTTGTTGCTTTTTTTTTCTAAATTGGTTTTTTGCTTTTTGTTATTTTTTCTCTGGGGTTTTTTTTTCTTGGCTTGCCCAACACCGGTCAAGGTTCCTTACTTTTGGCACTTCAGCAAACCTTCCCCTACATACTAAAAAAAAGTCTCTAGACAGCCTTAAACCCTTCAAGGGAGACCCTTTTGAGAGGGATGGGTCTTTCAGGGTCAGAAAAAAAACTTTTTTTTGGGTGATAGACTCCGTTTTTACATCAGCATTTCCCTGGGATATACATTGGGGGTTTGCACAAAATTTTTTCAAGTTTGGTTTTTTTCAACCCTCCTGTTTATTTCCCTTTTATCTAGAAAAAAATTCCAATAAGAAACGATTTTTTTCAAAATTTTTTTGTCATCATAGATTTCAGCTTTTAGGAAAAATCTTCTGCTCTGGAAACTTTCCATTCCTCAGTAATGGGAAACAACATTGTCAGGAATTTTAGGGCAAGGCTTGGGAAAACACAGTTAAAAAACTTTTTTGCGTTTTTGGTCTCTAACTTCAGGATTTGGGGGCATTTTAGCTTTCCCCTTTACACACCTGATTTAGGGGAAAGGGGTTCTGTGGGACCTATACAGTCGGTTTGAAAAAATTTTCATCTTAGTAATTTCCTTTTTCTACCCCCTTTGGTTTTAGAGAGGACAGTGTTTTTCTTGTGTCATTGGGCCCAAACCCATGGTTTCAAAAATTTTTCACACCGTCAAAGTTTTTGACATCAAAAGTCCCAAAAAGTGCCTGCCTTTAAAATTTTGGGAAAAAATAAAGATTATTTCAGACTTTTTTTTTAAAAGTTTTAAAAAGGGCCCTCTGAAAAAAACCAAAGCCCCTCAGCGCGCTTTGGGGTTTTTATCCCTTTTAAAATGACATGGGATGCTTTGGGAGGGTTTTACCCCAAAATTACAAGCTAATAATACATGTAGATACTGACCTTCAAAAGAAGAATGCAAACAGGGGGTAGGCATGCCACAACCTTTTATTAAAAAGAAAATTGCCAGTTTGACAGCACCCTTTCCTTTTTTTCTGCAAAAAAAACTTAACCCAAAAAAAATTTTAGTGTTTTTTTATTATTTTTTTTTTTTTTTTTTTTTAAATGCAAAATGGGAAAAAGGGGGAGGTTTTGTAGAAAAAAGGAAAAAGTGGGAAGGGTGATAAAAAATAGGAAAAATAGGAAAAGTGGGAAAAAAGGGGGAATGGTTGAAGGTGGGCTTCGCCTCCTTAAACCCCTCCTTTCCCCCTTCCCCCCAAACAGGGGAGGCCCCCCGACCCCCTTTTATTTTTCCCTTTTTCCTCCTATTGAAAACAAACTATCCCCCTGAATAGGCTGTACGTTTTTTCCCAATTTACCCTATACCTAAGGTCCCTCACTATTTTTATTTTTGCAATGATTCTCAATGGGCTATTTTTGTGAAAACCAACCAAAAAAAACTGTTGAATTTCAAAACTTTTTTTTGTGTAAACACAAACCAAAAAAAACAAGAGGGCCCAGGGCCCTAGAATTCCCCAGGTACATCACTTAATAAAAATTGCAAAGCAAATCTATGGCCCTTAGGTTTTACATTCTTTGCTTTTAAAAAAAATTTTAAAATTTTGGGACTGTTACAGCTGTTTCTTCTTTTGTTTTTTTTTTAAATTAACAAAGAATAAAAATTATAACAACCTACAATGCTAGGGGGTCTATTAATTTCAATAAGAAAGGGAAAATTTTAAAGTTTAAATGAAATCTTTTCAATTCTTGCCCTTCAAATACCCTGTATATAAGATAATCAAAAAGTATCCCTTTGGTAGTTTAAACAGTGGTGAACGTTTCATTGTAAAAAATACGTTAAAATCGATAGAAATATGACGTATACGATATGCCTTGATCTGCGAGTGCGAAAACCCGTTGATTTACCTTTTTGATCGTTCATGCGATGCGATGCTTCTTTGTTGATACCATACATTTCGATCTGCGATATCTTAAGCGATATACGTACGGGATAAGCCGGTATAAAGGCATTTTTTTAACTGTAAAAAACTAGTTTAAAATAAGTTCAAAAATATGAAATACAACAAAGCTTTTAAAAATTTATCACAGCCGGTTTTAATCTGAATAAACAGCGAAAAAAACAAAAGGGGAACAGGAAAGGGGGGACAAACTAATTGGGGTTCCCCAAAATGTTAGGGACTCTGCTTCTCCGTCATAACAACCAAAAACGGTAATGAAAACTGATTTTTTTCCTAATGGGGACCATAAAGAATTGATTAATTATGCTTTGTTATTATTTTTTTGATATTAATCCATTAAAAAAAAAAAAAAATAAACCAGTAAATCAATATCTAGTAGCTGTATTTTGCTAATTAAAACAAACTTGGGGCATTTTAAAACTTTGCATTTAACCCATAAACATAATTGTATATATAATTTATTGGATGTATCAAATAAAAAAAGGAAGGTTGGGGAGGGGAGAATGCACGTATCTATTTTTTTGAATTTTCGTTTTACAAGTAAAACTTTTTGGGTATAGTTTTAATATAAAAAAATTTTTAATATACTTTAAACAGAAGTCGGAAAATCGCTTTGTTTTAAAAAGCCCTAAGCCCGAAGATTGTTGTTGGAAATTGTTTGGTAATCAAACAAAAAATAAATGTACTTTAACTGGGTTGAAAAGTATCTTTGTCGAAAAGATGCCATGAGTGAAGGGGGCCGCCTTTTTAACGGGTATTCGGAAGAAATGTCAACCCGCCATGCGTATCATTTTAATATATTTTTTTCGTTAATGAGTACAGAATAAAATAGTTCCCAAATGGTTATATTTTTTGCAAACCCATTCACTACGTATAAAGTTATTTCACACCTTTCCAGACATTTTTCCCGTTTGTCTAACACATGCTTGCAACAGGGAAGGATTACATGTATAATAATTGTTCTTATTAAGTGGGGAAATTCTTTTTTGGGGGTTTTTCAATATTTTTATGGTACCATGTTTTTGATTTGTATTATTGTAAAATTATTTAAATGTAAAGTTTTTAAATATTTTATTAAAATTTATGATAAAATTTTATGTGGCTAGTATTGCCCCCACAATTCCTGGGTTTTTCCCCAAAAAATTTTTTTCATCTCCCCCGCCCCCCTCCTCTCTCTCTCTCTCCTCATCATATTTGAATTGGGCATTTAAAGTTTTCGTATGTTTTTTCGAGACAAATTTTTTTTGCAGAGATTTTGATTTTTAAACACAATGGGGTTTCAACGCAAGAACAAATTAAAAAAAAAATCTTTTAAAATCTTGGGGTTTTATCGCCCTTTTAAAAAAAAAAAATATTTTTTAAAAAATCCCTATGATTTCGCTCATTTTGATTTAAAAAAAGCCATAAATCCCCAACCTGTCCCCACACTCCCTTTCAAATTTTTTTGATAATGTATCATTATTTCATCCCATAGGACATTTTAAGATTTTTTTTTCTCTTTGAAAATTATTCTGTCCTCATACCAGATTGGAAACAGTTTTATTTTTTTTAATTTCTATGAATATTGGGTGTTTAAATAGGATTTCAAATTATTGCTAAAAAATTGAATTTTTCTTACCGGGAAAAAAAATTCCCTTGGTACATTCAAAGTTTCTCCTCTGGGGTGGTATACCGGGGAGCGGCGAACATAAAGGGGGCAATCCGGGCAAATAAAAACATGCTGTCCTGTGATAAGAATTATCAGCCTCCGGATTGCGAAACCCTTTTTTTTACTTTTTTTATACTAAAAGATTAGGAATGCAAGAAAGTTTAAAACTTTATTTCTATTTTTAGGAAAGGGGTATGATGACGATACCATCCTTTGGTAATAAAGCTTCCCCTAAATTTCTTGAATTTTAACCCTAGTTTCCCGAGAAAAACCCGGACAAAATCATGCAATGACTATGCCAAAAAAACAAGGGGCCTAACTCTGTAAAAATTGAGGGAAAAGTCACGCACGTTGCATTCACTTTGGGATTAACTTCCCCTAAAGTTTTGTTGAATTCAAGCCATTGTTCCTGAGAAAGCCGGGAAAAAAATCATGTAATATGTTCTATAGGGCCCAAAAAATCAAGGGGCCTTAACTCTTTGAAAAAATTTAGGAATGGGGCATGCTGCGATATGCGATTCCTCTTGGTAATAAAATTCCCAAATTTCGTTGAATTAACCCTTTTTTCCTGAAAATAGCCCGACAAGAATATGAAATGTATAAGCCCAAAAAATCAATGGGCCCTAACCTATGAAAAATTTGGGGAAACCCGGTCAGCTGACGATATGCGTAATTACTTTGGTGTAAAGCTTCCCCCTAAAATTTCGTTTAATTTAACCCTTGTTCCTGAAAATACCCCCGACAAGAATCAGGCAATAGAACTATAGGCCAAAATAAAAGGGGCCCTTAAAATCTGTGAAAAATTTAGGAACGGGTCTGCTGACGATATGGCTTCCCTTTGGGAATAAGCTTCCCAAAGTTTTTGTTGAATTTAAGCCATTAGTTCCTGAGAAATACCCCCGGGCAAGAATCAGCAATATGTAATATAGGCCAAAAGTCCATGGGCCCAAAATCTTAAAAAATTTTGGAACGGGTCATCGACGTTTTACATCTCCTCTTGGTAATAAAAATTCCCATAAAATTTTGTTGAATTCAGCCGTTAGTTCTGAAAATTCCACAAGGAAAGTGGCGGCGAACGGATGAGGGTGGACGGGCGAACAGACGAAGCGGAATATATGGTCACCCTTGTTGAGCATAAAAATGGGATTTTGGTAAATACACAGTAAAAAATGTCCCGGAAAAAATATTTTCACGAAAGCAACATTTCGGCGATCTTGCATAAGGGGTAAGTTTAATTTGTTAGTTTTTAGACAGGTTAATAAAGCAAACATTGATCAATCATATCGATTACACATATTTTAAAATTATTCCACTCTAATACTGATATAGTCACAAAGCTATATTAAAGGTATTTACGTCTCTGATATAGTACTTTTCACACGTGCATCTAAATTATATACAATCGCATGGCGTCTGCTCTTGAAAGTCACATAGGCCATAACACATGTATAAAATAATAAAGTAAAAGAAATATAACTATTGCAATTGGTAAAATATGAAAAAAATGTACTGCATAATGTGATTTAACGATCCACCATTAATAAACTTAAGTAAATATTAAATTTAAAGACACGAACATTAATATCGATGGTGTCCCGTAACTTAAACTGTCCTAAACCACTGGTGTTCAATATGATATACGTTATGCGATTTACGATATACGATTACCGATATACGGTTGCCTTACGATGCGTTGCGATACAATCCCGTTTATTATGCCTAATACGTTACGATGCGATTGAGTAATATATACGTTACGATACGATGCGATACGAACGATATACGCTATTTTTGACAACTGATACATTAGCACCACTGTACCCCTTAATTTGTTTATGAAGTCTAAAATCACTCCCATGCCTAGTTACTGAGACATAAGCATAATACAGTGGTGCTATCGTATCAGTTGTCAAAAAATACGATTGATATACGATTGAAATAGTAACCATATACAATATACAATCTGCGATATGCAATAGCAAGTTTGATTTACCTTTACGATTCAATACCATATGATGCGATGCATTTTTAATCTGATACCATACGATATATGATCCACAATCTGCGATTTACATTATGCGATATACGATACACGGTAAGCACGGTTTACAAGACATTTTTATACCTGCAAACTTGATTTGACTTCAAAGTTATCTCTGTTTTTCTGATGCCCCTGTTTACACTCCTTAATTTTTCCTAGTCAATACCATAAACAATTGATATAAGCTGGATAGAGCTTAAATTTCCCAAACTTTAACCAAATTTTAAGTTAAAAGGGGCCATGGGTTTTTTAATATATTCCGTAGAGTTATTACCATGAAAGAATATACCCCTAAACAAAAAAGAGGTTTAAAATCAATCCATGCCGGGATACGGAGTTTTTAGAGAAAGTATTTTCCCATGAAAAAACTTTAACCAAACATTTCTAATTTTAAAAAGGGGCCATAATTTGCAATATTATTCCATCAAAAAATTTTATCATTTTTGGGGGTTGATCCCCCTTAAAAATATTCATAACTTTCCAGTCCTTTGAATGGTTTTTGGGATAAAAGCTAGATGTAGCTTGCATGCAAAACTTAAACCAAATTTTCTTGGCATGAAAAAATTTATCCAAATTTTCTAAGTTAAAAGGGGCATAATTTAATTACATTAAAGTCAAGAGTTATTTACCTTGGTTGGTTGATGCCCTGAACAATTTATAAATTTCAAGTAATCCCTTAAATTGTTATTGAGTTTTAGGTTGAAGTAACTTCATGCAAAACTTAACCCCAAAAGCTCAAGCCCCCGACGCAAGGGTACAAAAAATAGCTCTCAATTCTTCAAATTTGTCAAGCTAAAAAGGCCAGACCATAAATTTTGAGAGAAGAAATTTAGGAGAGGTCGCCCTTTCTGTCCGTTTGTTCCCGTCTTTTACAGGTATACTTCCCAACCTTATGCTGCATGTAGGGGGTCAAACGTATTTTTTGCATAAATTTTTGATAAAATTTTTAAAAATTGCTATTGACATCTATAAAGGGGGAAACATGAGAAAATTTAGATCAGTAATTAAAGAACTGTTTTCGTACTTACAAAACAAATGTTTTCATGTCTTGTGTAATTTGACCTCAATCGATTTTCCCCGAGGAAAAAACAGAAAATCAATAATCTGCAAAAAACTTTTTAAGTGGTCCCCTGCTTCAAAAATTTAAAACAATTATTTGTTCTATAAAAAGGGGTGTTTCTATACAGGGGGTTTTCTTAAGGATTTAATTTCTTGTCCCGGGGGCCCAAATTACTTTTAAATCTACTAGCCCCCCGTTGTGGTGTTTGTTAAGTTAAAACAAATATGTGTATTTTTAAGGTTGGGAAATTTTTGTTAAAATGTATAAACCCTAATTTTCAAGCTTTTTTCCTGATGTATTTCAATAAGGCAATAACCCGCCCCTGGCAGCCTTTTTTTTTTTTCATGGGGTTTAAATTTTTCAACTTTGGAGAGGTTGACCAAGAACATTTTGACCCAAATATTTGAAATCCGGCAGTATTTGAGGAGATATTTTAAAATTTTCAAATTTTTTTTTCTTTTTGTTGCCATGGCAACCAGAGTTCTCATGGGTCAAAATTTATTTTTAAAATTTTTAGAGCCTCACAAGGGAAAATTCCTGCCAGTTTCATTTAATTTTGTCAGTGGTTTTAGAGGAGATGGGTTTAAAAAAATTGTTTGACGACGCACGCGGATGCCAGACACAGGGCGATCACATTAGCTCACCTTGACACTTGTGCTCAGGTGAGCTCAAAATGAATACATTGATAGTTTGATACCCTTAATAGTTTTAGGTCAAAAATCAATCCATGCCTGGGTACTGAGACAAAGCACAATAACACTTGCATGCAAAACTTTAAAAACAAACAAGAGGGCATGATGGCCCAAAATTTGTCACCTGAATAAATACCTTCATGCCAAAACATGCAAAAAAATTCTGCTTTAGAAATAAAAGATGTGGGGGCGAAAAACAGTGTTTTTTGGGTTTTCAGATTTTTTTGAGTGTAACAACCCAAATAAGCATTTTTATCATTCAAAGGGGCAAAAAACTCCTGTCGGAAGGGGGCATATAAAAAAAATTCAAAATTTTATGCACTTACTTTGTCACAATTTAGAGATGATTGGTTAAAAAGGGCCCCTAACGTTTCACCGAGTACAAAATTTAAACTTTTTAACCTGTACTAACAGGCCAAGAAAACAGAGTTCCCCTTTTGTACAAGTTTTAAAAAAACAAAATTTAGTTAAATACTTTAGTAGTTAGTTTTGCAAAAGATCATTCCTACAAAATTTGATCCAAATTTTTTAAGCTGTTTCATAGGGGATGTCGTTTTAAAAATCCAAATATTCATTTAAGGCAAATTAGCCCAAACCCTGCAGCCAGTTTAAGCAGATCCAAAATTTTAGCATCTTTGGTAATTGTCAGCCAAGGACATCCCCGCAAAAAATTTATCAATTTGTCGCTGTTTCAAGGAGATGTTTTTTAAAGATTTTATATATCATATAAGGGAAATTAGCCCGCCTGGGAGCCATTTTTTTCAGACCAAAAATTTTAGACTTTGATAGGGGTTTATGCAAGGATCATCCCTGCAAATTTATCAAAAATTTTGTGCCCGTAGTTCAGAGAAGATGTCGTTTGAAAAATTCAATTATTTCATTAGGCAAATTAGCCCTCCCTGGCAGCATGTTTTTTGGCAGATCAAATAATTTTAGCAACTTGGGGAGATGTCATGCAAGGATCATCCTGCAAATTTGATCAAATTCTGTGCAGCTGTTTCAGAGAAGATGTCGTTTTAAAAATTCAATATATTCATTTAAGGCAAATTTTGCCCCCCGGGGGCTTTTTTTTTGGCAGATCCAAAAAAATTTGGGAACTTTGGTAGATGGTCTTTCCCAAGGTTTCATCCCTGCAAATTTGATCAATTCTGTGCAGCTTTTCGAGGAGGGGGTTTTTTAAAATTTCACTATGAAAAATAAGGCAAATTAACACAGCCCTGGCAGCCATGTTTTTTGGGGAGATCCAATAATTTTAGCAACTTTGGGAGTTTGGGGAACCCCCAAAGGGTCTTTCCCCGCAAAATTTGATCATATCTGTGCAGCGGGTTTTAGGGAGATTTTTCTTTTTAAAATTTCACTATATACATTAAGCAATTAGCCCGCCCCTGGCAGCCAGTTTTTTTGGTATCCAATTTAAATTTTTGCAACTTTGTTAGATGGTCACCAAGGAAATTCTGCAAAATTGATTAATTCTTTTGCCGCTGTTTCAGAGGAGGGGACGTTTTTAAATTTCACAATACATATAAGGCAAATTGCCCCCCTGGGAGCCAGGTTTTTTTTGGGGGATCCAAATATTTTAGCAAAATTTTTTAGATGGTCACCAGAAATTCCGCAAAAATTTATTAATTTGTGCCCCTGTTTCAGAGGAGATGGGTTTAAAGTTTTTACTTTTTACATTTTAAGGCAAATTACCCCGGCCGGCAGCCATGTTTTTTTGCAGATCCAATATTTTAGCATCTTTGGTAGATGTCACCCAGATCTTTCCCGCAAAATTTGAAATATTCGTCACTGTTTCAGAGGAGGGTTTTCTTTTGAAAAATTCAATATATTATATAAGGCAAATTAGCCCGCCCTGGCCCGCCATGTTTTAGGCAGACCAAAAAATTTTAGCATCTTTTGGGAATAGTCAGCCAAGGATCATTCCTGCAAAATTTTATCAATTCTGTGCAGCTGTTTCAGGGAAAATGTTGTTTAAAAATTTACTATATACTTTTAGGAAAATACCCCGCCCCGGGAGCATGTTTTTTTGCAGATCCAATAAAAATTTTGCAACTTTGATAGATGGGATAAGGATCATCCTGCAAAATTTGATCAAATTCTGTGCAGCTGTTTTAAAAAAGATGTCGTTTGAAATTTTAATATATTTCATATAAGGCAAATTAGCCCGCCCCGGCGCCATGTTTTTTGGCAGATACAAATAATTTTAGCAACTTTGGTTTGATGGTCTGCAAGGATCATCCCTGCAAAATTTATCAAATTCGGCAGCTGTTAAAAGAAGGATTCGTTTGAAAATTCAAAAATTCATATAGGCAAATTAGCCCACCCTGGGGGCATGTTTTGGCATTTCCCAAAAAATTTTAGCAACTTTTGGGAGATTGTCATCAAGGATCACCTGCAAAAATTTTATCAATTCTGTTTCAGCTGTTCCGAGGAGATGTCATTTTAAAAATTTCACTATAAATTAGGCAAATTAAAAACAGCCCCTGGAGCCATGTTTTTTTGGCAGATCCAAATAATTTTAGCAATCTTTGGTAGATGGTCACCCAAGGATCATCCCTGCAAAATTTGATCATATTCTGTGCGCTGTTTTCGGGAGATGCCCTTTTAAAAGATTTCCTATTTTCATTTTAAGGCAAATTAGCCCCGCCTGGCAGCCAGGTTTTTTGGTGATCCAAAAATTTTTTAGCAACTTTGTTAGATGGTCACCCAAGGAAAATTTCCCTGCAAATTGTGTTTAATTTGTCCCGCTGTTTCAGAGGAGATGTCGTTTAAAGATTTCACTAAAATTATAGGCAAATTAGCCCCCCCCCTGGGGGCCATGTTTTTTGGCAGACCCAACAAAATTTTTTAGCATTTTTGGTAGATGGTCCCCCAAGGATCTTTCCCTGCAAAATTTGATCTTTATTCAGTCGCTGTTTCAGAGGAGATTGGTTAAAGATTTCACTATATACATATTAAAGCAAAATTACCCCGCCCCTGGCCGCCATGTTTTTTGGCGGATCCTAATAATTTTAGAAAACTTTGGAAGATGGTCACCCATGGATTATCCAAACAAATTTTGGATAAAATTCTATGCAGTTGTTAAGAGGAGATGTCATTTAAGATTTCCCTTTATAAATATAAGGCGAATTAGCCCCAACCCCTGGCAGCCATGTTTGTTGGCGGACCCAAAATAATTTTACCAACTTTGTAAGGGGTCCCCCCAAGGAACATCAGTACCAAAAAATTTTCAAAATTGGCCAGCGGGTTTTGGGGATTTGATTTTTTAAATTTTTCCCTTTTTTTTTTCTTTCCGTTGCCATGGCAAACCAAAAGTTCTGCTTGGAATAAGTTTATTATAGCAATTTTGTGAAGGTTCCACCCAAGGTCTTTCCCTCCCAAGTTAAATTAAATTCTGTCCAGTGGTTTCAGGGGAGATGTCGTTTGAAGCAAAATTGTTGACGACGCACGACGAGGGGACGATCAGGAAAAGCTCACTTGGCAGAAAGTGCTAAAGGTGAGCTAAAAATCCAAGTTAGAAAAGGGCCATGATTTGCATAAAATTCAGTCCAAAAGTTACCCTCCTTGTTTTCTATCCCCCTGAAGACACCCCTCAACTTTTATTTCAATTCCACAAGCAATTTCTAAGATAAAAACTGGATAGTAGTTCTAAGAAAAAAGGGGGTCATATTTTTAAATATTATTCCCAATAAAAAGTGTTTATCTTCCTTTATAGTATTTTACCCCTAAACATATTAAAGATGTTTAAATCAATCCCATGCCTGGACTCTGAGATATAAGCATGAAAGTACCTTGTATGCAAAACTTTAGCTAATCAAATCTTATAAACATTTTGTTTTGGTCGGGCTGTATAAAGGAGGGTGTTGAAAGGGACAATGACCTTTTTCGACTTCAAAAATGAATTTTTGAAGTAAATTAATTTTAATTAGTAAATACTTTCCTGTATTACTCCCTGTATGGGCTATTTGTGCACAGCTTCCAAAACAGAGTCCGGGAAAAAAAACCATTCCCTAAACCCCTAGTTACCGGAAGTGTAACCCCCCCTTTCTCCAATTGTTTATGAAGCCATCGAGGGGTACAACCGCCAGCAAGCGGGGAGGGAGGGGGGACTCTGTAATAACAGGTTTAAATATTTACTAATTTAAAATTTAAATTTTTCTTCAAAAATTTCATTTTAATAGCCCTAAATAAGTTACCTGTTATTACTTCAGGGAGACTTCGTCGCTAAGGCGGGAGGTTGCTAACAAAGAACCTTGATTGCAGCGATTACCCGAAGTAGAAACGACCAAAGCCGCCGAGGCTCAGACTTTTATGATTAAACTATTTCTCTGAGCCACTACAAGTGGACCCAAAACCCCAAGGTTTTGTGAATTTGGGTTTGCCAGTGAGCGGAGGGTAAAAAGGAAGAAAAGTAGTAGAAGCTTCCAAGAGGCCCCTTTGAGAATATTTGTCCATGGGAGATTTATTCAAGAAACCCAAGAAAAAACAAAAAGACGGAGCTCATGTGGTCTAATTCTTAAAAAAGGTAGATCCCTGTCGAAAGAATCGAATAGGCAAACCCGATAGTTGAGGGGTACCAACGAGATATTGATGCTGCCGAAACTTCGCCCCCCCCTTTTATTGGGAGGAAAGTCGAAGAGAGGGCCCCCTAAAGATTTAACCTTCTGGAGGTAAAAATTCAAAGCTTAATGGGCAAAGAAAACCCATTTAGGATCTCCCCTGGAGCAAGACCTAGCAAGGCTCGAATAACTACCGGAGGGGGGCAGACCGAAGGGGGGCTGGGTTTTCGCAAGGAAAAACCAGTTGAAAGCTCAAAGATACAGAGCCATAGATTTGTTAAAACGTAAATAGCCTTCCCCAGTAGAAAAAGGGATGAATTTCGCAAAAGACGTTTAGAAGACGCCATTGCTATAAGAAAGCCGTCTTCCATGTTACGTGCAGTAGAGACGCCCTCAGAAAGAGGTTTAAAAGGTGCCTTAGTAAGAGCCAGTAAAACACAAGAAAGGTCCCACTTCGGAGTTAACGAACGAGAAACTGGCCTAGACAGTTCAAACGAACGAATAATTTCCGAAAGATAAGATCCGAACCAAGGGAAGAGGATCTGTGAAACTTAAGCGTGTTCGATAACATAGACCTATAATCCCTTGATAGAACTGACCGCAAGTTTTTTCTCGTTAAAAAGAAAAACTAGAAAGTTAGCGATTTCTTGACAGAGCTTTGACCGGATTAATCTGCCGTGCGATACACCAATCACGGAAGACCTTCCACTATTGCCTGGTAGACAGATCGAGTAGATTGTCTCCTGGCTTTAGAGATAATAGAGGCAACTGTTGCCGAAAATTTCTTCTGTCTAACTCGCTGTTGGATAACATCCAAGCGTGAAGACGAAGAGCGCAGGGATTGTCGTGAAGGACCCTGTTCCGCCCTTGTGACAGAAGGTCCGGAACCTGGGGGAGTTCTACAGGATCGTCTATCAGAAGATCCAGAAGATCCACGAACCAAGATCGCGTTGGCCAAAGTGGAGCTACAAGGAGGATCCGGCACTGAGATCGCAGGATTTTCCTTAGAACTAAGGGAATCAGAGAAAACGGTGGAAACGCATAAGCAAATAGATGATCCCAGTTTACAGACAGAGCATCTATCGCCCAAGCCCGGTGATCCGATACCGGTGACACAAACAGCGGAAGCTGGTTGTTCAGCTGGTAGCAAATAGATCGACAGACGGAGACCCGAAAAATCGCAAACAGAGTTGTCGCGATCCGAGGAAGTAACTTCCATTCCGAGGGGAGAAGAGAATGTCTGCGGGACAGTTGGTCCGCTAGAACATTTAGACGACCCGGAAGATGTCTGACTTGAATGAGTACCGAAGACACCTGACACCAATGAAGAAGGTGCCATGCTTCCATGCACAGAGAAGGCGAGTGCGTCCCCCCTGTCTGCGGATGTAAGAGACAACAGTCGTGTTGTCCGTAGATACTAGAACAGATTTGCCTCGAATGAGAGAGAAAACTGTCGTAAGGCTAGTAGAACCGCTTTGAGTTCGAGGTTGTTGATATGAAGAGAACTGTCCTGAGGGGACCAAAGACCCGAGGCCGTGAGACCCAGAGGTTCCAGATGAGCACCCCAGCCTGACAGACTGGCATCCGAGAAGAGGAACAGTTCGGTTGAGGAGGAGAAAGAGGAACACCCTCTCGGAGAAACGAGGGGAATTCCAAACTGAGATGATGAACCAATTCCGGAGAAACCGGAAGAATGGTCTGTAAATGGTCTCGACTGGGACGCCAGATCGAGAGTAGTATAAACTGAAGAGGTCGCATGTGAAGGAGGCCCAGCGGAACAAGATCCGCTGCTGCATTGAGTACTCCGAGAAGCGATAGGAATTCGCGGGCTGAGATCGATTGCCGACGCGAAAACCCCCGAACCAGAGTTAGAAGAGACATGAGTCTGGGTTCCGGAATTCTGATCCTGTTTAGGTCGGTCAGAAATTGCATCCCGACAAACGTGAAGTTCTGGGATGGGATCAACTCCGATTTCTCGGAATTGAGGATGAAGCCTAGCCGGAGAGCTAGGTCTGTCACCCATCGAAGTTCGTCGAGAAGAGCGACTGGGTCCATGTGAAGAAGAAGCCAGTCGTCGAAATACGCCAGGAGGCGTGAGCCGCGAAAATGAACCCTGGCGACCAGAACCGAAACTATTTTGGTGAAGATTCTGGGGGCCGAAGACAGGCCGAACGGAAGGGCCTTGAACTGGTAGACAGTTCGGCCATCCGTGAAACGAAGGTATTTCTGGAATGAGGATGGATAGATACATGGAAGTAAGCATCCGATAAATCAGGGAACAGCCCAGTGACGGGGAGGACGGCTGCCCTGATCGACGAAGTTGTTTCCATTTTGAAGTGTTCCTTCGGAATGAGGAGTTTAGATGAGACAGGTCTATGACCGGTCGAAACCCGCCGTCCTTCTTGGGAACCAGAAAGAGACGGCTGTAAAAACCCCGGAGAGGTTGGAATCGAGACCCTTTCTACCGCTCCTTTTTCCAGAAGATCTGAAATGGCGAGTCCCCAGACGATGATGATTGGAGGAAGATGAATGGGAGAGCGTGATAGTGGAGGGGGACGACTGAACGGAACCCGATACCCGTGTCTCACGATAGACAGGACCCATTGGTCGTCGGTGATTGTCTCCCAATGATGAATGAAATGAGTGAGTCTGCCGCCTACTGGAAGGGGCGAAAAACACTCTTTCTCCTAATCGAACGTCTCTGGAAGAGGAAGCGGAAGAAAGGACGTACCCCTAGGGCTTACTCCTACCCCTTTGATTGGTAGAGGTAGAAGAAGGGGTGGGGGCGATGAAGGAGGAAATCGTGGTCGCTGCGGACCAGATTGGCGAGCGCCCCTGGAAGAGGGATTGCCTCGAAAGGAGATTGAGGCTTGCCTTTTCGAGTCTTCGGGGATTTACCGGAAGAAGCCGAAGGTTTCTTTCGGTATCCGGAATTTAGGGGGAGCCGAAGTAGGAGTGCGGGGCTGGAAGGCCACCGCGCCGTGCATTTGCTCCTCCCTGGAGGCATCCGCTACTTCCTTGATTCGGCCCCCAAAGAGGGACGAAGAAGAAAGAGGGGCCGACCTAAGCTTTTCTCGAGAAGAAGAGAGAAGTAGCTTGTTGGGGCCGTCCAGGATGGCATCCCGCCTGCAGCGAGTCATCTCGGAAGAGAGAGAAAGAGATAGCAAAATCGAATGTTTTGCCGTCGCTGCTAAGGCCTCTAAAAGAAGCCTGACGGAAGCAGATAAAGCATCCTTTTGTTGTAGCTTGACCGAAAGAGCGGCCACGAAGGAGTCAGTATGCGACGAGATGCCGGAAAGGAAGCGGGAGCGTTGCTCCCAGCGATCCAGGACCTTCTGCTGAAGCGGTAAAGAGGAGGGGACCTTGAGCCGGAGCCGACTCGCATCTAGGTCCAGTTTCGGGGGGTGGATAGAAAAATCACCCTCCGGAAACTTGTAGGTCTTGGGGTTTAAAACCCAAAGGCCGAAGGTCCGAAGTTGGAATAAACCAGCCCGGTCCTGGCTTAGAGGATGATGAAGATTAAAAATCCTCTAGAGCCGAACGGACGACCGGAGAGAAAGGGAGTAACTCCGGTTCGACTGATTTGGACTCCTTAGGCTTACCGACAAGGTCAAGGTAACCTTCGCACCTCTTCCGGGAGGGAGGAGGGGCCGGTTTGCATACTGATGCAGGAAGGGTAGCAAAGACCTCCTGAACAGCCTGCCCAGGGAAAAACCGATTCTCGTCTGACTCCTCGTCCTCGTCAGAGAGAGGATTGTCAGTACGAGGTTCGGAATGAGCGCTGGATCGGCGCGAGGTGGAAGAAAGAGGCACGTCCTCAGCAAATAAGGAGTCCTCCTCCGGAGCATGAAGGGAGATTTCATCCTCAATTGTCCACTCGTAGCAGTCCCACTAGTAGGGGGATTGCGAGTCGAGGAGGAGACCCAGCTCAGGGCGCGAAGGGGGAGCATCCTGGGGGAAAGCCCATGAAAGGAAATGGAGGGAAAAAAGGGCCACATAGGGGGCTGTGTGGAAGAAGAGCCCTGTGGACCCGAGGAGGGAGGAGACTGAAGGAATAGTCTATGATCAAGGGTCTCTGGTGGCAGAGAAACCCGATCCCTCCTAGAAGAAGAAGGTTCACCCGGCAGGACGGGGAGGAGGCAGAGCTGAAATGCCTGGCGTATTCCCCATCATGTGGGACCACCATGTGGAAGGGTCAAAGGTCTGGGGTTGCGCTGAGACATCCGCACTTTGAACCCTCGAAGACGTGGTGGAGCGTAAAGGTGACCGGTCCCGAGTAGCAGAGCTAGGGGACCGGTGACCGGAAAGACCCGGGGAACGGTTGTGGGACCGTTTCTTGGGCACCCTTGAACGTGGAAGAGGAGGTGGCCGAAGCGGAGAAACCGCAGGGCTGCCTGATGAAAAACTCGAATCCGAATTCTCGGACAAAATCGGCGAAGACCGGCGACCCACACGTCTAGCGTGATGGGCCGACCTGGCCGTCGATCTTTGCAGATCTCTTGCCGATGACCGGTGATGACCGGTCTTGGGTCTCTGAGACCGATGTTGACCGGTGACCGGTGAATGATGACCGGTGCCCGGTGAATGATGACCGGTGACCGGTGACCGGTGCCTGTTGACTGGTGACCGGTGCCCGGTGACCGGTGACCGGTGAGTAGTGGTCGGTGACCGGTGACCGGTCCTGACCGGTGACCGGTCCCTGGCAGTTATACCCGTGACCGGTCCCGTGATGGTCGGTGACCGGTCTTGACCGGTGACCGGTGGCTAGACCGATCACGTACTTGACCGGTCATGCCCGGTGACCGGTGACCGGTCGGAGTGGTCTCCTTGACTGCTCCCCTGGGGCTGACACAAGGAGAGCCGGGCAGGGAGCCAGGAGATGAAGGCGTCCTCTCCGGAGAGGGGCGGGAAGCCTTCTTCCTAGGAGGGGGAGAGGGACTCCGACCCCCAGCAGCGCTGAACCCGGAGAAGGAGGAGGAAGATGAGGCCTTCCTTTTCCGGGAAGAGTAAGACCGACGGGAGGAGGCTTTCTTCCATATCTCGTCTGTCACGAAGCGCAAACGGTGCAAGTGTCGACCCTAGAGCATCCTGAACATGATAGGCAGGACTGATGGGAATCCCAGGACGCCTTAACATGTCCGCAGGAACCCCGGGACTGCGACATATTAAATAGCTATACAAAAGAACAATGTATGCAAAATAAAAGACGGGAAGACCGAAGAAAACCCGTAAAAGAAAAACAGTATATACAAAATCAATATAATAAACCAGTGTCACGGGAGCCAAAGCACGGAAACCCGTGACACAAGGCAAAAGGTCCCGATACGGGACGGAAATTGGGAATTCTACACGAAAAAGGAAAAATCTCGAAACGAGACAACAGTATATACAAAATCAATATAATAAACCAGCTGTAGCGCACAGAAGCTATCAAGAAAGGGACACACAAGGTAACCCACTGAAACTCGATGGCTTCCAAACACAATTGGAGAACGGGGGTTACACTTCCGGTAACTAGGGGTTTAGGGAATGGTTTATTTTGCGGACTCTGTTTTGGAAGCTGTGCACAAATAGACACATACCTGAAGTAATAACAGGTAACGTATTTAAGCTATTAAAACTGGACTACAGTTGATGATTTGTGGGATGGAGCATTGTCATATAACAAATGGACATGCTGGAGCCCTGTTTTAGGATATATTTTTCTCAGTTTTGTACTCATTTTTTTCAGAACCACTTCGAGACACACCTCTACCATTAGAAACAGCAATTGCAGGATTGGTCCACTATTTCTAAAGAAACTCCAATCTCACCATTTATTTATATTTAGAGCTTCATGTCAATACCTTGTATAGTTAATGACTTTTGCTCCCAATAAATATTGAAAAAAAAAAATAAACACGAGGGCCAAGATGGCCCTGTGTCGCTCACCTGAGTAAGATGGCTGTGTTAGGCATAATGACAAAAAATCTGGCATCTAAAGTGTTTTTCTAACATTTGACTAAGTGACCTACAATTTGATCCCACCTGAATTTGCACTCAACTGGGAATTCATGCAGTCATCATTCATATCAAGTTCAATGAATAATGGGACAAAAATGTAGGCCTCTAGAGAGTTCACAAGTTTTTTTTTAGATCTGACCTGGTGACCTAGTTTTTTATCCCACATGACTCAATTTCGAACTCATATGAGATATCATGTAGATAAAACATCCTCACCAAATTTTATGAAGATAGGGCCAAAACTATGGCCTGTAGAGTGTTCACAAGGTTTTTCTAAATTTTGACCTGGTGACCTAGTTTTTGACCCCACATGACCCAATTTCAAACTAATCCGAAATATCATGTAGACAAACATCCTGACCAAGTTTCATGAAGATTGGGTTAAAACTGGCCTGTAGAGTGTTCACAAGGTTTTTCTAAGATTTTCCCTGGTGACCTAGTTTTTGACCCCACAAGACCCAATTTCGAACTCATCCGAGATATCATGTAGACAAACACCCTGACCAAGTTCCATAAAGATTGGGCTAAAACTATGGCCTGTAGAGTGTTCATAAGGTTTTTCTAAGATTTGACCTGGTGACCTATTTTTTGACCCCACATGACCCAATTTCGATCTCATCTGAGATATCATGTAGACAAACATCCTTACCAAGTTTCATGAAGATTGGGCCAAAACTGTGGCCTGTAGAGTGTTCACAAGGTTTTTCTAAGATTTGACATGGTGACCTAGTTTTTGACCCCTTATGACCCAATTTCGAACTCATTCCAGATATCATGTAGACAAATATCCTGAACATATTTTATAAAGATTGGGCCAAAACTGTGGCCTCTAGAGTGTTCACAAGGTTTTTCTTAGATCTGACCTAGTGACCTAGTTTTTGACCCCACATGACCCTATTTCAAACTCATCCAATATATCATGTAGACAAACATCCTGACCAAGTTTCATGAAGATTAGGCCAAAGTTGTGGCCTCTAGAGTGTTCACAAGGTTTTTCTAAGATTTGACCTGGTGACCTAGTTTTTCACCCCACATGACCCAATTTTGAACTCATCCGAGATATCATGTAGACAAACATCCTGACCAAGTTTCATGAAGATTGGGCCAAAACTGCGGCCTCTAGAGTGCTCACGAGCAATTGTTGACGACGGACGACGCACGACTGACAAAAGGCGATCACAAAAACTCACCCGAGCACAAGTGCTCAGGTGAGCTTAAAAGGGAGATTATTCAAAAATTGGGCCAGGCAGAGTTATGGTTCTTCTCCTAGTCACATTCTTTTTATATATTAAATTTCAAGTCAATACCTTTTATAGTTTTCAGGTTATGGCCATGTGTATAATGTTAAAGTTGCTGACAAACCAACAAACAAACCAAAAGACAGGGCAAAAAACAGTATGCCATGATCACAGATATCGGAGGCATAAAAAGAACTTTGAAACATTTTTTTATGATATTTACATTTCCTATATATAATTGAAAAAATATTTCATTACCCTCCTTTATTGAATATTTTTAATCTATTTAATTTAATTTTTTTTTTTTATCATATATTCATCTATTTATTTTTTTAATACATATATAGTAAAATATGAAACAATAATAATCAGATTTTTCACTTATAATGACAAATAAATATGAAACATTATTAATAAAACATCTGCAGTATTCATTACCATTTATGCAATAATTGAATAGGAATATTGCTTATCATTGGTGCAAAACAGAATTTAACTCTGTGCATTGGATAAAGAGGAGAAGAAAGATTATGTAGTTATTTGCAAACAATAATTTCTTAGCATGTATTATAATCAATGTCATAAGTCATGTGTAACTTCATGCATTTTATCATTCCTAATTAGTTGTAAATGTAATTTTATTTTTTGGAAATAAAAATTGAATTATTAGTTTAGAATTTCAATTAAATTCACAAAGGATATCTGATAGCTGCATATTTATTTTCTTAATTGTACTCTTGACAGTAATGTCACAAACATTTAATTTTCAGCTGACATGAATGTCAATAATTGCATTAGAGATAATCTGCAATAATTATCAAGCAAAGAATATGTATTATGCGAAACTGTTCTAAACCTTAACATGATTACTGTTTAATACCTCTAAACTCACCTTGATTAGCCTGGACTTGATGTGTTTCATCATACATGAACTGGGAGAAGATGAAGAATTTCTTTCTCAGATACTGGTAAGTAAAGTTAACCCGAAGTAGATGGATAAATGTGAATGTATTTTCACATCTTCTTATTGTTCTCAAAATAAACCTATGAAACCACTAATAAAAAGAAACTAGAGAGTTGTTGACAAAAACATGGCTCCCCCATGGGCATAGGACTTCAAATGGTGATACAGTCCTGAAAAATTTCAAAAGCGGAACTGAGATACTTAGACACACAAATTTGTGCACATTCTAGGAAAAGGTCTCATAACTTAGCTGGATGACAAACAGAGTTAAAACCCTTGCAAATTTACCTTCCTGTAAAATTTCCAGATCCTAACTGAAGTACTTTGGAAGATATGTGCAACACTAACTTTTAAGGTAAATTCAAAGTAAAGGGCACATAACACTACTATAAGGGGACGATAATGGCGTTAACACCCTGAGGACAAGTTTACTTGACACCAAATGAAATGCATTGGGAGATAATGGCGTTAAAACTCTTAGCACAAGTTTACTTGACATCAAATGAAATACATTGGGAGATAATGGCGTTCAAACCCTTAGCACAAATTTACTTGACACCAAATGAAATACAATGGGAGATAATGGCGTTAAAACCCTTAGCACAAGTTTACTTGACACCAAATGAAATACATTGGGAGATAATGGCGTTAAAACTCTTAGCACAAGTTTACTTGATGCCAAATAAAATACAATGGGAGATAATGGCATTAAAACCCTTAGCACAAGTTTACTTGATGCCAAATGAAATACACTGGTAGGTAGTGGCATTAAAACTTTAAGAATAAGTTTACTTGATGCCAACTGAAATACATTGGGAAATAGTGGCATTAAAACCCTTAGCACAAGTTTACTTGACACCAAATGAAATACATTGGGAGGTTAAGTGGCATTTAAACCCTTAGCACAAATTTACTTGACACCAAATGAAATACACTGGGAGGTAGTGGCATTAAAACCCTTGCACAAGTTCACTTGACACCAAATGAAATACACTGGGAGGTAGTGGCATTAAAACCCTTAGCACAAGTTTACTTGACACCAAATGAAATACACTGGGAGGTAGTGGCATTAAAACCCTTAGCACAAGTTTACTTGACACCAAATGAAATACACTGGGAGGTAGTGGCATTAAAACCCTTAGCACAAATTCACTTGACACCAAATGAAATACACTGGGAGGTAGTGGCATTAAAACCCTTAGCACAAGTTTACTTGACACCAAATGAAATACACTGGGAGGTAGTGGCATTAAAACCCTTATCACAAATTCACTTGACACCAAATGAAATACACTGGGAGGTAGTGGCATTAAAACCCTTAGCACAAGTTCACTTGACACCAAATGAAATACACTGGGAGGTAGTGGCATTAAAACCCTTCGCACAAGTTCACTTGAAGCCAAATGAAACATATTGGGAGATAGTGACGTTAAAACCCTTAGCACAAGTTCACTTGCAGATATACCTTCCTATCAAGAGCTGTCACACACTGTGACAAAAATAATTCCCTCAAAAGAAAACACTGACATTAAATCTTTGGCCATGTGTATGAATGGACAATCTTCTCTTTTTATAAATTGTGCCCTTGACTAATCTTAAGGCTACAAACATGGATCTTGCATTTGCCACATATCTGGAAGCCTTTTTATGCTATTATTATTTGTGTTATTTCAAAATTGTTATATGTAAAACAACATTAAAAAACCCAGCACAGAAAGTATTCAACCATTACCCTATGACCTTGACCTTTAAGCGACTGACCTGGGTCTTGCACAAGGCACATTGTTTTCTCTAGAGGAACATTTATGTTGAGTTATTTCCAAATCCATCCATACATAATGAAGTCTAGACACTACAAAATGTTCCCCACTTTGACCTTTGATGCCAGATTGTGACCTCGACCTTTGAGATACGAACCTAGGTCTTATTTGTGACACATCGTCTCAATATGGTTAACAGTACTTCAAAATCCACCCATGCATGTAGGAGTTACAGAGCAAACACAGAGTTTTTGACCTTTGACCCCAGATTATGACCTTGACATTTGAGATTCAAAACCCAGTTCTTCATCACGACACATCGTCTTAATGTAGTGAACATTTCTACCAGGTTACTTCAAAATCCTCCCATGCATTTAAGAGTTATAGAGTGGACAAAAAGTGGGACTGATGGACGGATGTACACACAGACAGTGCAATTGCTATATGCCCTCCAAAATCCTTTTTGGGGGCATATTAACTTTCAAGACACCAACTGAAATACATTGGGAGAAATATGCAACAAAAAGTTTTGAGCACATTCTAAATTAAAGCCCATCTAGGCAAGCTGAGATAAAACCCTCAGTGTATAAAAGATCGAATGCAGATAAATCTATCTGTAAAATTGTATGACCTAAAAAGAAATACTTGGTGAGATAAGAGCAACACAAAGTTAAAAGCACATTCTAAGTAAAGGGCTCATAACTCTGCTGTTACTAGATGACAGCAGAGTTAAAAACCCAGAGCACTAGTCCACTTGCGGATAAAATTTCCTGTAAAATTTCAAGACTCCATCTGATATACTTTGGTAGTAAGAGTGACACAAGATTTCTTGACAGACTCCAAATAAGGCTGTTACAGGACTATAACCCCTAGCTTATAAGCTCTCAACTAAATTCAAGACCACAACTGAAATACTTTGGCAGATATTCTTGGCACAAAGTTTAAAGCGCGTTCTAAGTAAAAGGCTCACGTGCATGTGTTTTACAAGCAGTAAATATCAAGGGTATGAAAAGTTTGCTCGTGTCAACAATTTTTCTAATTTTTGTAAGCTTACACTAAGGTATTAAATTAACTTGATGTTACTTGATAATTTACATTGGATATGACAATTTTGATATTAATAAAACACATTTGTTACAATGTTAATCTCTGTGCATTACATTGTAAGATAACCTAGATGGGAGTGTACTTACAGTGGTGTTCATTATGCCTATCCCATGGGTCCTGATGGAGTTGGCGATATGGCGGATGTTTATGGTGTTCAGGTGTTTGTTGTTGCTTGACCTCTCCACAAATATCTGTCATCAGAAGACACTAGAACTGTATTAACGCATACTGTTTTGTCACAGCATGAAGGTTGTTCTAAATGTTGAGAACAGTAACTATGGAAACACTTCTCAAAAGAAATGCATCAAGGCTATCTGCATTTGCATACATGTATGCTTGCTCTTCTCATTTGTAATGTATCATTTGGTATTTTAGAACCTGGGTCTTAACATACTGGCATATTAATAGCCAGTAAGCGCTTAACATTTAGCACATTTACACTCTTGTCATTTTAAACTAACAGAAATGCAATAAGGCAACATGGAAAAATATACCTACATTCATGCACATGACACTTTTATAAAGCATTCTGAAGTATGAAAGCGTGTTGTAATATTTACATAAATAATCTTCCATACTTGAATTTTAAATACTACTTTTACACAACTGATAAAACATGTACAAAATAAGTTTTAAATATCTAATTCCAATTAGACCTTATTAACAGTAATGAAAGTTCATTTTTAGTAAGTGACCTTGACCCATCACACCTAAAAAGCTCTTCAAAGCTTTATCTTCACACAAGCTGTATATGTTGCAAGCGAGACAAAAAGTTATGAAGAAAAAATCTATTTTGGGGACAGTAAGCAGTAACAAAAGTCTATATCTAGTAACAATGACATTTTCCGTGATCCATCAGATCCCAAAAAGGGTATCAAAGCTTTATTGCACACAAGATAAAAATGCCAAAAATTTGATTATGATATCTCATTATTAAGTAAAGTCATGTTTTGGTTTTGGAAACAATTTAATTTTAGTATCAATTTTTGACTTCTACATCTCTACACAAACTATAGAAGTACCAAACTTGATTATAATATCACATTCCTAACAAATGAACAAAATTCAATTTTAGAAAGGTAAGAAGTCACAAAAGTCTATTTCTGTTTCTGATTTTGGTCAAGATATTTTACTTTTGACAGTAAGCAGTAGCAAAGGTCTATTTTTAGCAACAGTGACATTGACCCATCACACCCAAACATCACATCAATACTATTTCTCTACACAAGGTATACAAGTCCCAAATATATAACAAGAAGTTATATTGGGGACAGACTGATTAACCAAGCAACATGGAACACTTGTTTGCAGGGTATAAATAATACTGGCTAGAATAACATTGCCAATTAGTTTATAAGGCACATTTAATATGAAAAAACATACCGATATTAAAATTAATGTTTTACTATTTTTCATTTGCACATTACATTTGTGATTTGAAAATAAAGCTTGCTACAAATAAATGACATACTCTGATCTAGTGTCAGCGTACAATGATCTTATGCTTTAAGGATTTTAAGGTTAAGATGTGATTTGACTGTAGAGAAGGAACTTATGCCCAGCTGCTGGAACACATTTGACAATAAATGCAATGGTTACAAGAGTAAAAGCTCATAGCTGGTGAAGGAAGAAATTGTGAATTAATAAATAAGCAAGACTATTCAACGGTTTACAGACACATAATATTTTATCAACCTATTCAACAGCGGACCTTGTTCACACAAAAGAAAGACTGATTTGTTTGTGATTGCATTTGTAAGCAAATGACCTTGTTATGAAAGAAAAAACAAGAAAGTCAGTAGAACTGACAGATGATCCCAGAAGAACGTCGTTGTTACAAATAAGGCCTTGGTCAATGGGTGGGAGGATATGTTAAGGACCGGAATGGTAAATACTTAGGTCCCCCAAGATCACACAGGGGTCAGGCCCCACCCCCAAAATTTTACTTAGGACCTTTCAACTCAAAGCTGTTGAAATCCCCATTCCTAAATCATATCTATTCTCCTCATCAGATGAGATGTTTTACCAACTCTAATTTGGAGACTTAGTAACAGTTTACTATTTAATATGATAATACGTGTTACTCATCAGATCTTTCATTGATTTTTTTTAAGTTTTTATACTACTGAAAATTAAGTCATACATTTCAATGTGTGCTCATATCAAAGAGGTTAACCAACACTCTTGACATATGACTGGATATTTAAAATAGTGTATAATGGCCTAAACAACAATTAGCTGACATGATTATGATTGACATTACTAGCATATTGAATTTTGTGGGGTTTTGTTTAAAGGCAAATGACATGAATATCAGTCAACAACATGGTAGTAGGGGCCATAACTCTCTTAAAAATTGAGGAACCAGGTCACGTCGACGATATGCGTATCTACTCATGGTAATAAAGCTTCCCATAAAGTTTCATTGAATTCAAGCCATTAGTTCCTGAGAAATAGCCCGGACAAGAATCGTGCAACATGAAGTATAGGCCAAAAAGTCAAGGGGCCATAACTCTGTGAAAAATTCAGGAACCAGGTCACGCCGACAATATGCGTATCTACTCTTGGTGATAAAGCTTCCCATAAAGTTTTGTTGAATTCAAGCCATTAGTTCCTGAGAAATACCCCGGACAAGAATCATGCAATATGTACTATAGGCCGAAAAGTCAAGGGGCCTTAACTCTTTGAAAGATTTAGGAATCGGGTCATGCTGACGATATGCGCATCTCCTCTTGGTAATAAAGCTTCCCATAAAGTTTTGTTGAATTCAAGCCATTAGTTCCTGAGAAATAGCCCGGACAAGAATCATGCAATATGTACTATAGGCCAAAAAGTCAATGGGCCATAACTCTTTGAAAAATTTAGGAACCTGGTCATGCTGAGGATATACGCATCTCCTCTTGGTAATAAAGCTTCCCATAAAGTTTCGTTGAATTCAAGCTGTTAGTTCCTGAGAAATAGTCCGGACAAGGAAAGTGTGACGGACGGACAGACGAAGCGGCGACTATATGCGTCACCTTCGGTGAGCATAAAAATGAAATGATAAATGTGGCACATAAATTTTCTCAATAAAACTTGCTGAGTGACTGTTCACCATTTTCATTTGTGCATATCGCCTTACCTGGTTGTTGAGATTGTATAGATACTTGGAGACAAACACATGGATATTTCTCATGATCTCCAGTACATCCAGCCCTAAAAAATGGACCAGTGTGTCAATATAAACATGTCTAAGAATATCTCAATGTATAGTGTACACACCTGTGTGTCAACAATCTATATAGAGAGACTGTGATGTCACTAACTTGCACTAGTCTCTATACTAGACAGTAGAATTCATCCAAAAACTGCAAATTGTGATTCCATGCAAATAGACCCATAGTAAAAGCAGTTTTATATGAATAACAATGAATATATGAATTTATATGGTTAACAACATGAGCATGCCTAGATACTAGGCACTAAATTAAATGTAACTAAAAGTAAACATCTTAACTACACAGATGTATGAAAAGAACGCACATGTGCGCTAAGCACACTTTTTTTTCCTGCAAGTGACAAAAAAATGTAACAAAGTCATTTTTGTCGATTACAGTAGAATTTTCAGTATCAATCCATAGTGTGTATTTCAGACATTAAAATCCGTAGGAAATACGGACAATACATAGGGATAAATAGGTCTGTAAATACCATCATATTTAGATACATGTAAATGCTGAGAAAAGTCAACAAATGTGTTAGAGCATACCTGCTCCAGAGTTTGACTGGGGAGGTGTGAGTCAATGAGTGACAAGCCATACTTTTGCTCAGCCATGTTTTTCATCTCCCCATAGGTTTTCCAGTCATGAAGTGCCACGGTGGTCAGGTTGTAGAAGGTCTTGTTAAGGTAGTGTTCCACGTATGCTGAAACATACAACAAGAGGCCCATGATGGCCCTAAATCGCTCACCTGAGATAAATAGGTTGACCCAAGGAACATCTGTACCAATTTATTTTAAAATCTGGCCAGTAGTTTTGAAGAAGATGACTTTTAAAGTTTTCATATTTTTTTTCTTTTTGTTGCCATGGCAACCAGAGTTCTAATGGATCAAGTTTATTTTAGCAACTTTTGTGAAGGTTGACCCAAGGATCATTCCTGCCAAATTTAATCAAATTCTGTCCAGTGGTTTCTGAGGAAATGTTGATTAAAGTTTTCCAAATATACATATAAGGCAAATAAGCCCCGCCCCTGGCGGCCATGTTTTTGTACGGATCGGAAAATTTTTAGCAACTTTGGTAGAGGTATACCCAAGGAACATCTGTACCAATTTATTTTAAAATCTGGCCAGTAGTTTTGAAGCAGATGATTTTTAAAGTTTTTTTTCTTTTTTTTTTCTTTTTGTTGCCATGACAAACAGAGTTCTACATGGATCAAGTTTATTTTAGCAACTTTTGTGAAGGTTGACCCAAGGATCATCCCTGCCAAGTTTAATCAAATTCTGTCCAGTGGTTTCAGAGGAGATCATGTTGTTTAAAGGTTTCTCTATATACATATAAGGCAAATAAGCCCTGCCCCTGGCGGCCATGTTTTTTTACGGATCGGAATAATTTTAGCAATTTTGGTAGAAGTTGACCCAAGGAACAACTGTACCAATTTATTTTAAAATCTGGCCAGTAGTTTTGAAGAAGATGATTTTTTAAGTTTTCATTTTTTTTCTTTTTATTGCCATAGTAACCAGAGTTCTACATGGATCAAGTTTATTTTAGCAACTTTTGTGAAGGTTGACCCGAGGATCATCCCTGGCAAGTTTAATCAAATTCTGTCCAGTGTTTTCAGAGGAGATGATGTTAAAGTTTTCCTATACACATATAAGGCAAATAAGCCCCGCCCCTGGCGACCATGTTTTTTTACAGATCGGAATAATTTTAGCAACTTTGGTAGAGGTTGACCAAAGGAACAACTGTACCAATTTATTTTAAAATCTGGCCAGTAGTTTTGAAGAAGATGATTTTTAAAGTTTTCATTTTTTTTCTTTTTATTGCCATAGTAACCAGAGTTCTACATGGATCAAGTTTATTTTAGCAACTTTTGTAGAGCCTCACCCAAGGATCATCCCTGCCAAGTTTAATCAAATTCTGTCCAGTGGTTTCAGAGGAGATCATGTTGTTTAAAGGTTTCTCTATATACATATAAGGCAAATAAGCCCCGCCCCTGGCGCCCATGTTTTTTTACGGATCGGAATAATTTTAGCAACTTTGGTAGAGGTTGACCAAGGAACATCTGTACCAATTTATTTTAAAATCTGGCCAGTTGTTTTGAAGGAGATGATTTTTAAAGTTTTCATTTTTTTCTTTTTATTGCCATAGTAACCAGAGTTCTACATTGATCAAGTTTATTTTAGCAACTTTTGTGAAGGTTGACCCAAGGATCATCCCTGCCAAGTTTAATCAAATTCTGTCCAGTGGTTTCAGAGGAGATGTTGTTAAAGTTTTCCTATATACAATTTTTAGCAACTTGGTAGAGGTTGACCCAAGGAACAACTGTACCAATTTATTTTAAAATCTGGCCAGTAGTTTTGAAGAAGATGACTTTTAAAGTTTTCATTTTTTTTTTCTTTTTGTTGCCATGGCAACCAGAGTTCTTCATGGATCAACTTTATTTTAGCAACTTTTGTGAAGGTTGACCCAAGGATCATCCCTGCCAAGTTTAATCAAATTCTGTCCAGTGGTTTCAGAGGAGATGTTGTTTAAAGGTTTCTCTATATACATATAAGGCAAATAAGCCCCACCCCTGGCGGCCATGTTTTTTTACGGATCAGAATAATTTTAGCAACTTTGGTAGAGGTTGACCCAAGGAACATCTGTACCAAATTATTTTGAAATCTGGCCAGTAGTTTTGAAGGAGATGATTTTTAAAGTTTTCAAATTATTTTTCTTTTTGTAGCCATGGCAACCAGAGTTCTTCATGGATCAACTTTACTTTAGCAACTTTTGTAGAGCCTCACCCAAGGATCATACCTGCCAAGTTTCATTAAATTCTGTCCAGCAGTTTCAGAGGAGATGTCGTTTAAAGCAAATTGTTAACGACGCACGACACACGACGACGGACGAAGGGTGATCACAAAAGCTCATCTTGAGCACGTTGTGCTCAGGTGAACTAAAAACACATGACTTGTTAAGTTAAAATGGGAATTTGACTGTCTACTTTCATTTCTTAAGTCGAATGAATATGAAGATAATTTGTGCAGCAGCTATAATACTGCCTAAATGCGTAGAAAGTAATGTGTCTCAACAGAAATTTCATCTAAGATTTCAGTTTTGTTATATTTTAATTTCACATTTCTGCTGACAAGATAATCTGTAATCTCATGTCTGAGAATATGCTCGCTTTATAGCTTGCAGCTGGTAAATCTTACCTTTGACATTGATATATCTGTCAAAGAGTCTTATAGGCCTCAGTTTGAGGAGATGGGAGAGGTCCTTGAGACCGACCTTGAAGGGGTTACGGTCATCAAGCTGTAGATGTAGATGGATGTGGAGTCGCAGGTCCGTCTCAATGCCCTGGCACAGTGGCTCCAACAGGTGCTGTGGACATGATGTAAAGACAGGCAGTTAGTATTTTTATAACAGTTTTATTGTTGTTTTTACATGGCATGATGTCATACACATTTATGGGAGAGGTCCTTGAGTTATTTGTTAAAAGAGGGTGAATGACATTCTATCTATAACAGTCTTTTGTTGCAAACATAATACTTAAGATATATCATTATGTAGACTCATTCGGATGAAGGACAGGCATCGATCCTAAAAGCTCACATGAGCACTTCGTGCACAGGTGAGCTAAAAATTTATATCAATTGAAAAGGCTTCCTTTGTGGAGAAAGTATGCCAAATATCAAGCCTTTAACCTATATTGTAAATAGACAAAATTAATTACCAAATGAAGTAGATAATCAACAATGAGCTGTCAGAGGACAGCACGCTAGAACATTCAAAATACTTGTTAGTACATCAAATGAAATCTATTTAAAATCTTGCCCTTCACATACCCTGTATATATTTATAGTCAAAAACAAGAACTATCAATGAAGATGATGAATATCCCCAGATACCCTTTTCACAGTTACTTTTACCATGTCAGACAGTCTTGATAAAGATGAAGGGGATTTCATCTAGAAAGATTTTAAAATTACAAATGCATTTTAACTCTGCAGTCAGCAATGTTTCAGTATTTAACTGTGATTAATCTAGAAATTCCATGTTTTGAGTCCAAGGACTCACATGATTGAAAATAATGAGTCCCCAAGCTAAATCAATGAGTCCCAGGATCAGGATGAAACAATGAGTCCCAAAATTAAAAAAAAACAACAACAAAAAAACAGTAAATTGGAAATGCACTTTTTGTGTTATGCCTGTGGCTAAAATGTTTTTTATTATTTTTTTTTAATCAAAAAATACGAAAAAAGAAATGCTAAACACATGTAGGAGAGATGGTATGTGGAAACAATTTGAAATAACATTTATTTGAACCAAAAACAGCATTGCTCTTTCTCTTTTCAACTTGCAGATGTTGTTTTTGAATTTGAATATACTCAGTTGTAATGCGGCGACCATCCAGTATTACAGGTGATCTTTTCATAGAAAATGTCCAATTATGCTGCAAGTTCAACGGTGTTTAAATTAACATGAACTGAGTAAACTCCAAAATGTAATGTAATGGCCAAATCTCGACAGAAATCTAGCTACAGTTGAATTTAATGTACAATTATACCGGTGAAAAATCATCGATCTCAGGGACCCTGAGGATATAGCGGAGGACAGCCCATCGTTAAAACAAGATAATCCAAATTAATGATTAACAGACATTTAGACAGAAAAAATACCCATTTTCTGCTCTGGGAAGTAAATCCATTGTTTTATTTTCTTTAATTACTCACTTAGTGATATATACCGCATGTATATCCGCAAAATCAAAGCATGTCGCACATCGGCAGGCTAGTCGCATGAACCTAGGGTAAACCCTGGACTACTAACCATTATAAAATTTAACCGATTAAACAGTACAGACAAATCATTAACTGTGATATTTCAGGTTTCAATGTATCAAATTTGCATGCATCTGACAGGATGCACATATTTCAAAATTGTGCGTCTTTCTTGATTTTTATGCGTCTCTGACGCAAGACACACATCTAGATTAATCACTAAAAAAATTTTTCAAGAAATATAGCAAAAAAAAACAAACCAAGCATGATATGCCTACAATATGAGCATGTAGACTTAGTTTTTATGATTGTTGTGAAGTTATATGACAAGAGGGCCAAGATGGCCCTGTGTCACTCACCTGAGTAAGATTGCTGTGTTAGGCATTATTAAAAAAAAAATGTGGCATCTAAAGTGTTTGAAATGTTTTTCTAACATTTGACTAGGTGACCTAGATTTTGATCCTACCTAAATTTGCATTCATCTGGGATTTCATGCAGTCATCATTCTTATCAATTTTCATGAAGACTGGGCCAAAACTGTGGCTTCTAGTGTTTTCACAAAAATTTTCTAAAATTTTCTAAAATTTGACCTAATGACTTAGTTTTTGACCAAATAATTTCCAACTCATCCCATATATTATAAAAACAAACATCCTTACCAAATTTCATATATTGTCTTGACTCCACGTGACCGAATTTGGAACACACCCAAGATATTATGTAGACAAACATCCTAACCAAATTATATGAAGATTGGGCTAAAACTTTGGCCTTTAGAGTGTTCACAAGGTTTTCTCTATGATTTGACCTGACCTACTTTTTGGCCCAATGTGACTCAGTTTTGTACTCTTTCAAGATCACAAGTAGACACACATTTGACCATCTGAGATATGAGCATGAAAGTACCTTGCATGCAAAACTTTAACCAAAATTTCTAAGTTAAAAAGGGGCCATAATTTGTAACATATTCTATCAAGAGTTATCTGCCATGAAAGTATGATACCCCTAAACATATTAAAGATGTTTAAAATCAATCGCATGCCTGGATACTGGGATATAAGCATGAGAGTATCTTGCATGCAAAACTTTAACCAAAATTTTTAAGTTAAAAGGGGCCATAATTTGTAATATATTCCATCAAGTGTTATCTACCTTGGTTGTCTGATGCCCTAAACATATTCAAAATCTTTCAAGTCAATACCATGAATGCTTACTGAGATACAAACTGGATAGTACCTTGCACGCAAAACTTTAACCAAATTTTCTATTGCATGCAAAACTTTAACCAAAATTTCTAAGTTAAAAAGGGGCCATAATTCATATTAAATTCAGTCATGAGTTATCTACCTTGGTTGTCTGATGCCCCTGAACATATATATAAACTTTCAAGTCAATACCATAAATGGTTATTGAGATATAAGGTTGATAGTAACTTGCATGCAAAACTTTAACCAAAAGCTGCAATGCCAACGCCAACGCCAGGGCGACTACTAGCTCTCAAATTCTTCGAATAGTTGAGCTAAAAATGTTAAACAGACAGTAAGCAGTACCAAAAGTACAATGACCTTGACCAATCTGACCAAAACAACTTATCAAAGCTTTATCTTCACAAAAGCTTTCCAAATTTTTTGGGGACAGTAAGGAGTGACTAAAGTCTAATTTTAGTAACAGTGACCTTGACTTATCACACCTTAACAGCACAATGAAGCTAAATCTTTACACAAGGTATACATGTACTAATTTAGTCAAGATATGTTTCTTATAACAAAATTTATTGAAGAAATTCCTGTTTGGAAATAGACGGACAGACATACCGAACTATCAACTGACACAGTGATTCCTGTATATCCTTTCAAACATTTGTGGGGGTATAATGACGTACCTCCTTCAACTGTTGATATATCTCACTGTCAAATATATCCAGAAGATCTTGCGGAGACTCGAGGTGTTGCACATAATGCATGGGTGGTACACAGTCACGCAAGGCACCAACAATATACTGGAAGTACACAACAAACTTGCAGTCAAAATTTTCCATGATTATTTCTGTTTGAGTGTCTAGACATAGATTTAAAAGAACTGGCCTTTTCTTTCAAATCAACCATATTCTATTCCTGGTGGTTGAGACATAATGGGTGTATTTCCAAATACTCCTAAACACTACCATCAGTGACAATAAGAAGTTGTTTCTTTTACTATGACATTGTTTTCTGTCATATCAATGTAAAAGTAATATAACTTATGCAGCTTTAAGAATCTTGAAAAGCCCATCATCCCTATTTAAAACTGTCATTAGCATTTACATTCATGAGTTGGTATGAAGACATGTGTCTTTAGTCAATGATGATTTTACAGTGACAGATATGCACTTATGGTGGAGGTTTACAGTACTTACATGTATTCTGTGCACATCCATGACTGTATCAAACAGGTCTCCCAGGTAGATGGGAATAATTACACGGTGCCAGTACACAAAGCTGCAGTCACATGTGCGTCGTATCCTGGGGTGTACAATTATTTGTCTGAAATTCTTTATGGAATTCCAGTAGACCTAGGAGACTGTATATGTTATCATTCACACATTTTAACATCCAAGAAAATTTTAGCTTTACTGGAATATTGTCATGAGAAACTAGAGATGTGTCCAGATTCCACAGATGCCCCCACCAGTCACATTTT
Source organism: Solen grandis (assembly GCA_021229015.1). Taxonomy (NCBI): domain Eukaryota; kingdom Metazoa; phylum Mollusca; class Bivalvia; order Adapedonta; family Solenidae; genus Solen; species Solen grandis. The sequence continues at coordinate 20,270,112 of CM037781.1, forward strand.
CCAAAACAAAGGCCAACACCCAGGAGCGTAAGTCATGTTCTGAGTAATATATTCATGAAGTTTAAAGTCTGCAGTACAAATACTTTCAGAGTTTGGTGCGTCACAAGCATACAATTCGATATTTTTCAAAAACAGTGGCCCATAACTCTGTCAACTTCAACGGGGGTACAATGAAAATACCCAGGTGCACAAAATCATGTCCTAAATAATATATCCATGAAGTTTCAAGTTCATGTCCTGAATAATATACCCAGGTGCACAGTTCATGTCCAGAATATTATATCAATGAATTTTCAAGTCTGCAGTACAAATACTTTCAGAGTTTGGTGCGTCACAAGCATACAATTTGATATTTTTCAAAAACAAAGGCCCATAACTCTGTCAACTTAAACGGGGGTACAATGAAAATACCCCCAATCCATGAAGTTTCAAGTTCATGTCCTGAATAATATACCCAGGTGCACAGTTCATGTCCAGAATATTATATCAATGAATTTTCAAGTCTGTAGTACCAATACTTTCAGAGTTATTCACGTCACAAAGTTTCGGAATGAACGTACGTATGGACGTTCAGATGGACAAAGGCCCCCCTACCCACCCCTTTTAATTGAATCACGATAACATACACTCCCATTTGAATTGAAGGCTTAGATATCTGTGATGTTGTACAGAAAACATCAACATCAGATGATACTGTTAACTGAGAGGTGGAATAAAACAAGAGGGCCAAGATGGCCCTTCATCGCTCACCTGAGAAAGATGATTGCTGAAGAAATAAAGATGCTAGAGTGTAAAAGTGAAATCTGGCTTTTTTTATGGTGAAAAGGGCATAACTCCTAAATTAACTAGTCAATATCAAAAGATGCAGATGCTAGAGTGTAAACAAAGTGAAATCTGGCATTTTTTGAATATTAAAAGGGGCATAACTCCTGACCTTATTGACAAATCTTAGCCATAATCGAACTCAATCGAGACCTTATGGTCATAAGCATTGCCATAAAGTTTGAAGATGATTGCTCAAAAGATGCAGATGCTAGAGTGTAAACAAAGTGAAATCTGGCATTTTTTGAATATTAAAAGGGGCATAACTCCTGACCTAATTGACGGATCTCAGCCATAATCGAACTCAATCAAGACATTATGGTCATAAACATTGTCATAAAGTTTGAAGATGATTGTTCAAAAGATGAAGATGCTAGAGTGTAAACAAAGTGAAATCTGGCATTTTTTGAATATTAAAAGGGGCATAACTCCTGACCTAATTGACGGATCTCAGCCATAATCGAACTCAATCAGACTTATGGTCATAACATTGTCATAAAGTTTGAAGATGATTGCTAAAAGATGCAGATGCTAGAGTGTAAACAAAGTAAAATATTGCATTTTTTGAATATTAAAAAGGGGCATAACTCCTGACCTAATTGACGGATCTTAGCCATAATCGAACTCCATCGAGATATTATGGTAATAAGCATTGCCATTAAGTTTGAAGATGATTGCTCAAAAGATGCAGATGCCAGAGTGTAAACAACATGAAATATGGCATTTTTTTAATATTAAAAGGGGCATAACTCCTGACCTAATTGACAGATCTTCGCCATAATAGAACTCAATCGAGACATTATGGTCATAAACATTGTCTTAAAGTTTGAATATGATTGCTTAAGAAATAAAGGTGATAAAGTGTAAACACTAAAAATTGTTGAAGCCGCACGACAGACGACGGATGCTCATGGGATCACAAAGCACACCCTGAGCTTTGCTCAGGTGAGCTAAAAAGTATTTTCTATACACTCAGTACACTGAGTAAAGACATAGTTTTTAATTTTCACATCAAAGCAACATATATTTTCCCTAATCAAAATGTGTTTATGTGGACTTACTTTTCCCTTAACTCACAGATGACATCCAGCTTCCTTAGGTTGTCATTGAGATTGACTATCTCATCATCTTTGAATGTCCTCTGTTGAAATACAAAAGAATAATTAGCATACATAGAGCTAAAGTCATTATAGATCTAAAATCTTCACTATTTTTTCAATCTCTGCTACTCTTGTGAGGTTTCTCGAAAAATTTTAAAACATTGTTGGTAAAGAGAATTATTCCTTCTTCTTCTCCTACAGTAATGGCTAACAATCATTTTCTGATTATGATGGCCATGCATGGGATCAGTAAAAAGATAGTGCTAGGCCTCCCTAGCTACTCAGTACATGTACACCCAGGAAAACCAAGCACAATAAATAGATTGGTGCAATACCTAACACCAAAAATCTTAAAAATCCTTTAAATTTCAATATACAAAATACAATATACAAAATTATAGTTTTGGTGTAATTTGGTGAGTATTAGTATGTTTATAAAGGCGGATGTATTCAAAACATGGTACAGTCCCAAGTGCAAGCAGCCAGTGCTGACTTGAAACCAAGGACCAAGTCGACGCTGACTACATTCTGTGGGAGGGAATTCCACAGGCAGACTGTTCGAGGAAAGAATGAATATTCTTAAGCTTTGTTTGATGATTTAACAAGATTGTTAGCTTGGTTATGGTAATGTCTAAATTGTCTGGTGTAGGGTTGCAGATAACTAATTTGCTGAAAGTGCGCCTATTTTCTAGGGATTACCAGTTAAATGATGAGAGTCTGTTGATCATTGATCATGCGGTTTTTGAGTAATCATTTGTAACAAATCTCACTGCACATTTCTGAATGGATTCAATTTTATCAATATCTTTCTTGCAGTAAGGATAAAGAATATTCTATTGTTGGTCTTAATAAGGAGTTATATGCAGCCGTTGTAGTTTCTTGAGTAGATGAATGGGGATTGTGTCTTAGGAACTCCAATGATTGACTGGTTTGGCGGTCATTTTATTTGTATGTGCTGACCAGGAGAGATTTGATGTTATTTCTATCCCTATGTAAGTGGTTTGACTAACAATCTGAAGTTGCTGATTGTGCAGTGTATAATCAGTTTTGACAGCTTTTTCTTGGAATGGCCAGTGATATGCATGATATGACACTTGTCAATGTTAAAAGACATCTTCCATTTCTGCTCCCATTCCACCAAGCTATCCAAGTCCTTCTGCAACATTGTAGCATTGGTTGAAGATAACACAGTTGTCTGCAAAGAGATGGCAAGTTGATCTAACAGTACCAGGGAGGTCATTAATGTAGAGCAGAAGTAGAAGATCCCTGTGGAACACCTGATAGAACAAGTGCCTTTGGAGAGACGCTTCCATCGAGTACCACTTGCTGAATTTGGTGACCAGTGCTATAATGGCCCAGATATTCACTAATCCGTTGTAGAGTATTGCCTCTAATGCCATAATGAGGCAATTTGTACAAGAGCCTATCTGGTGAATAACGAACCGATTTTTGAGGCTTTGCAAGGTCATGAATAAGCCAAATAACTGGTTTTTTATTATTTAACATGCAAGTTAAGAGACTGCCTATAGTTCTTAGTAGTTCTCTTTATATCCATTCATTTTGAGGTTTTTAAACAATATAACCATTAAATGATAAGATTAGAAAATACCCTACTGATATCTGCAGTGTGCAGTACAGGTGAAGAACAAGATATGCAGACATGTGTACAATGGGTAATTTTTATTGCTGTGAAATTTTACGAATTTTGGAAAAAAAATAAGATTTTAGTTTATATGAGCTTTTTTTTTTTTCATATTAAGAGTGTCAGTAAAAATTTAGCTCATTAACATTTTTCAGCAGTATAAATTATATATATGGTGACAACTTGGCATAAAACTGGTGTCATTTTATTTTTCCTGTTAAAACCTAGTACATGTATAAATTAATAGTAAAGATTGGTTGAAATCACACTGGTTAAAATCACAGTGTGCAGTCACGAGTCAACAACATCATGGGAAACTACTTTTCAAATAAAAATTTTAAATTATATATATGGTGACAACTTGGCATAAAATTCTATAAAAGCCTTAATGCAAATGTTACAGAACACTGACCTAGTCTTGGCATCCGATCATATCACAGCTATGTGTAACCCAATTTTCCATGCTTCCTTAAAATGGAGTTAACATCTATTTTTTTATTTCTCTTAGAAAACACGAATGAGATTGGGAAAGATGGGTTGATCAAGTATAAAATTGTTAGGATATATACCGTAATGTTGTCGGTAATTTAGTTTGCTTGTGCTCTTAAATTTGTCTTCAACTTGACTTACCGCACGTTTTCGTTTGCAGAAAAAGTCTGACTATCGTATCACAACTTAACTAACGACTCTCTTTTGATTCTACCAGCAATTAAACAATTATCATATCTGGCAGTATCCTTCAATCATCCATACAATCAGTGTAATTTGCTGAATACCTGCTTAACACTTCAACACAGACGTGTCAACTGCCACAACTGCCCTGTGAAATACACAGGTGAGGGTCATGTCGTAGACTGCTTAAGTCCAAGTATATCCGCATGAGCAATACTGATAACCAGAATGACTGCTTAGGTAATTCACAAAAAATCAAAAAAAATCGGAGCCTCTTTAAGTGAGCCATTGGTGTATGACAGCGGAGGCCCTGGGTTCTCCTGAAATTATCCATAATATTGGCCCAGCCAAATGAAAACATTTTACGTGCAGTTTATTTATATGAGGGGCAAATTTTTAAAATCATGTTGGGTCATAAAAAATAGTAACAAGAGGGCCATGATGGCCCTGGATCGCACACCTGAGTATACGGTTACCCAAGGAACATCAGTCTGTATTAAAAAATTTTGAAATCTGGACAGTAGTTTTAAAGCAGATGATCCCTGTAAAGTTTTCCCCATATACATAAAAGGCAAATAAGTCCCGCCCTGGCGGCCATGTTTTTTAATTGGATCGGAATAATTTTAGCAACTTTGGTAGAGGTTGACCCAAGGAACATCTGTACCAATTTATTTTTAAATCTGGCCAGTAGTTTTGAAGCAGATGATTTTTAAAGTTTCATATATTTTTTCTTTTTGTTGCCATGGCAACCAGAGTTCTATATGGATCAAGTTTATTTTAGGAACTTTTGTGAAGGTTGACCAAAGGATCATTCCTGCCAAGTTTAATCAAATTCTGTCCAGTGGTTTTCAGAGGAACTGTTGATTAAAGTTTTCCCTATATACATATAAGGCAAATAAGCCCCGCCCCTGGCGACCATGTTTTTTACGGATTGGATTTTTTTTTAGAAACTTTGGTAGAGGTTGACCCAAGGAACATCTGTACCAAATTATTTTGAAATCTGGCCAGTAGTTTTGAAGGAGATGATTTTTAAAGTTTTCAAATTATTTTTCTTTTTGTAGCCATGGCAACCAGAGTTCTTCATGGATCAACTTTATTTAGCAACTTTTGTAGAGCCTCACCCAAGGAACATTCCTGTCAAGTTTCATTAAATTCTGTCCAGCGGTTTCAGAGGAGATGTCGTTTAAATGTTTCTCTATATACATATAAGGCAAATAAGCCCCGCCCCTGGCGGCCCTGTTTTTTTACGGATCGGAATAATTTTAAAACTTTGGTAGAGGTTGACCCAAGGAACATCTGTACCAAATTATTTTGAAATCTGGCCAGTAGTTTTGAAGGAGATGATTTTTGAAGTTTTCAAATTATTTTTCTTTTTGTAGCCATGGCAACCAGAGTTCTTCATGGATCAACTTTATTTTAGCAACTTTTGTAGAGCCTCACCCAAGGAACATTCCTGCCAAGTTTCATTAAATTCTGTCCAGTGGTTTCAGAGGAGATGTCGTTTAAAGGTTTCTCTATATACATATAAGGCAAATAAGCCCCGCCCCTGGCGGCCATGTTTTTTTACGGATCGGAATATTTTAGCAATTTTGGTAGAGGTTGACCCAAGGAAAATCTGTACCAAATTATTTTGAAATCTGGCCAGTAGTTTTTGAAGAAGATGATTTTTTAAAGTTTTCATATTTTTTTTCTTTTTGTTGCCATGGCAACCAGAGTTCTTCATGGATCAACTTTATTTTAGCAACTTTTGTGAAGGTTGACCGAAGGATCATCCCTGCCAAGTTTTAACAAATTCTGTCCAGTTGTTTCAGAGGAGATGTTGTTTAAAGGTTTCTCTATATACATATAAGGCAAATAAGCCCTGCCCCTGGCGGCCATGTTTTTTTACGGATCGGAATAATTTTAGCAACTTTGGTAGAGGTTGACCCAAGGAACATCTGTACCAAATTATTTTGAAATCTGGCCAGTAGTTTTGAAGGAGATGATTTTTAAAGTTTTCAAATTATTTTCTTTTTGTAGCCAAGGCAACCCGAGTTCTTCATGGATCAACTTTATTTTAGCAACTTTTGTAGAGCCTCACCCAAGGAACATTCCTGCCCAGTTTCATTGAATTCTGTCCAGTGGTTTCAGAGGAGATGTCGTTTAAAGAAATTGTTGACGACGCACGAGCACATCGCACGATGACGGACGAAGAGTGATCACAATAGCTCAACTTGAGCACTTCGTGCTCAGGTGAGCTAAAAATTGGCAGCACTTAAAAAAACCCATTTATATAACTAGCTCAATAAACACTAGATTTCTTTTGTTCTGAACAAAAGATAGGACTTCCTACTCTGCAAACCATATCAACCTGATTAAATTCAATTACTTATCCTGACATACATCATCTGTGAACTGAAAGCTGCAGAGAATAAATTAATATGGGTAGCAGATGAAATTTTTGATGTCAAATGACATCATATGAAAACCAAAGTCATTGCATTCAAAGAAGACCTCTGAGCTTTGCTTCCTGTGTTATTTTCAAGATGTGGCTCTTCAGGAACCCTATTTAAAATGAACAATAATAATTTTTCAAAAAATTTTTGTCCCAAAAGGGAATCAACTATTATAGTCCTCTTTAATGCATAGATATACAAGGTTCCTTTCCTATCAAGTAATTCTTTCTTATATTTTCATTAAACTTTCTTGCTGAATTTCAAGGAGCAAAGAGCATAAAAATATATTACAGAAGCACATTTTTATCTTTAATTTTAAAGAAAAAGAATTTGAAATATTATGTAATTTATCTGCAAAGCACTAGGAAAAGTTTTTTTCTTCAGAAATTCTTATTTT
>CM037781.1:20277279-20300405 GCA_021229015.1 Solen grandis
TTATTTACAGTAATTTTATAGTCCATAACGATGCGTTTACCAATAACAGGAGTCCTTTTATTCAGCTTAGAATTATTTACCGCTGTTAGCGTACATTTGATTGGTTTAAGATGCGAGTTGAAATCGAAATTATACAGCTACGCCGAAAAATAACATTAATACGCATATAGAGAAACGAACGATAGAACATACACGCGTACAAAACGCGCGCATTACGGGGAAATATGACAAGAGAGATTAAAATGTTCGGTTTTATTCGTAAACGCAGAGTCATACAGTAAATAATCATTATACGTCCGAGGATGGGTGAAGCAATTGTTTACATGTCAAATAATTGTAAATCGTGATAGAAAAGCGCATCCAGAAATGAAGAGTGAGAGAATTACCTGAAAGGAAGGGTGAAAAAAGCTAAAACACACGCACGCGCGCGGTCATGAAGAGAGGAAAGAAAAAATAAATTCGTTTTATGTCAATAATCGATAACGCAATACCCTACCTGCCTACCTGTGTTTACAAGTTTTATCATCGAGCCGGTTACGGCCATGTAATTATTAATATCATTATTAAGTCAACAAGGGTCGCTGCGGGCGAAACTACGTTTTCCAATAGTCGGACAAGTCGTGAGTAAATTTTAATTAAGGAATGCGGATTCCAGATTTTATTGATACAGTATACAATTGTAAACGCGAGGCTGTACATAATCGACATTGCATACATATATAAGGTTACTGAATGGGTAATTATAATTAATGCTAAAATATAATATAATATTATATTTAAATTATAATTTATTTATAATATTATTGATTTTGTAAAGAAAGACCTCTCATTAACTGTTCTCTAAGGAACGTAATTAAGAGTGACTTCGTGGAAACGTAGTTAATTTGTTGCTGTTAAGACACGTTTTATACATTATGAGCGCCATATTTTTCGAGTAAACGTATTAAAAACGTTTTAAATTGTTCGAAAGTGGACTTTTCGCTTAACCGCCGTTTAATACACGATTTGGTCTTCATCGTTGGTTTTCTACACGTTTCGTAAAACGCCATTTTGTACATCTCGTATCCGAGAATATGTTTCAAAGATATAAACAGTTTTTCTACTAGGAAATGGTATATATCGTCGCATACGTGGGCTGGTAAAACGTCCATGCTCCGCGTTTTAGCGCCGAATGACGGTGACCCTAAAAAGGTCCCGTGACCTCGTTAACAGGGTTGGGTCGGAGCTGCAGCCCGATATATTTAACAAAACTTGGTCCGACTTAGAACTTTTTATTCAAAAATTGCTTACGTTTTTTTTTCTTCGCGATTAATTAATCTTCATCAAAGAACTGGGTAATTATGGTATCGATTGATGACGTCAATGCACGGTGCTGCAGGCACCGCGCGTGAGCGTAATTATGCTATCGATTGATGACGTCATAGCGTGCTTTCGTGGCTGCATCTGCTGCAAGTCGAAAAGCCGTTTCCTGTGAATTCGATTGAACATCACTACTGTTTTGGTTTTGAACAATATTTAGATATAGTATCATATAAATTGAGATTTACTTTAGCTAGGCTGAAACTGGCAGGTACAGACAGAATAGAACAGAAAGAGCTATATGATATTGTACAATTTGTACCTTATATATTGAAGATGGATATCATTTTGTCATAGTATGTCCTGAATATCAAACTACCTGAAACAAACATTTTAAAAACCTTTTACTTCAGACTCCCAAACATGATCAAATTTATTCAAATGATGTCTTCAACAAATTACAATGTTATTCTCAATCTTGGCAAATTCATAAAATAAACTTTGTCACATAGAAATTCCCTATAATATATTAATGAACTGTATAAACAAATGCAATTATCTTTTTTTTCAATATCATACATTTTATTTTTAGTTGTGTGTGACGTCAGACATTCCAACTATAGTTCTACGTTTCCAAACCAGGTTCTCCTAGATTTAAAACCGAATAACCTCTTAATAGTGTACATATGATTGAACAATTGTATATATCTCTACAACATTAGTATACTAGAATTAAGCAAAAATGCTGAAAAATCATTGCTGTGTCAAAAATAAATACTTACAGGCTAGAAAAATCGCCTGTGACATGAAACATCATAGGACATATTTTTCTATGCTCATGTTACTGCAATCGAATGATGTAACTGTTTTTATCACGTGATCACTTTACCAAGCGCACGAATATTGTTTGTTTCGATGCGGAGGTGGCTCGCAAATAAATTTGACAGTAAATGTGCAGCGTTCGGTCATTTTAGGCTGTTACAATAACCCATGTGAAGTCCAAAACAAATCATTGTAACATACTAATAATCACATCAATCTGTCGACCACAGATATCCCCAAGGGTTATTTCTTACACTAAAAATGACCGAATCCTGTATATCTACTATCCAAAATGAGTTCGGAGCCTCTATCTGTGCAGAAAACTTGCATAATTATCTCAATTTATAAATAGAGTCTGTTGTAGATAAGGTACTGAATGAATACAAATCAAACTCTGATAACGCTGAGAGAACAGAAATGTCGCATTTCTTTTGTTTATCAAAGTGAATTTAATTATTGGTTATCGACTTGCAGCTCTTCAAACACTCTTTCATTTGAGACAAACAGTTGCGTTCGCGCCAAATTTGCGTTAAATTTGACTGTGCACTAGTGTATTTAATGAATTCAGAAGATGGGAAATTACAGCGTACTTCAAGTTACTATGGATACCATTTATTCTTCTTAAGAGTTAAATGTCTATTCACCTAACTTGTAATAAGCCGTCTCGGGATAATGTGACTTGGGTGTGGTATCATGCCAACGGTACATGTGATACTGCAGTGTGACAGCACTATATTTGTCTCAAATAGACATAGTCTCAAAATGACCGAAATACTGTTGGTGGGACGTTAAACCGAATAAACATACAAACAAACAAAATCTGATAATGAACGAGAAGTTGTTTTACTTGTATACGAGCTTTCATGTGATTTGATGAAGAAATAAATTCTTGAAAGGAACCCGCGTCGGTGAATTTATGGAACGTCGGTTTTTTCCATAAACTTTAAGCGACACTAATGCCTATACACTATTAACCCATATATATTCTGAAAGAACATAGTTTCCAGTTTCCAAAAATAGTATCTTTAAGAAAATCCATCCATAAATAAAAAAGATACAGCGATTTAAAAATCAGCATCTCCGATCGGAATTCGCTCCGACAACGAAAAGATCGATCGGTACCTGTCCGTTGTCGGAAATTTCCGATCGAATTTCAACAGTCCGACCGGAGAAAAATGATCGTTTTTTCTCGATACCTTCTTTATTTTTCAGAAACATTGGGTGGTTGTTTATTGTTATCTCCTGAACTTAGAATGCAAAATAATTATTGATTTTGATGACGATAATGACGTTATTTGCGTGAATTTATTCGTGTGATTAATTATAGTGTAATCGGGGTAAAACAAAGACAGATATTTAAAGCGTCTACCGATACTGAAGTAACATACAGTTTTAAACGGAAAATATCTAAACATTTTCTCATTTTTGACTTAAACAGTAACCTATTTTTACTTTTTAATGTATCTCACTGCCTCTCCTCTTCTCTCTCCTCACTTTCTCTCTTTCTCTGTTTTGTTGCATATAAAATAATGTATCTATAAAGTTGGAAAATCGATTGTTTTTCCCCGATCGCTTTTCTCCGATCGGAGAAAAACAATCGATTTTTTTTTTTCTCAATAGACCTTTAACTGATGTTATTTTTCATACGCAAGACGTTACTTAATGCATCTCGCTCTCTCTCTCTCTCTGTTTTGTTATGAAAATATTCGCACCTTTTTTTTTTCTTTCTATATATCTCTTGAAATTCAGTCTTGTTTCTCTCTTTCTCTCCTTCTCTCTCTGCAAGAGCATTTGCGGAATTCATCCATAATACATCAGTTATTGTTTTTTTAGATTCAAAACAGTAATGTTATTGTTTCTTTTGTAATTTAGTTGTTTAGATCTACATCTACTTATCTCTCCATATTTTAGTCTACAAGTGTTACCAAATTTCAATTTAGATGACTCTCATGCTTTTGAGTCCATTTCTTATCTGTAGATTTCTTTTGCTGATTGTTTACTAGAGCTTGCCAAGAATGAAACCTACTTGTCACAGGGTGAAAAAAGTGCAGCCTGGCTGAGACTCAAACTTGGAGCCTTTACTTACCAACTGAGCTACCAGTGGTGGCAGCTTACACATGATTCTCATCTATTGTGAGTTATTGGTACCGTGACATACTTCCAAATGGATCCAGAGAACCTCACAGCACTTAAGCCATTGCTGAAATTGTGTTCCAAATGTCACAAGTTGAGAAAAATGTGCAGCCTGACTGAGATGCTTTACTGGGACCTTTCCCAGGCGACCCTATCAGATGAGCCTCCTGGCCTCATAGACATGATTCTCTTCTATTGTGAGTTATTGCTAATGATTCAAATGAGATGTAACAGACCACACCAGGATTTGAATCTGAGATCCTTGATCAAAGGGATGGGTAAGCTACAGGATCACATACAGAAATCTACCATAGATAAATGTTATGGTGAGAAAAATGTACCTCCTGCCTGGGAACTGAACACGGGGCCTTACCCTTAAAAGGTAATTACCTGTACTGACGGAACTACCTGATCGTTTACACACAGTGTAATGATTTCTTCCCTGTTGTGAGTTATTGGGTACCATGTCATACTCCCTGCCAAACTGAACAAGATGAATATGATCTCTGATCACATGCAGCCCGGTGATGTTGGGCTTCATATGTCACAAGTTAAGAAAAATGTGCAGTCTGACCAAGACATGAACCCAGGACCTTTGGATATCAGGAATGCTTTACCAACAGAGCTATCCAGTCACTTATGCATAGTTTTCTCCTTTATGAGTTTTTGTACCATGAAAAAGTTACTATACCAATCTCAGATCGACAGTATGTGCTATCACTCTCCTGGGATATGATATTTATATAGTGTACCAGAGCAGGATTTGAACCCAAGATCCCTGGCTTATAAGGGGTTGAGCTAACAGACTGTTCACACAAATCTCTTTCTAATAATGGTTACCAGTTCTTAAATATTTAGGCCTTTATATATGCCTTTGCATATTTTGATTTTCCTCAGGCCAGAATTCATAGAACAGCACAAATTACTATGTTCTTGACAAACCCAAGGGTGATTTATTTGAGAGAAATACTCTAACCACTTGGCCACTGCAGCCGGTTTCTCTTCTTTATTGCTCTGTATATATAAGACAGTTCACCAATATCATGCCACTTATCTAATGGCATGACATCACAGACATGTTTGTATCATGTGATGTTGACAATGTGAATTTCAGACATGATGAAATTTCCCTGATTGAGATTACTTTAATGACATATTAACTTTTGGCTTCACATACACTGTATTTGTTAAAAAGAACTTTTATAGACTGATTGATGGATTTGTAAATTCAGAGAGTACTGTGCATGTGCACCCCAAGCACTCTAAGGGGAAAGCTAAATGTTTTGTGCCCATAAAGACCTTGTGCACTAGAAAAAGTTCCAACAGACAGCAGATCTTTGAAAAAAAAATGTTTAAAAGTAATTTTGCAAGTTATATGGAATGATATAATACTGTTAATTAATACCTGTCCAGACTGCTTGCAAATGTTTAATATTTTTAAGGTCTGTCTTAGTGTTCCTATCAATATTTTGCCCCAGGAGGGGTAAAGGCTAACCTGACAGGGGAACTTGACTTTTTTTTCTTTCATCACCAAAGAGCAATAGAAATTTGTCAAATGGATATGCTTTGCAGTTTGCACAGGATTCTGGCCTGTTGAGAACATTCTTCTGTCAAAAGTCCCATGTATGTTCCCTCCCCACAAACCCTGGGGCAAAATATTGATAGGTGCATTGGAAACTCTGAATTCAAAGAGTTACATAATTACTTTAAAGCAGCATAACACCGGCCTATGTCATAATCCAATAGCAATTTGTTTGATGCTAAATGTTTTTTGGGAAAAAATGTTCAGTAGCCATGGGAGTCAAACACAAGACCCCTGGTATACTCTAGGAATGTGCAGTGAATTGTACTGTGACACTATATTCATATTATAAATCCTCCTTGAGCAACAGATTCAAAGAGATTGCAACATGAATTCTTTCACCTGTTTTTCTGGTGTAAGTTGATAGTTTATATATGGCAAAGTAATGGAATGAAAGATGAATTTGCTGAAAATTTTATTGTTCTCCTTTTGTAACCTGACTGAAAAGTGAATCTTTTAGAATTGTGCATACTTATATACTGTAGTTTATAGTTTTAAATGCAACTTGGTTCTCATTTTTGTCAGGCACTTCTGTAGAATATTCATTGAGTTTGTGCTATGGCTATTCCATTTAGAAATGTTTTGGTTCCTGCAGTTTCAGATGATAAGTGAAGCAAACTGTGCTGGACAAATTGGTGAATTTGCTTTGTTTTATGAAATGATTTCTTGTTGTATGTTGTGGTATGTATTCATGATCAAAGACTGGTTACTGTCAAGGCATTGTTTACATACCATTTTTACTATTGTGATGCAGCATCTTTATTTTTTGCCTCAGATGCATAGGTAAACAGAGCAGGTATCTTCTGTTTGTTCATGTGCATAAAACAATGTAAATCATATTCTAAAAAATATGTTACTGTCAAGGCATTGTTTACATACCATTTTTACTATTGTGATGCAGCATCTTTATTTTTTGCCTCAGATGCATAGGTAAACAGAGCAGGTATCTTCTGTTTGTTCATGTGCATAAAACAATGTAAATCATATTCTAAAAAATATGTTTTCAAGCCATTTTAATCATATTTCTAATGACACATTTGTTACATGTACTTATAAACATATTTTGATGATCTATCTCCCTCTCTATCAGGCATGCAACAAAACATACGCGCATGTTTTACTTTCTCAGTTTATTGACAACTTTTCATTTTAATGACATAAGAAAATTGAAATTATAATTTTATGACAGCTTTTGTATTATATAGGTTTCTCTCTGACTTGGAACCTTACCAAGGTCCCTATTACAGATATAAATTCCCTTTTTCCTCACCTTGGAAATCATTTGAAAGGGAAAAACTTTATGTTCATGTAATGTGCAGCTCCCAAAGTTATTACATTGAAGTGTACCATTATGATTTTTGTAATGCATCGAAAGAGGATCAGTGATAGACTTTCACCTTGTAGGACAGCCCTCTTTATGGGGAATGAGGTTCATTTTAAAATAGTTATTTGAAGAGCCAGCAACATAAAATTTTAACAATAACAAACTCCCCCCCCCCCCCCCCTTAAAAAAATTGAGGTCATCAATCTGATTTCGGTGTCATTGGCGTTGTCGTCGGAAAACCTTGGCCATAACTTCTAAACTATTAAAGCTTCTGTCATCGAACTTCACATATACTTGTTCACTAAAACAAGGGTATATTTCTGTAAAGGGTCATAACTCTTAAGTCCATTTTGACCAATTTATCTCCTTTTTTTTTTTTTTTAAATGTATACAGTGAAAAACTTTAACCCTGACCATAACTTCTAAACAAATAAATAATCTTCTCACATAATTGTTGTCGAGCCCGCTTGGGGAGCTTGACATAGTCATCACAATGTCCTCACGGTGTATGTGCATTATAGTTCATCAGGTCATCCAGATTTCATTGTCGGGGCTGTAACTTAGACATGGTTAGCAGGATTTCCTAATAACTTGGAATGTATCTCAATGAGCTGAAGTGTCATCTAGTCGAAAAATTGTCAGCAGCTCTTAGGTCAAGGTCACACTTTAAGTCTTTGAGGTCAAAGGTCATTTGCTTGTCCGGACAAAATGCAGATAAATGTTTTGAACCAAGGTATTTTGAATCTTACAGGATCATGAAATCTTGACCACAAATACATTTTTTTTTTTGACTTTTATTTTATACATTATGATGGTGTTGTAATGTGTCGACATTAACTAAATTTTAGGCAAAATGAGACGGTTTTTAAACTCTACAGGCCTTACTTTTTTTTTTGGACAGATTTGCATAAAATTTACACTAAAGGCGCAGAATTTGTCCATCTGTACAATTGGCCCTTCTGGAGGACTGTCACTTCTTTTTCTGGAAAATCATAAATGTCATGGCCTTAGAGGCATACCTGCACAAAGCAGTGATTCATGCAAAGTTTTAGAAAATTCTCATGGATAGTTTTAATGTTCCTTCTTTGTCTATATAGAAAATAACTGCATTGTTCACGTTTGCCTTTAACTATCTCAAAAACAATGAATTTTCTATCAAAGTACTATGGGCATAATTTGTAGTCCTTTAAAGGATCTTTCAAATGACATTTAGATTTTGAAAATAAGGGTTAAATCAGTTGAGTTATGGCAGAAAAAAGGAAAATTATGTTACCCCAAGTAAATCTAGCTGCTTTAATCTCAAAATTGATTTTTGTAGATAAGAGTATGAACATAATTTGAAGAACTATTCCTTGTTTATTTTATTTGTATTTAAATTTTAACTTGATGTATTGCTTTTATAATGTTTTGTATGTTTAAATGATCAGGTTATTATTTCAAAGCTGTTGGTGGAGAAAAAGTATTTGACATAGGCATGTTTTTGCCGTTTTGCTTGGGTTTGACCATTCATTTTTCAAAATCCGTCAAAGATAGGTCAAACATAAAGCCATCGAAATGTTGGGATTTTTTTTAAAAATTAAAAAAATATCTGAATACTGGTTTTTAAATGCCTCTGCATTTGGTCCCATGCTTTGTTCCATCTTTTCTTCTATTACATTGTAGTTATAATGTGCTGTTGTGATTTGTCCAAATGCCATATGCTCACTTTAAAGTTCAGGAAAAAAATATATGTAAAAAAAACTGTTTGGTAGGAAAAGAACCTTTTTTTGCATGTAAAGAGGACTGGCGGTAGTTCACAGCCTTGTGGTACACCAATTTTGAGAATTATTGAGGTTCATTTTAAAGAGGGTTCCTTGAAGAGCCAGCATCATGAAATTGTAACAAGGGGCAAGCTCTTTAGTTTCCTTTGATTACATTGATTTCCATTTTTATATGACATCATTTGACGTCAAAATTTGCATCTGCTATCAAATTATTTTGTGCTCTACAGCTTTCAATTCTTGATGGATTTTGTTCAATTTTTACAGATAATGTATTGCAAGATGATTATGTAATAAATTTTTTAAGGTTTGCTATGGTTTGCAGAGCAGAAAGCCCTATCATTTGTTCAGACAAACAAAATTTAGTTACTGGTTTTCATTCTTCTTCATTTTGAGGTTCAAATTAAAACAGGTTTCCTATGAGCCAATATAATGAAATTTCAACAGCAATTAACGTGACTTTGTCCCTTTTGAATGCAGTAAATTGCGTTCTTATGTGACCCCATATGTCATCATATACATCAGGGTTAAAATTAGCTACCAAATATTGTTCGCATTCTACAGCCATCATTTCTTCTATGTAATTTTCACAGAATGTATTCAGTACATTGTAGATGTGCGCTTCCGTATACGTTTTTTCCAGACTTGGAAAGACCAGGTTCTATGGTTGGTCCAAGTTTCGAACTTTGGATCTTAAAAAGGATTTAAATTATTACCAAGCTTTGGATCTGAAAAAGAATAAAATTGATGCGAAGCTTCCAGATAAGCTCATATTTTTACAGGATGTGTGCTTCAACATTTTCTATCGGTTTTGTAAAGATTGACAG
Organism: Solen grandis; assembly: GCA_021229015.1. Lineage (NCBI taxonomy): Eukaryota > Metazoa > Mollusca > Bivalvia > Adapedonta > Solenidae > Solen > Solen grandis. Next base: position 20,287,027 of record CM037781.1, read on the forward strand.
CATTTGATATAGCGTGTTGGAAACTTTCAATGGAAAATATCTGTGTGTGTGTGTGTGTGTGTGTGCTACCACGAAGCTACATTCAGATGTCTGGTGCTGCATTCCTTAGTTTTTGACTGATTCACATGGAAATTTCACTGAATGTTCAGCATATTGTATATTGTCGCATTGTCTTAGCCAATTCTGTTTTCGGAAAATCGCATAGGTCAATGCTATATTTTATTTATTTCTTCGGCCTTAAATATCTCAAAAACTATTTGATATGGTTACATAGCAGAATTCACTATCGTTTATTCAGAACAAAGGAAAATCTTGTTTCTTATCGCATTCGTTACATGTATGTTGTAAATATTTTGTTGCCATGTTCAAAGTGTTACATTTGTGGAGGAAATAAAGGTATATTCATTGTATTCATTTGGGTCACAAAATATCCGTCGTCCATAATGCATTTGAAGACGCGGCCTGGAGACCGGGGTATTAAATTTGATCGAGATTTACCAAATTCATATATAAATTGGTATGATAATTTCATCATAAATGTCACCCATTGTTGAAGTATATTTTCCGTGACCCGTGATTTATAGTGTACGGGAAGATCTGTCGCGGGTATTAGTTACGTAATATTGAAGTTTACATCACGAGCAAGCGTTTCATTGACCCTGATCAAAATCATGCTCACATGCAAGCTTCCAATCGATCATGATCTGGGTCAGTAAAATTACGTGTGCAATCATCTTGAAGAGCAGTCTATAAATAGACTGACGTGTTGACACATTGCGAGGTATTTTTTACCCTAGGTATTGGACGAAGTGTTCCGAATGTGTAATGGAGATCACACTCGGACTCTGGACAATTCTTTTCTAAATCAATAATATGAATTTATAACAATATTTTCTACATATGTCACTTTTTTATAATCATTATGATTTGGATTTAAATACTTAGAAAGTGTATGTGCCACAAAGTTCTATAAATCTATATGCCGTGTTTTGTAAATAAATCATTTGAAAACTATAAACAAAGATGTGTGTGTGTAAATTGCGGAGATAGTTCTAGATCACTTAATTAGGAATGTTTGAATTTTGATAAAGCAGTCCCCCGTACATAATCTTTAAAGGCATTTACAAAAAGCTGTCCCAGGTGTGAAATGGTGTCAGAACCAGTCATAAGGAAATTGTAGTTACATTATAACAGTCTTAATTGGTAATGATTAGAAGGAGTATGTTAAAATAAAGTTTTGAGTAAACTTTGCGCGTGTGTTGTATATATCCGATAATCGTGTATTCAGATCTAATGTCCCCATCACAGTTTCTTGTGACTTTGTTGTGTAACCTCTGCTTACAGCAGGTGACACATAGGGATCCTTTATCCGTCGTCTGTCCGTCCGTCTGAGACGGGTCTTTTTCCGCAACGCTTCAGCAAGTGGCACACGTGTTCCAGAGAACAGTCTTGTTTACACATCTATTTGTTTATAAGATGCTTAATGAGGGTCCGTCTACAGTATTAACTGTTTTATGGTTCGGACACCGGAGTGTGACCCAAACTCCTTAAAGATGAATTTGTATGCCGAAATAGGTCGAATTTTGAAAAGCCTCACAGGTGTGAGGTAAGTACTTAATAAAATCAAGAATTTTGAAGCCAACGTGGGAATGACATACTCGGCTAATTCAGCCTAGATGTTGTCATCCCCTGTGACAAAGGTGAAGGGAGGAGGTGGTCCTGAAAAGGACGGGGTCAGCTGCCAGAGCAGACTGGTTAACACATCTACTCGCTCCGTAGGGTTTTATGTAAACCCCACATGCTGCAGGCCAGTGACACGTGATAAGCACTACCTACACAATTTGCAACAGACAAAAATACCACGTAGATAAGCAACTGATACTAGCGCACATGCATATTGAGAGACCAAAATTACTCATTTTGTTGCAGTAATATAACTTTGTAGAATATAAACATTTTAAACTACTTCTTAAAAGTTTCGAAATTCCCTCTTTGAACTTACTGAATTTAACTATCTGATTAGGTTTTATAGTGTACATTTGTCATTCGTTTACTGTTACCCGATCTCAGTATTTATCTTTGGAGATGAGAAGGGAAGATTCATCTGGAGTGCAGAATGCTAGCTATTAGTGAGTTTGATCTAGCATTTTTTTCAATTCATTTATATATTTTTTTAAATGTATGTATAGAACTTGCTGATTATCACCCTTGTTACAGTGCAGAATGTGAATGTAATTTTATTGAGTTATATCATATGTAATAATTTAAAAAATGATAATAAAATAAAATGACTTGATGATAACAATGTATACTCATTGTTACATTTTCTTTTCATTTCAGTTAGTATTTATTGCAGGGTAAACAATAAATGGTTTGATTCCTGGCTGCGACATACCAAAGTCATAAAAAATGGTACTGGTATAGCTCTCTTCCTTGGCGCTCAGCATATAAAGATAGTTCCAGAACTGGTTAACCTTGTGTCAGGGTAATGTGACTGAGTGTGGTAACATTCTTAATGTCGATCTACAGTGTTATACTGCAGTGTAGCAGCACTTTATCTGTCTCAAGTAGACATAGTCTCAAAATGACTGAAATACTGTTGGTTGGACGTTAAACCCAACAAACAGTTAAAAGAATGGGATCCATCTGTGTTGCAGCAAGCAACTGAATATCTGAATTTACTGAATCATTATAGTATGTATACATGACTTCAAATACAAAGGTAGTGAATTTTAACCTTTTCTTTTTGTGTGTGTGTGGGGGGGGGAGCATACACAGTTCATATGAATGTTAATGAAAACATAATATTTACAGAAAACTTAGTTCTGTTAATATTATCATGATTTGCATTTTGTATTAATTTGATAGTTTTCTTATGGCAAAATACTGCTATTGATTCTAATTGTGAAGTCACTTTGAAGTTACTTTGGGACATACAGTCATGTATGCACATGTATTTTAAGATACTGCTATTGTAACTAGAATGGTATTGATTAATTTATTTAGTTAAACTCATTGGTTATGTGAAATCTCCTAAGTTCAATATTAAGTTATTTTAACTTTATATAACGAGATCCTGAATTTACACATCTACTAAGTAACTTGATTCATGCATGCAGTCATTGAATGATGTTATCTTAGATATACTGTCAGTCACATTTATTTTCAAGAAACCATCATATCCACATAAAACTGTGCAACACTACAGATTCAAACTCCTGATCTTACCACATAGTCTTAATCATACATGGAAATGATCTGAACAACAAGTATTAAATCAGATTAGTCTGAAAGTCTATTAAAGGAGGTTGATCAGGTTTTATGTTTGCTACTCCTCAGTGAGTTCAGGTATTTACCAATTAATGCAATCAATATGGCATTTCTGCTTCACTGAAGTTAAATAATTAATTAAAATAGGGTGACTTATAGTCAATACATAGACAATACTCTCTTTAATTGAATAAATTCTCTTTCCCTCTCTGTCATGAGTAATGGAAATTATCTCTCTTTTCATGAGTTAATTCTCTCCACCCCCCTTCTCTCTCCCTCTGCCTAAGTAAACTCCCCCACCCTTTTATCTCTGTCATGAGTAAATTTCTCCCCCCCCTTCACTCTCTCTGTCATGAGTAAACTCTCTCTCCCCCTTTCTCTCTGTCATGAGTAAACTCTCTCCCCCCCTTCTCTCTCTCTGTCATGAGTTAATTCTCTCCACCCCCCTTCTCTCTCCCTCTGTCATGAGTAAACTCTCCTCCTCCCTTCTATCTCTGTCTTGAGTAAACTCTCCCCCCACCCCCTTTCTCTCTCTCTGTCCCTCTCTTAATGAGTAAATTCTCTCTCTCTCTCTCTCTATCTCTCTTATGATGAATACTCACATGATGTCATATTGAGAGAAAACAATCTTTCTCTTCCATAATGAGTTCATAACACATTGTACTCAATTAATAAAATGATAATTATTTGGAAGTAATTTCATTGTAAATAACAGCTTCAACAATCCAATGTAGTGAAATTATTGAGTATAAATTACAGAGGCATCAACATTGGAACATAGAATAATTAAAAGCTGAAATGGTTTGGTATATTTATGGAGTTTTATTTCTTTTCTTTTGTTTCAGTTCTTAAAGGATATGCACATTGTACTTAAAGTATGAAAACTGTTACTGTAAAAAGTTGTAATGAGTTCAAAGAATAAAGATTTGCAATGACTTGGTCATTTTGCTGACAGTTCTAATCAGTCTTAGGACTTGAAGGTTTTTAAAAAATATTTCGCATGTTACAGGGTCAGAAAAATGTGCAGCCTGATTTGGAGCAATAAGTTTGCTACATGAGTTTGAATTTGTGTCTCAGCAACAAGACCTCAGACCTTTTACATAAAGGGCAAATGCTCAGTACCAACTGAGCTACAGCTACACCAATCATTTCAGAATGAAAAATAAAAAATAAGAAGCAGCTCAGCCTTCAGTTCTCTCTTGCTTTGATAGTGAAACAAATAAACAAATTTGATCTTATTAAATAGATGATGAACAATCTCAGACTTATCTCCCCCTTCTCAGGGCTGTGGTCTCAATCCGAGAAATAGAGTAAGAACCCAAAGCCTCAATACATTGAGGCATTTACTTATGGAGTTCTCTGTCCCCCTGTCAATTTGCCATTGCTAGTTAGATTCAAAATTTGCACAATGCACAAAATTGTCCATCCAGAGTCATTTCAATGTCACCTATGATCTAATTGTTTGTCTATTTGTTTACTTGGATTTACACTGACATTATGTTGGTAATCTTGGTCTTTGTTTACATTAGGCAGGTATATAGTTCTGCATCACTGTGATATCACACGTACAAGACATGTGGTATAATAAGACCACAGTTATTGATCATTATATTACCCTAACAGTGGGTCTACCAGTTTTAAACAAAACCAAAGAACATTATTGTTAATGAGTTAATAATCTTTTATAACCATGGATTGGCTGGAACAGCTCCAACCATGCACTCAGCCAAAGGAACTGGTTTCAATTCAGCTGATTATGTAAACATTTCAATAAAGTATGTCTTAACATACTGTCAAACCTGTCTTAAGTGGTCATTCAAGAGTATAAGAGAAAGGGACTACTTATCAGAGGTGGCTGCATAAATGAAGGTTAAACAAAACAAAATGCTAGTTTGGTAATATTAAAATTGACCACTGTATATAGGTTGACCGCTTAATACAGGTGGCCACTAAAATGATTCAACTGTGTAATTATATGATTTATAAGGATCATTTTTTAATTTTCCGGTTTCCCAAATTAAAAATTTTAAATTTGGTTTTTAAAAAAAAAAATTTATTAAGATATTAAATATTTTCAAAATGGAACAACTAGAACTAATCATAGGTATGAATAATGGATCTAGATAAATAATTATGTATTATCAAAATACTTGTATATACATGTAATACACATGCACATGAAGGTTGTTTAGCATAATAAAAAACAGCTAGAATGTTATAATTATAATGATTTTTTTTGGGTGCATATGTGCAATTTGATCAGGTTGAATTAAGTTAAAGTAGGTTGAATTAAGTTCAACTTTAAATGGATGAAACAAATGATGGAAGATAGCTCAAAAGCTCATTGAATAAATTTCTGGCACTGAGAGTGTACCAGAGGCCATGGTTTTTTTTAGAGTTTCCAGGATGTTATGTTTTTCAACAAAAATGACAACATGCATAATTATCTGTGCCTGAGTGCAAATGAATTGTTAAAGCTGCAAGAAATTTTCTTCAATCATTATGAAATGTAACAGCTTAACTTGTAGCCTTAAAGTTGAAAGGTTTAAGTGGTTATGTAGATGCATTGGTAGAGAATTTGCCATGTAAGTGAGGGCTCTCGAGTTAGAGTCCTGGCCCCGTGTTCTTGAAAATACTTAAGTACAAACTCTGGCTTTAATTTGAGTAACATACTTAAATCCCTATCGAAACTAATGGGCGTAGTTTGAGTATAAGTATGAAAATCATACAAGTTAAAGTACCATTTTAATGTTTGGGATCACAGGGCCTGGTCTGTTTGCACATTTTTATAGATTGGTTACAATGTGGGGCTGTTACATTTCCTATTTTTCAGTATATTACTGCTCTTTGGATTATAGTTTGTTCTTTTTCCTGTGAATTCAGGGATTACAAGTTATTCTAAATTGGTTGTGGATTATGTAACAGTCTATAAGTATTTCTTATTAGAGATTTGTGTACATGGTCCAATTGCTCAATTCATAGAGCACTGGCCATGCATGTAAGCAAGGGTACAGGAAATTACTGGTTACACATTTATCTCACCTAATTACAAATTTAACTTTTATTTCATTTTGATTTTTATTGTTTGTGTAGGTAGGAAAATCTGTCCAGTTAGGCCAGGCGGTAGAGTAGCATGGTGGCGTCAGTTGTGGGTTTGGGAAAAGTGTAGTGTGTATGAAAAGGAATATAGATCTGTCCTGTTAATGTTATATTTATTTTTGGAACTCCACGACAGCAGGAGTCGTTGGTTTGAGTCATGCACCAACAGTAGGCACACTTAGAATTTTCTGGTGCTTATTTTATTTTCATTATATTGCAGTCTTTTATGGTAACCAAAGTCTGAGGAATTTGTATAAACAAATCGAAAGTTATATTAATTATTGTGTTGACTGGAGTTTACTGTCACTGCAACTGTGAGTATTCCAGTTATATAGTGATCCATGTCCAGCTAATAAAATGGATGAGTACACATAGGCAACCGGACAGAACCACCAACCTACCACAAGCGAGCTGGATGGCTTACTTAGATGAAGAAAGTGACACTGCAAGGAATCGAACCCACAATTGAAAGAAGTTACGTGATTGCATCTCTGCAGTTGTAACAAATAAGCCACAGAAAACATTCATTTTTAACAAACCAATATAAATAGATAGATTTTTTAATTTACCATCAAGCATCCAGGTAGAACCACCAACCTACTGCAAGCCAGCTGGAAGGCTTCCTCACATGAAAATCCAAATGACCCAGCCGGGATTCGAACCCATGCAGTGAGGGGCAGAGTGAGTGTTAAAGTGTCTTGGCAACGGAGGTCCCATATTAAAAATATAATTCATTTATGCTCTACTTTTGCATTATATGAAAAGAACAAAAATTAAATGGTAATTTTTCATTTAAATAATATATATATATAAATTATTGTTATTGTAATGGCCATTAAGTTTTACCCTAAACATTGAGGAATAAGTGTAAGTGACTTGTCCAGCTCAGTCAGTAGAGCATTTGCCCTGAAAGCATATGGCCCCTGGTTGCGTCCTGGTCAGGCTGGACACATATATTTTTAGCCCTGATGTCATTATTGTGTTTATATATATAATAAACTCACCACACACCCAGACCTAATGTATATATATAATACACTCACCACTGTCCACACCCCAGACCTAATGTTATTTTTTCATAAACATTTAATCTTAAGCATTTTGTATCAAAACTTAATTTTTATTCTAAAAATCAACGTACTGTAGACCACCGTCTGATAAAAAATGTAGAACTTGGATTAACTAAAATTATTTATACAGCCAAAAGATGCAACAATAAAAAATTCAGTATCTGGTTCATGATATGGTTCGTTGAAGATCACCATAATGATATTATACTAGTCTAAAACAACGGATGTACCGTTAATGCATTTTGTAAACAAACATGCGATTTTAAACACTAGTTTCTTCCTTTAACTACAAATAAATCAAACAATTTCCAAATAAAACCCGTCTTATGTTTGATTTTTTCGACTGGATATGAACGTTCGGCATTTTCCGATAGAAACAAAGCGATCGTTATTTTCCGATAGGGGTTTTTTCTCGACAGGTAATAATCGATCGATTTTTAGAGGATTCCGATCGTTTATCAGCTGTTTCCGGTCGGAAATGTGTTATTTTCAAGGTACAAAATGCACGATATCTCAGCTAATATAAATGTGTTTTTCGAAAACAAGACATAATTAGAATTGGGAAACAATGCTCTTTTATTATCAATAATAAAAATATATGTAAGAACTGTGGTTTTTAAAAAAGTTTATGGAAAAAACCGACGTTCCATAAATTCACCGACGCGGGTTAAGGATAATTTCGCGAATTTATCAATCAGCCCTCGTATGCATAACGCAATACTTATAATCCGTTTTTTTTTTACTTCAGTACTACAATGAAAAGTAATCACTTTATATCTTTATTATACCTATTTGATATGTCCATCCTCCATAACTGACCTTATGGGCGAATTCACATGAAAGCTTTTGGGAAGGGTTGGCTATTAAATGATTTATGCTCACTCCCACCTGAAAAAATTCAGCCATCACAGACTTGGTCTGAGTAATATGCTTTTACCCTGCATGTAAAATCGGGGAACCAGCAAATACTAGCTCATTCTCGAGACGAGAGTTAGTAGAGTTTAGGTCAAAAGGTCAAATTGACGTTACTAGTGATGAAACCTAGACCGTTCATTTTAAAGTCGGGTTTATTGAGATCTATCTCGAGTTCCATGTGATTTCGTCCTATGTATATTTGCATCATTTATATGTGTTTGTATATGTGTTTTCTTTTAATCAAGTGATGATATTGTATTTTTTAAAATTACTTTTATATGACTGACAAGGAACTGTAAAGTTTACGTCTATGAAATATACTGTCTGTCTGTCCTTTAGTGGACCCTTAATCCCCTCTACATAATAGGTATGAATTTTGCAGACTGTCGTACAAATGGTATATGATAAGGTAATATAAGATAATCTTTTATTATAGTGACTTGTGTATACAAAATTACATAAAGTTAAATAATTTACAAAATCATTGAACACCCGGCCCAACGGGCCTATAAGTCACCTTATACATGTACAATAAATAATATTTATATATATATGTATATGACTTCGCCAGCTTTGCCGATACAGCAAACAAAACTTAACAAATTAAATACATAGAGAACATTTTTGAAGGATACCATACTCGACAGAAAATACATATTCATACATATGTCTTCATTGAACTTTCTGTGATCAGATAAGATATAATACAAGGCCAAACAAACATAAGACCGACAACCTTAGAAAAGTCAGTTGACACACTAAAGCTAAGCTGAGACAAGGTCTATAAAATGTCCACTCTACCACCCTCTTTCATCCTCTGTCTCCCATACCTGCCGGAATTTTGTCTACTGACCGTGTATGGTCAGACGTTATTTGTTTCAATCAGGCGGGCCATCAGGCGGTATTGACAACAGCCCGTCACGGTGAACTCATTAATCCAATAGTAAGACCTTCAATGAATGACGTATTAACACTGAACATACCAAATAACAGTTTATTTAGACACGAAAGACATAAACGTTCTTAACGATTGTGTTACCATATTGGCATAGTTATCACTCTCTGTTGTTCAATTTCCTTGGGATAGTATGTGACAACCGAAATCTGTTTTTCATTATCAGAAAAGTAAAACAAAGTTTCCTTAACTTTATGAACTATGCAGTTAATATGACAAAATAAGATCTTTCACGTGAGACAACCCTACAAATATAATACATGTTAAACACGATACTATGTGACATATATAATTAAGTTTTATTTCTTATAACATTTCAAATATCAGTTATACTAAAATTCAGTAAGCTTCAGGAGAGATTTTCTGAAACCTGTTGATAAACCACTGATGAACACATGAAATGTTCGCAATTAGTAGACATGTATTGGAAATAATGATCAATAGATACTATATGAAATTTAAAACAAACCAGGACATCAGATCGACATCAGATTTGGTGTTTGTCTTCATCAGTCGAAAAATATTGACAGTACGGTGTCGCTAATGTAAGAACGTGTATTAATCGTGCTTTCGTGTATTAATTAAGGTAATGATGAGTGCACTATATATACATGTATATTTACATGGTAGCCGTAGCCAATAGATGCCATTATAGTATTTGAGAATTGATTTCAAACTGTGTTCTTATTGAAAAAAACAACTTTTGCCAGAATCTTGTGAAACAATGACTAAGGCGTCAATTAGGTATAAAAGGTAAAACATTTGTTTAATATAGTGTCACCCCTATTGACAGGACCAGCCAGTTTTGACTTATGCAACGCTGAATATTACATATCCCTGTCACTTCGTCGAAACACCAAAATTATATTACATGGTACTCTGATATATTGATACAGTTTTCTCCAGGTCGGCCCCAGGTGTGTCAGATGTACGTATCAAGATTTAAAAGACCCACGAGACTACATATTTTATAGAATTAAAGATCTGGAAAAATGAAAGGAAGACCGAGACAGTATATATATCTTACGAAATGTACTTAAAGAATTCTGATATCTATATATACATGTATATATGATATCTTCGGACAAAAGTATGATCGTTTACGGATAAAAGATAGATATGACTGTACATCTTTTTTTTAAATACAGTTCTAAATAACTTCATTTGGGTTGTGTAGGCTAAGAACATATCAAAGTAAATAACAGAGTACTTACATACAAGGACATTCTGGAAATGCCCTATAAGTAAGTAAGTAAGTAAGTAAATTTTATCCTTGGGCCTATAAGTCACTTTAAACTGAAAACATGGAAATATATTACAAGAATAACAATTACAAAAATAGTTTTAGACAGCATGCATAAGTTTGGATAATAAATAAACTTGCTGTAAATAATATATCAAATCAAAAATCCTTTGTATAAATTTTTGTATAATATATTAACCTTTGTATAAGTTACGTCTTCGCCTATTCATAGCGTCCACTAAAAACTTTGAAACATATACATTATGATTTTTTACCGCATAAATGAGTTTATTTAAATTAAAAATGAATTTGTTACAATGCATTTTTTAAGTAATTTTTCTCTCAAATCAGTATATTTTGAACAATTCAGTAAAAATGACTCTCATCTTCTACAACATTTGCAGAACATAGAGTACATAATCTATCATTTATACTAAGTCCTACATATCGTCCCGTTTCTAGTCTTAAAGATAAAATTCCGCATCTGAATTGGGCTAAGTGAGATCTAAATTTATCAGTTCCATAATTCTCTTTAAATTCAACATATGTTCGTAATTTGGCAACACTTTTCACATCGACCAACCATTTTGATTTATACAGAGCAAACAATGTAATAAATGATAAAGACAGTATCGAGTGTAAAGACGAGACCTGCTTCTGATACATGTTTGTTTTCATTCGAATTCGAATAATTAATTGATGATAAATCAAGAACATGTAAGAAAAATGAAAGAGCAATGCAAATGCCTTTGGAATATAAACTCGATAAAATTACTTATAAATTATTCATACTCGTATAATTGACTGTATATGATAAAATGGATAAGTATGTTATTTATGTTGTCTATCCATTTGATACTAAAATAGAATTAACTTAATGCATGGTAGAGACAATCGGTGTGTACATTTTCTTGAGTAAGATAGCTATCATTTTATAAATTGAAGATTGTATTTTTCTTAGAAGACGAACAACTCTTCTATTAAGTTACCAAAACCTTTTAATAGATATAATGGAATGTCTCTGGAGAAATATAATATGAAAACCTTTTTATGATATCTAAATCACAAACTTTATTACATGGTCCATAAAAACAGAAACAATTTAATAGTATGATTTATTTGTATGGTTTATGGCAAGAAATTTGAGCCAAGAAATTTGAGCCATAAAGGACTGTATGAAAAGATAAAAAAGAAATACATTTCGACGAAAATACTTCCATTTGTTAAAGTATTATAGATGTAATGGACAGATTGAGCACTAATAATCGAGTTTCTCTCTAAAATATTTCCTTTTTCCTACAAAGTATTTTATCTAGAGAAAAACATCTATATAAAGTTTCACTTTGAAGTAAATGCATTGTGCGTGAAAATTGCATGACATGTTATATGGTATTCAATATGAGTCTAATCTAAACGGCTCCTTAGCATAAGTCTACATAGCCGTTGTTCCTTGGAAGTTCTTGGGACATGGGAGCAGAGAAAGAAGAAGCCCGTCTTCGTCCTCGTAAACCTAAGAGAGTCTTACCATGATTCTGTCTCTAATTTCACCCTCAAATACTAATAATTCCGTAAAATTTCCCGAAGTACCTGAGATGGTTCTCAAGTACTCAGCAATGCACTCCCTAACCGAAGGGGATATTCCCCGGATGATATTTCGAACTCGGTGAAGCTCCGTGGCACCTTCGCTGATTATCGGAGAAGGTCCCACGGAGCTTTCCAGAACATCGGGAGCCATTCTCAGTTGGACATAGGCATAAACATTGATTTTTTCCAATTTTCCCAAGGTTTTCCGGTGACGTCATAGGACTCTCGACACTTTCGAAGCTCCTCGGAACACCGGAGGACATGTTTCCCGACGCCTCCCGAAGTTCAAAAATTTCCATCGTAAAAAAATGCCCCATGGGTATGAGCCTTTTAAATGAACTATCATTTGATTGAATATTTAATTGTATTTAACTTCATAAACATTATACATGTAGCATATTTTACATGGTACATGACTTCTATGATATATGGTGTGATATATAAACTTTCAGACGTCAATGTAAATAAATAAAAGTAAAATGATTTTCTTTTCATATGTTACTTAATTAATTTTAATCAAATAAAGTTAAAAGAGTAATTCACATATATCTGAATTTTTATTCCGCAGTGTGGCCATACCACGTGGTATAGGACGTCATTTTAAGCTGACACAAGCAGCTTAATTCGTCTTGATTCGGAAAAGAAAACTGCTCTAAAGTATTGTATTTCTTCACCATTTATAATGGGCTACAGCACAAACGAAGCAGAAATTTGTGCTCTACGCAGAAACCCCAATTTTGATATTTTGTCAGTTGCACACTATTTCCTAACGTTCGAGAAAACATTGTTAGTGATGTGCTTTGCGAGATAGCAAACACATACTCACGAACTCTGAAGGTTTTCCCGAATGTTTGGAAACCATGTACATCTGACAAAAGAATCACTAGGGCTAATGTGTAGAGCACAGTTTTTCTCTTCGCATGCGCTATAATATTCCATTAAAATTTATGAACTAATTAAAATTATACAACAACTCTCTTCTCTGCATCGAGACTTGTGATAGCCTAATATGACGTCATATGCCACGTGGTATGGCCACTCTGTTATAGTCTTAGTCCTACAAGTGATTCTGAAAATTTATTTGCAGATTATTTCTGTTAACCCACATGCAAATAAGGACATGGAGACATATTCTTTGATTTTTTTCTTGTCACATAAATCCTTGAATGTTTTAAGAAAAACATTTCTAGAGTAACGGCCAAATATTTCAGACTAAATCTTAATTTTATTTTAATGCTCTTTC
>CM037781.1:20300505-20350505 GCA_021229015.1 Solen grandis
GCGATTTTATGGTTCATTGATTTTTACAAGATTTGTGTACCTTGAAACTTAGTCTCTGTAACTGATTGATATTGCAGCCTTGTGAATGCAACTCCTCCTACATTTCTGAATGAATCTTTTCAAAACTTGGTCAATATCATTACTATAATGGGTAGATGTGCATGAAGTGGTGATTTTCCGGTACATTAATTTTTGCAAGATTTGTGTCCCCTGAAACTTAGTCTTTTTAGCTGATTGATATTTCAGCTTTGGGAATGCAATTTCTTGTATGTTTCTGACCTAATCTTTTCAAAACTTGGGCAATGTCATTACTATACTGGGTAGATATGCACAAAGCAGGGGCTTTGATGTTCATCAATATTTGCAATAGTTATGCCTTTCTAAACATGGTCTCTTTAAAACACAACTCAAGTTTCTAAACAGGTAAAAGTGCATAAGGCAAGGATTTTCTGGTACAGTGATTTTTGCAAGAGTTATGGGGAGAAAGAAAAAAGGATTCAAATTGATACTGCTATTTGACCTACTGTCATATTGGAAGCATTTTTAGGGTTCTATCTCTGTTCAGCTAAATTAATTGGTCTTACAGACTTCATTATGAGGTTATGCTTACAGAAATGTTAAAAGCAATAATTAAAAGACCCCTCTTGGTCTTTATATTTTGTGGCGGCGTATATTGTGGCATCACTGGCACTCTTGTTGCAAATTATAATTAATTTCTGGCCATTGGTTTCAGAGATGAAGAAATTTAAGGGAATTTAAACAATGACAGTAGATAGCCACGAGGTGGCAATTTATAACAGATGAAATTGAATTATTCTGGCCCTTTGTTTCAGGGGACAGGATTTTTAAATTTTTCAAATTCAAATTTTGTTGGTTGCCAATACAAACAACAAATGGGCATCCTACAAGAAGTTTCAGAAAATATGATTGTCTTTTAAAGCAAATTGTTGCCATCTGAAGATGGGGCACACGGTGATCAGAATAGCTCACCTTGGGCTTAATGTGCTATATTGAACTAAGAAGGGCCATGTTCAGGACACATTGTATTAAGTCACTGATTCATATTCCAACAAGAGCCATGTTGACATGGCCATCCCCCGCCGAATGCTTGCTCTTTAGAAAATGTGTTGGAGAGTAGAACATTCCATTAAAAAAAAAATTGGTAATGAAGACTGATGTTTAAAGTGATTATAGATATGAAACCCATGTGAAGACCTACTAATTCCCCTATTTTGAGGTCTACAGGTAAAATATCAAGGTCACTGTGACAAAACTTAAGCCTGAAAAATAACAAAGGTCAATAACTCAAAAATTATGAAAGGTAGAGTTATCATTCTTGTGCATTGCACCCCTCCTCATAAGATCTATCCACCTATGAAGTTTAAAGTTGATATCTCAAATACTTTTTTTATTATGCTCCTGACAAAAATTAAGTCTGAAAAATAACAAAGGGCAATAACTCAAAAAAAATATGAAAGGTAGAGTTATCATTCTTGTGAACTGCACTCCTCCTCAATAAGATCTAAGTATAAGTATTATGTTGATACCTTAAATGTTTTTCGAGTTATGCTCCGGACAAAAATGCGGGACGGAAGGACGGACGGAGACTATTACCATCCCCTATGTTCGAGTCTCAGTCAGACTGCACAATTTTCTCACCCTGTGACATTAGGCACTCAACATGGGACTGTGACATAGGTGCCAGGTCTGTCTTATCACACCTGCACATGGTTATATTTACCGGTACCCAGTAATTCCTAGAATTCAGGGACAAATTCTTAAATGAAGGGGGATAATGTACCAATTACTCACAATAGGGTAGAAAGGTTTGTATGCCGCCAGGAAGCTCAGTCGGTAGAGCATTTGCCTTGTAAAAAAAGCCCCAGGTTCGAGTCACGGTCAGGCTGCACATCTTTCTCACACTGTGACATTATATAGGTGTAAATAAAAACAAAATGCATTGCAATAAAGCATTAAAATGTACTACATTACAGAAATTGTTTTCCATCTTCTTTTTTTACTCATATACATTTTTCCATAAATTAAATATGCTCTGAACCACGAAGCTACATTAGGTATTCACATCACTGTCTGAACACAAAGCTGTAGATTATCTGATATTTAAAATGAATTTAAACCAAAGAATGAAGAATTTATTTTAACTCCCCACCCCCCTTTTTAGGTATACAGTCGAACCTGGTCCAACGGCCACCTGCTAGCAGCGACCAACTGCTAACAACGGCCACTTCAAATTCCCCCCGACCAATTTCGTTCTATATTACACCTGCTATCAGCGACCAACTGCTTACTACGACCAACGGCCACCATATTTGACCCCATTTGGTACCCCACACTGGTACGAACGGCCACGCGCCACTGACGCGCCCCATCAGGAAGTTGCGTAACGGCTAACACCGTTAGGTGAGAGCCGAACAATAGATTTGAAAACAAAAATAATTTCGCCGTAAAACTACCGTTTTGTTTGTTTGTTAGAGCCTGTCGATTTGTATTTATAGAGAAATAAGAGAACTGGCCATATGTGTAGAAACAAAATTACCCTGTCATTGTTACAAAAGTTAATTTCGAAATACAAAGCCCCTTTTCAAATACATATGTAAAACAATATAATAATGACACTCAGTAAGTTACAAAAAATGTATGTTAAGACTTGATCGGGTAATCGGGTAAAAATATCATTTATAATGTCTACCTGTCCGTATTAAATCGGTTGACCCAAATCCGTGAAAATCCGTGAAACGTCCCCGGTTTATGTGGCGAGTTCGAAGTCGAACAATGCTATTATTAGAGATATTTTGAATTAGTGAGGACATAAGTGTTAAAACTTCTCGCATGACCAGTACTGTCTTGTAAATATGTAGGATTGAATGAGAACACTTATGGAGAGCAAGAAAGAGGACCGAAAACTCGTGACCTCTACATACATTGCTGTATACAGTATTGTATTGAGTGTTTATTCATACATCATTATGCTATTACAGGCCCGGATCCAGAATTTTTCAACTGGGGGTGCTCAAAATATGATTGTGATGCCAGCGTTAGAGGGTCAGGGGGATTGATCCCCCCTGAAAAAATTGTTTCTAGGATGACAGAGATGCATTCTGAGGGGAAAATGATAGCTTTTTTAGAGTAAGATATATAATTCAAATATTGAAATTCAAGCACAGGATCGAAATTTTTGAATTTTTTTTTTTTTTCATTTTTATGCTTTTTGTCCCTAAAATCAACTTCATTGCACATTATTTTTTCTGTTTTGACAAGATTCTTGACCCATGACTCTCTTGTCATTGAGCCGAGATGCTTTAATGAGGGACGAATGACAACCCTGCATGCTTGCAGATTGTTGTATCAGGCGGGCAGTTAACCTATAACTATGGGAAGGACCAGTACTAAATTCTCATCCTCCGTAAGAATTTCACGTATACAGAACCATGGTCGGTAGCCGGGACTCGAACAAGCAGCCCTGTTAACCAGTATATAGATCTCTGAAAATATTTTTTTTTTCTGTATGGTTTCTTTTAAAGATTGCATTATTGGGTTATATTTTATTAAATGTTATTTACATTTGCATATCTAGTATGCCCATTTGTTGTTTTAAAAATGATTCCTTTAGATTTAAATACATACATTTATGTTTATCTTATAATCTGTATGATAGAGAGAGAGAGAGAGCTTAAGCCGTTCAAAAAATAAATGTTAGGATTTTTCTTGTTACGACCATGTTTACGCAGTTCAAAGCGCGTTTTTTTATCCAACGCCGAAGGCGTTGGGGATATGGTAATAGTCTCCGTCCGTCTGTCCGTCCGTCTGTCCTTCCGTCCCACATTTTTGTCCGGAGCATAACTCGAAAAGTATTTGAGGTATCAACTTGATACATCATAGGTGGAAAGATCTCATTGAGGAGGAGTGCAGTGCACAAGAATGATAACTCTACCTTTCATAATATTTTTAGTAATTGTCCTTTGTAATTTTTCCGACTTAATTTTTGTCCGGAACATAAATCGAAAAGAATTTGAGGTATCAACTTGATACTTCATAGGTGAATAGATCTCATTGAGAAGGAGTGCAGTACACAAGAATGATAACTCTACCTTTCATAATTTTTGAGTTATTGCCCTTTGTTATTTTTCAGACTTAATATGTGTACAGAGCATAACTCGAAAAGTATTTAAGCTATCAACATGATACTTCATAGGTGGATAGATCTTATTGAGGAGAAGTGCGGTGCTCTTTAATTATTAGGTTTTCGTGGACTGCAACGCAGCCGCGAAAACCTACTGTTGTTCTTGTGTTTTCTTTCTTTCTCTCTCTCTCTTTTTTTTTGTAATTTGTTTCCATTATTATTATTCTTTTTTTTTTTGTGACCGCTGTTGCGGCATGATTAGAAATGCTACAAATATGAAAATTTCCATGCATAGTCACATGTATCTGAAGTTGTGCACCATTAAGTTCGTTTTTCATTTTAGTACTAAGTTTTGCCGCTAGGTGGCGTTAGCATCAAAACATATAATTGCTGACAGTTTATTTGTATGCAGTTTTTTGCATTCTGTTCTCTGTCAACTGCCCCATTAAATATGATGAGTGGCAATATCCATATCTTTGAAATTTTTGTGCTAGAAGAGGTTGAATGTTTGAATCTTTGAAAAAATCTGGCAAAGTAGGGTGTGTCCACGAAAAACATGCCCATTTTTGTTAGAGATAAGATACGCTCATTCTGTTTTTTTTTTTTTTTTGTTTTTTTGTTTTTTTTTTTAATTGATTCCGAAGATCTTTGCGCACAAAATATATGGGGTGGCGATTTCAGAAAATGCATATAGTGGCTTTCAATAAGCGGTCAAAATGCACTAAATAATTGGAGGAAAATTGTTTTCGAGAATAGGCATTTTTTTTTGGATGATTCTGCCATTATTTTTGAATCAATCTTTATGAATTTTTCACAGATTGTATTGTATTGTTGTTTCAAGGGACTTCACAGTTTTAAAATTAAAAAAAATGCAAAGGTCAAGGTCATATTGTGACTATTGGTTTTTTCTTTGACCTTAATATCTCAAAATCTAAAAATATTTTATTGAAAGAATATGGGTAAAATCAAAAGCCTCCAAAGAGTACTTTTTGAAGAATTTTAGTTTTTTCAGATCGGGGTTGATTTTGGTTGTTTGGTGGTAGTTTGAAGTTTGGCCATACTTTGAATTGATTTTAATGCCTTTAAAGTTTAAATGTGTGATATATTTTGCCATCATTGGAAAAAAGAATGTCTTACCTCGTCAACAAAAAAAGAATTTTGAAAATCTGTCAAGAATTGATGAATTTATAGAGAATTTAAATACATGACCCAGAATAAAGACAGAGTTACCTGTGTTCTATAAATAGATGCAGTCTCTGCTAGCTTTATGTTGGGAATTGTAAACAGGTCATGAATGTATGTGTAAAACTAGCCTACTATCCCACTTCCATTGTAGCAGGTAATTTAATTATGCATCAATCCATCAGAGGTTTTACCATATAGCTGCTATGTTGGCTAAAGACTCCCTGCAGCGATGACCAGCAATTATCAGGTCTGATCACAGCAGATGGGGTCCTGGCTCGGTGGGACATCACATTCCTTTCGAGATGCCTTTAAGTCTTGGTCACAGCTGAATTCACCAATGAAGGAAAACACTAAGTTATATAAACGTTTTGCATTTTGTTGTTTTTCTGGTAATTTAACTTGGCTGATCAGGTTTGAAACTGTTGATCATCTTGAAAACCGTTGCATTTGCAGTATGCAAATCTAGTTGCCCTTTGTTATTTTACAGACTTAATTTTTATCCGGAGCAAAACTTGAAAGCGGGGGGGGGGGGGGTTACAGTCGTTGACTACAAATCTCTCAGCCCCTCACCGTTGTGGGTTCGAATCCCGGTAGGGACTTCCGATTTTTCATGTGAGGAAGCCTTCCAGCCGGCTTGCGGTAGGTCGGTGGTTCTACCCGGGTACCTCTTTGACTCGGGGTCTTCCTCCACCTGTAATTAGCTGGACGTCGCTATATGATTGAAATACTATGGCAGCGACGGTAAACCCCAATACAACAACAACAAGTCCACATATTTAACACACTTCTTAAATATTTCTTGTAACACAAGATAACTAAGTTTAAGAAGCACCTTTCGGCTTGAAGTCTAGAATCTAAGTGAAATAAGCTTGGATATTATTTATAAAAAGCCAACTGATGGACAGCAGATTCTCAAGAATGACACATTCTCACCTTCTCAAATGTGACAGCGGAGTGGCACCACAGTTACATGTATTTCACTTGCTTCATCTGAACAATAACTTTTGATTAAATAATGCAATCATTTTAGCATCTAAATCATGAAGGAAATCTGATAAAACAATGGTGTTAAGCCTTGTACACATTATAACAGCAGAACAGATGATAAATGGTAGCTTGTGTCAAATAAACACCAATCTCCAAAGAATGCTATAATGGAGAAATAGTGGTACTGCACTGGAAATTATTGGAATTTTAAACATATGTATTAATTCATTTATACTTTTTAAAAGACAGATTTGCATTCTTAAAATGAAACTCATAATATTATGTTCTTTATAATACATTTTTCATTAATTATGATATTTTTATAATGACATGCCTTATAAAGAATTTGACTTTAAAATTTAGTTCATAATAATATGCACAATAAATGTGTATACTAATCGCTTTCGGTGCATCACTTGACGTCTGCAACACGAAGTAAAACTAAAAGCGTTTGACCGATTCAGATTAAAGCAGACACAGTACCGTTGCCAAGGTGACAGCGGATGCTTTTTCAGCAGGGGCCGGTCTGGGTGACTGGTTTTCTCAAAATTGGACAACAAGCATTTACCCAATCAAGGCAATAAAATGTATTGATCAGAGCAGCTGTGTGGAGGGAAGGAGATTAAATCCGGGCCTGCCATTTTATAGACATTTAAAAGTGATAAATTCACTGACATCGACATAAGGTCCAAATTGACCATTCATAGATTTCATGGATATACAAACATTTAGAACTCAAAATATACTCTTTCATTAAATACTTTAGCTATCTTAAATTAAGATGGCCTTGGCAAAATTTGACCCTTTGGCAAAAGTAAAAGATAAAAATGACATCTTAAAGGGGTGAGGGACACACCCCGGGATCTGCGCATGGTGTGGATTATTCTGCAGTCTGAACTGAGTTAAACTTCAATATATACACATACATCGACGTAAACACTCAACATTTAATTGTTGGCAAAGTTTGTGGGGCCACATTTCTTGCTGCAGAATAAGACATTGCTCAGGTGACCTTTGAAAAAAAAAACAAAAAAAAAAAAACACTGTGACCTGTAAAACCGTGTCATCATGCGCTACACTAATGATAACTCGCGCATGCGCCAAGTGGTCACTCAAGCATGTAATACCCTACCGATTTCATTTCGAGCGGCATACCATACCCATCGAGGTGCAAGTGATTTACGGATACATTATTACGTAATCCAAATATGGGTACCTTTGCAGATTCCGAAGTCTATAAAGAAATCGTTAAAGTAAGTTAATATATTCGTTTACTCTAGATTATAAATAGATATAGTGCTTCTCTTTAAATCATTTGTATATTTATGTAAATTGATATCCCTGCAATGTTACATAGTGTTACCATTTGGCTGCACACATGTTTTCGCTTACCTTCTTTACATTTAAATGGATCTGTAGAAAATTCATACTTTTATCTACGACTTTAATCTAATTAAACAATGCAATTAATAGAATATTTTATCATTGAGTAAAAACTTCAATGTTTTTCTTTTTACTATCTTTGAATTTTGAAACTATTAATTCTATTTGCCATTTCATGTTACACACACACACACTCCTTTACTGAGTAGCCTCAAAATATTCATATACATATAATAATTTAATTAACTTCATGTTTTCATGTGTTTATGGACTGTAAAAGTACATAGTATAGTAAGAAGAAAATTGTAAAAAAAATAAAATAATAATAACGTAGCTGTTACATGTCTTTGTACAGTAGCATGAACCTAATTTACTGAGACAAATACACACAGGAAAAATGGATTCTCCCATAGTTCAATTTTTGACATTAGAGTATATATAATTATTTCTTCAAATATCAAATCAATATAAATTTAAAGTTAATTCCCGGTTTATCTGTGGATATTGTTTCAGAATTGATCCAAATGAAGTACTTCAAAGGTAACGCGTATATACATAAAGTTATGAAATCTGATTTATTGGTTCCAGACATTTCTATTTTCTTTCTGTTTTTTGTTTTTTGTTGTTGTTTTTTTGTGTGTGTGTGTGTGTGTGTGGTGATTATTAAAGGTGTATTCGGTCCAGCAAGGGTTATACCATCCAACTCTCAACAGAAAGTGGTATGTTGAAATACTGTATGGAATAAAGCGTGCAACATTCCCAGAAAAGTCGAAAATCGAAACAAGCTATATGAACGTAACATAAAAACAAAACAAAAAACAACAACAACAAAAAAACGTGCTAAGGTGGTGTGCTCGATCAAACTCCGTCCCATCGTCATCTATTTTTAGAGTGTTCCATAAGCAGAGTAGCCCCCGCCTACTGTTGAAGCTGTTCCGTTACCAGGGTTGTTTTGCGAGCCATCAGTTGCCTCAAGAACTTCTAAATTCATTATCTAGTAGTTTGGCTTTCATGCTTTTCTGTTTATCTGACATCTCCCTGATTGTTGAGTTCAGTGACGCACAGGATTCGTGTACCTTAAGTCCCTCTCTCTTACACATCGGCTTACATTGCATTCACCTCTGTGGTGGGCTCAGAAAGTAGTTCCAAATATATGACGTCATCAAGACCGTTGTTCAAATATTTAATTTGTAGGAGATTAGATAGGCTCCTTAAACTGTGAAAAATATATAAATTAAAATTACAAATTATGAAAATAAAAAGCTGGCTTTAAATTACGTTATCCGGCTGAATATGTAAATATTTACAATTGCAGACGAGCGTTTGCGGATTGTTCCCATCGGCGAAATAAGGCAGAAAATAGTTCCGATAAGAACAACTGATATTAATATTTCACACACGTTTTATGATGATTCAAAAAGTATTTATTCAATGCTTCTATATTTTCGATCCGTAAAATACACTTAAATCTGTATTAAATGAGTGTTTTCTGTTTTGACAAGATTCTTGTCATTGAGCCCATTGCGAGATGTTAAGTGAGGAACGAACGACAACTCTGCTTGGAGATTGGTAAAGTCCCTGTAATGGTTCCGCTACATTTCGGACCTCATGGCCTTTCACGGAGATAACCAACGTTTTCTAATGCTTCACTGGGTACCTTGGTTATCTTGATCGAGTGATCCAAGACGTAGCGGAACCATTACAGGGACTTTACCTTAATTGCGGTTGACTGCTGCTCGTATTCATCATCAAACTTCAACCGCACTGACGCGTGTTTCAAAATCAATCATTTACTTTTGTTTCCATAGCATTTAGTTTCACGCTCATAGATGTTACAATCTTTTCTGTGTTAACCATCTTGTCTAATCGTCGATGTATGGATTTGATATCATCCATCATAGTTGCCCATGGAGGTTGTTGGTTAGAGACCCTGACTGACG
Organism: Solen grandis; assembly: GCA_021229015.1. Taxonomy (NCBI): domain Eukaryota; kingdom Metazoa; phylum Mollusca; class Bivalvia; order Adapedonta; family Solenidae; genus Solen; species Solen grandis. Next base: position 20,310,142 of record CM037781.1, read on the forward strand.
GGTTGAGGATCAGATTGTTGTGGTGTCATACATTTTGGTTATACTGATATGGAGGAGACTGAGTGTACTGTTCCATGTAGGACTGATTCGTTGCCATCGCTACAGTACATCACAATAAAATGCTTGTTCATTTCTATGCATTTTGGTTTGCATGTCTAATGCGCCCAGTGTGCCAAACCGTATGCAACCAATCGCTTACAGCCGACTATCGAGTTGCCTTAGGACCATATACCATGCTGTTCACGTGCACCTTATGTACAATCCTCCGACAAACAAGTCAAACAAATGCACGTGAATATTGCTTTCAATAGTTACCTTAGTTCAACAACCTCCGACAAACATTCGGGGCGTGGCTATACCTGTTTTGGCGTCATGTTAATTTCATAGCTGACTGTAAGTGTACGATTGTATACAGTTGTGCATATTAACGCACGCCTGATTTCACTGGTAACTTATGAAGTGCTCGCGGTATTCGTGTCGCCCGGCTTCGTGCTGTTAAAGTACGTCCTTTCGAATAATGGTAAAATGCCCTTCCTCATTTTGTCCTTTTTACTATTTTAAGTTTGTTGTTTACCCTTTGATGACATGAAAATGATACACCTATATCATAACAGCGTCGGAAACCCACGAGCACTCATTCTGTAACTCCATACATCGCTCGTGGGATTATAAGTTAGCATTTGTTCGTTATAGATTATTTGAAAAGCCGCGCCACTATTCGCAGTTCCACTAGGCAGTGTTTTTTTTTACTTATAGAAATTCTCTTACTTACGACACTTAAATAAACCTTTACCGACTTCCCAAGTACCGTTCAGGAAGTTTAGAACAGTTTTTATCAACATATTTTTCACAAGTAGTGCATTTTGGGTTGAAAAGGCTATTTTGATTTCATTTTCCTTAAGAATGGAACGCTCATATACAGATATCGCATTACATTATGCTAGTCCTTACCTCATTGATGCATTTACCTGCGTTGATACGAGAGTGCTTTCAATGTTTAATAAATGCAGAATGTGTCGTTCGCACATATGAAGAGATATAAAGAGTTCTTTTGAAACTAGGTTGAGGTATCTCTTTGCTATAAATACCTTTAATACAGTATCCAAAACTGGAGTAATGAAAACAATATTTGATAATACATGTATAAAGAAACGCGCCAGGTTATTTATTTAACATTTAATGAAGGCCGGGTGGATGGTTGGAGGGAAGGATGAAAGAAACGCGGAAGGTGATTTGTTAGACATTTTAGAAAGGAAAGAAGGGTGGATGGACTGATATATAAGTATTCTGGTTATGTGCCTTCTTTCTCAAAGAAAAAAAATCAAATTTAATTTGTTTAGTGGTCAGCAATCCCGCCCCCTGCGCCACATAAAAGAATGTTACCTTTGTCTAGGGTTAAACAGGCATGCATTTTCTTGTCTTCATATGAAGAAGCGCGGGTTCGAGCCCTGGTCTGGCTGCATAATTTTCTCACCTGGTTACATTTGGCGCCCAGCGTGGGGCTCTACAGTATAATTCTCCAGTATATACTGCCCTTGGGTTCGTCGGGAACATAACAATCATTTCTCTGTACTGTAAAGTCTGGGACAAATTTCAAATTGACAGGGAAGTATGTAGCATTTGTTATGTATTCGTTATTCAAGTTAGTCAAGGTTTCACCCCAACGACCAATCGGGTGGCTAGAGATCAAAATGAACCCGGAAGAAAAAATCGCGCATTCAGCACATGTTCCATTCATTGGCCGGTACTGTGTACTTGAATGCATTGATGCAGTAAATAGATTTCTCCGCCTTTGAATACACTTTATACGAAGTCAATGAAAGTCTAAGAAATATATTAACGCAAGTTATACATAAATGTGAACTTCTAATAAATTTCTTGTAACACGAGATACTTCATCGTCGAATTGCGTTTCTTTTTTTTCATTTAAGTTTAATCACATTGGAACAGTCTGCTTATGTAACGCACCTCAGCAGCAAAACAAACGCACGTGCGTCTTGACAGATGCGTACGGCTAATGCGCATTTTCTCTATTTGATTGTTGATGGGTCTGTTGCTTTTTATTTTAGTTTGTATTTTGTGTGCTTTAACTTGTCAGGTGTTTGTCAAGCTAACCGATGGAGCACTTCCAATTAACACGCAATTCACTGTCTCAAAATAGAATCATGAATGCATGACAGAAGTGTATTTATTATGCAGAAACCATCATAATTTTACTACATTAAAATGATTGCCAAACACATCCCCGATAATTCCCCCAAAGAGCATGCCTATTTGATTGGAAAGATAAAGCTTTTTTAACCTACAATCTAAACCAGTATGTAAATATCTATATGTATTTTAATAGAAAATGAGTTCTTTATTGTTTTCTTAAATGTCGTTTACAGTCTTCTCTCCCCAAAATAGCACGATTTTAGCCTCTAGATTTGACAATAATACCTAATTCTTTTTACGAAGATAATGTTGTTTCATAAAGCTATGGATGTTAAAAGTAATTAAAATATACTTAATACTTATATTTATAATTTTCAAATTGTATTCACCTATCAGAAATGAATGATAAGAACTGCAGAAAACCCCTGTATTTCGAAAATCAGAAATGATGCCCTTTTCGTGGAAATATTGTAATTGTAACACTTCTCAATAAGATATATTCCATATTCACTCAAAACAAACAAATCTTCTTTTTATCTAATGTTGTTTTCTAGAGTTTTGCATTAAACTGGTCAGACATTACCAAAAATGGCACCAAATCACGTCAAATTATTTCACGTAACTGTTGCGTCATGGAAGTCTTTATCCGTTTCACGCTCTATATGTTTCATTGTACAGATCGGGACCTAAAATTCTATATCACTCACAGTTTCAGCAGTTAGATGTGAATTATATATCATTGATATATTTCAGTATCGCATCGAAAATCATAAGATAAAACAAACTAGCAAGCATTGAAGCATTATTTTGTTCGGTATAATAAAATAAATATCACATCACTCAAAGGGCAAGTTATATTAAATACTTACCGAGGCTAACGCCTCGTTCAAGAGTGAACATTCTATCGTCCTCTGAGGGATTTGATATTTATATAATACTTATATTTTGTATCACAATATTAGCAGATATGGTCTTTCATTTATGCAATTTTAAACATGTTTTTATTTAAAAGTATTTGTTTTACGTCGATTGGGAAACAAGTTCTTACAACTTATACTAATCCCTCTCGACGGTTACTGGGTCGGACCAGTACTTTGCGCCCGGGAAGGTCATGACAATTCCTTGCCCCCACGGGAGTTCGAACCCACAACCTTCGGATCCGCAGTCGGGTCTGTTCCCACTGGACCACGGCGCCCTTAAATTTGTGCAAATTGTTTTCCTGTGTCATATAGTCTGTGTGCTATCATTTGTTTTATGGCAATGTACGAACATGTGATATGTTGCTCAGATGAGACTATATTGTCTGGCTTACATGGTCAAGTATAATTAATGTCTTCTGCAATCACAATCAATGTCAACTTGTCAGGTATTTTAAGAGATTTGTGACATCCTTTTCGAGTTTATTTTTCATTGGAACTTAACATTAATATGTATTTCATTTCCAATATCGTCCTCGTTGGCCGCGCGCGACTTCAAAAAATCGACGTGGACAAAGAATAAGCTGTCATTTTTTGTTTACAAGTCTCTAATCTAAATAGGATCAACATTTGTTAACACTGCGTGTATTCAGGTAAAAAACGCATTGAACATTGAGAAGTTATATTTGCAAACGTCATTTGCTTCTTTTAAAGTATATGATCATGTGCTTATAGAATATATATATGTGTAAATAAAAAACCTTTTATAAATGAGAACCATGTGACTAAATTAAATCAAAATTCTATCAGATATAATCTAAACTGGATTCAAAATGGCTTACAAATATGGCATCCATTATAACCATGCAATGTAATGGCTTGCTGATTTTTAAGTCACCTGCTGTAAGCAGGTAGTAACACATAGGGATCACTTTTCCGTCCTTTGTCTGACCGTCCGTCCGTCCGTTTGTCTGTCTGTCCGTCACACTTTAGCAGGTGACACATGTGTTCTAAAAAACACTCTTTTTTTCCGAGGAGGCGGACTTCACGGTGACTTTGTATGCTCATCTAAAAGTACAATTTTTCGATCCAATATTGTAACTGCTAATGCAACAACTCGGATATATATGGCGGTGCTCAAATACAAAGTAAATGGGCGAGATGTTCCGAATGTGGTTGAATTATCTTCAACTATAAGGGGAGGTAACTACTACGTGGAGCACGCAGCAGTTACCTCCCCTTACAGTTCCACCACACGTAAAACAACAGAATTAAGCAAATTTTCTTTTTTCCAAAGAAAATTTATATTACTGCGAGTGACATTTCCCTAAGTATGTTTTCTTTAATAAACATCAAATATCGCCTCGTGGTAAAAAAATCATTTTAAAAAATATTTTTGTTGTTGTGACAGCAGACGGAGACGCCATTTTGTTAGTTTACCATTATCGACGGCAGTGATTTTTTTGTTTGCAAAGGAGACCACTGTGTGGAGTTTGGTGGTATTATGGCACTTGTTTGCATCTGTAGCGTCGTGATATAGCAATAATTAGAATAAGCAGCACTATACTATAACTCGCCATGCCCCCAGCCCCACCCCGTGAGAAAGAAAAACAACAACAACAACCAAAAAAAAAAAAACAAAAAAAAAACGCATTTAACTGCGAGTAAAAACAGTACAATACAACTTTCATATTTGTCTGCGTTATTAAAAGGCTGACAATGTGAATAAAGTAATTGTATGACTTTTGTATATCCAGCCGATGCTAAAATTAACGTTCCAAATTAATTGCTTTTGATCATTAACATACTTAAATATTTCTCGCGTTTTATGAATATGTAGTACCGTAATCGTGTTGCATCGGGTATCTCCGGAATCCTCCGTAAGATACCGTTGCAACAACTTGCTTCAATTCAGTGCAGATATATTTCATTTAAGGTGTTTAAATTCACCGACCTTGTCTAAATAAGGTGATCTTTTTTTTTATTGATGTTAAGCTTATTCAAACAATTCCTACGTTGACAGTCTTAGCTTTTTATTGACACACAATTCACATTCCTTCAACGAAAGCCGTTTGTATCTAATGTTCAAATACATTTAGTGTAGTTTTCTACCAAACCAACTGATGTTTCAGGTACACAGCCCCGGGCAAAATTTTGTTGATCACGCGACTTCCTCTTTTTTTGAGGATATCAGTGTTTACATTCATTGTCAGCTTGTCAACAGGTTTCTACGACCGGTTAGCTACACATGCTCATTTTCACTGAGCTTTACAGTTGTTGTTGTTTACAAGAGACATAATGAGGTCCATGATTATGGACAACGTTATCACATAAATCTATATACAAAATGCACATAGATGTGGTTGCAACGGGCACGGCTATCATTTGTGGTATAGGAGATTTAAATAACAATTAATGTACTTTAGTGTGCATCATTTCAATAACATTATTTTTATAAATAGACGACATATATTATTTCTTTATACTAAACAATCAAGTTTGTGCTCATTTTGTCATATTTATACTAAGTAGTCTAAATACCTATATACCACCATAACACATGATAGTGCAGAGCGTCTAGTTTCATGAAGAAGAAAAAACATTGTTCCCAATTTCCCATTTAGGGCTAGTTAAACTGTTCACGGGCATTATCACAAAGTGTTTTCTCACCACTTGCTTTTTATCAGTTTACTTATGAACCTGTATTATCGGTCACCTGTATTAAGCGGTCAACTTGTATTTAGCGGTACTTTTTGTATTATCAAAATATAAATTTGTGTTATATATTTAACCTTCATTTAGCGGTCACCTGTGTTAGACGGTCACTTTCTGTTATGCACTTGCCTGACCGCTTAAGACAGGTTTGCCTGTATTTTCATCCCGATTACTCGTATAAACAAATATATTTGTACAAAATAACACATGGCAAACTTATATCAGGGGTATATATTATAGTTAGAATATATGGAATGAAATCTTGATATTAAGAAGGAGCGGGGCGAGCGAAGCGAGGGAGCGAGCGATCTTAAACATTAGCATTTTAGAGAAGACGATTTGTCGGTGCAAGACCCAGTCTGTAGGTTATAAAGGTCAATGTCACAATCACAGGTCAAAGGTTGAAAAGTGACACCTTTTTGCTGGGCACGGGCTCTTAGAATTGTTTTACATATTATAACGACTTTGAAATAATTTGGCACAAATAGGTTTCCAGATATGCAAGATTCACGTCTGTAGCCGGCCACATTTAGTCAAAAGAGAAGACGGTCCTGTCACATGACCCAGGGTTTAATGTCGGTGATTACCTATGGGGCATTATCACGGTGACTGTGACATGGCTTGTTATTACTACATCTTAATATGCAATTCCGAAAGGTCTTGCTATGGTATTTATTGATATTCTTTAATCTCAAATCATTCCAGTGTAGACTTTCTCATGTACGAGAAAAAAATACACCGGAAAAAGTTTTTATTTACTTTATGAATAGGACAAGGTCAAGGGTGTCCTATTCATTGAAAGGGAAAACATGATTTTCTTATTACTTACCCTTTCCGTAAAGTGTATGACCGGTTGTGACACAAGATTACCAAATGAACGTTTTTATGTTGCCGACCTTATAAAATAAATAGAAGATGCAACAAACTAATGATGATACAAATTATAGGAGTGGACACGGCGTTGAGATTACATGTAAACGTCAGTAATTCATACGTTTACCACGCGACATTCCAGCCGTCATTCTGTCAAAACGTACACGTCAAACGTAAAGAATACCTGTTGTAACTAAATCATCAAATGTTACAACAAAAGCCACGTATACGCACATAAACGCAATCCTTAGGGCCACAAGCTTAAAACGAACTATGTGGTTTGTGAAATTTCAATGCACCTAGACTCTGGCAAACAAACCCTTTATATACCTGCATATATTTCGTTCAGAGGGTTCAATCGTTATGCAATTGTGTACGATTTAAAACGTTTTATGTGCCTGTGAGAAACTATTTTGTCAACAATAAACAAGTGTCAGTGGTATAAACGAGACTTGGAATTTCGAATATGAAAACAGGAAATGAAGAAATGGAGCTTGAAAAGGTATCGTGTATTTATTAGAACACATTTGTTTTTGATGTTTTAATTTTGATTATTTTGAAAGTGGACAATCATTTTATTACTTATCAATATCAGTGGATGAGTGGAGAATTAATGAGAAGAGAGAAAAAAAAAATATATGTCCAACTCTGAAAATTTTATTTTCCTACTAAACGTTTAACAAACATACCTTAATTATCACTCATAATCTTATTTAATAGGTTTCAAATATTTAATGAACGTTTATTTCAGTTGCTTACGATAAATTACCTTAATTTCATCATAAAACATGTATGACATGTCCAACCAATTTCTGCTTCGAAGAATCGCGAGTCTCAAAATCGGAAAGAACATAATTTTACTCGTATAAGTAAGTGTGTGCTCCCCGTGATGAACAGCAATAAATTAATTGCCAACAGTAGGAAAACACATAGGCATTATAATCGGATAATCTCTTCTCGGATAATTCCCTTTTAAATTTACAAATTTCAAAATCGATTTTCAAATGTTTATTGCGTTGTTCATTGTTCGAAAAAACGGCTGTTTGATATAAATATTTATCATATGACATTATGCTCAAACAGCTGTTTCCGGTTTCGTATAACCATCACATAATAATAATATTCTTATATTTTACACGTTAGATACAATTTTTAAGCCGAATAACATCACTCCGCGTCACGCGCGTGTATTCTATATATATGTATAGTGTGTTAAACTCGAACAGCTGAATTAAATGTGTTTGATGCAGCTAACTTTGATTAAAAAGATGCATTATTCATATTATGTTGAAATGTATGAGAAATAACACATGTAAAACGTTATTTTCAGTTATTATTTGAAACTATATTACTTGGTGTTAGCTGGATTAAATGTGTTTGATGAAGCTTAGAGGCTCACCTAATAACCTGTCCATGAAGTCGATTCGTAAAATTTTATATGAAATAACAATTCATGTCAGATCCTATATGTATACGTCATGCGGTCTCAGCAAGTCATCGCCTTGAGGTAAAGTCCCTGTAGTGGTTCCGCTATGTCTTGAACCTCTTAACCTCTACCAAGATAACCAAGGTACCCTAATGAACATTAGGAAACCCAACCTCCAACATAGTGGCTTCGCCAGTGTTGGAGTTTGTAGGAAACCTTGGTTAACGGTCGATTTTCACCGTTCTTGTTCCTCTAATAAGAATGCTAAAATATTTTAATTTCTTCACAAATAGTTTAAGTTATTAAGGTACTAATTCATGTCAACTTATTCAAGTACATAGGTATTTTGTAAACCAGGAATGTTGGAATGTGTTTCTACCTTATTTACACTTTTAAGTATGACTGAAGTACTGAGTATTTTTTAATTTAATTCGAACATTAAGATGATTTTAAGTACAGTTGAACCTGTATTAAGCGGTGAACCTGTATTTAGCGGTCAGTTATAATATTACCAGACTAACATTCTATCTCATGTCTAACCTTCATCTAGCGACCCCCTCTGTTAGGTGGGCACTTTCTCTTGTTCTCTTGAGAGACCGCTAATAGGTAGGTTTCACTGTATACTTTTCGTTAACACACGTGCTTTTTTTTTCATGAAATTTGAAACAATGAGCGTGCATAATGATTTCAAATGATGTTTGAAAATATAAGGTGTGTTCAGGAAAAGCATTGTACATACATTGTGTGTATTGTGACCGCAAGTAGGGATCTAATGGGGGGGGGGGGGGGGGGGGGGGGCTGTCATCATGTGGTTGAATGATGAGTAAAATAATAAAGCATTAATTTCAGTGTAGAATACTCAATCATCGTGTTTGAAAAACCCGCCAGAAATCAGCCATCATATGTTTGTCATATATTTAATGTTTTGTTTTTGTGTAATTTTTGTAGAGAAGGGGCGGCCTTGACAATCCAACGTTTGTTTCGGAACAAGTCGCCGAGGTAAGCAACTGCATGACCAAATAAATCATTAAGAAATGTTGTAAATTCCATCCTGTATTATATTTAAGCAGGGATTCTATATACATGTATTCTATGTGTATAAAGAAACCCTAATTTAAGGTAAACAGGATATTAATATACATAAAAGGTAAGCATGTATGTAAAGATATGATAGCGCGTATCCAGGCCTCGTCTTCTCGAAAACTATTCAAGTGCGTTCTTAGGCTCTAATTCCACCAACAATACTTAGCGCTAAGTAATAGTAGTATATTGGGGTTTACTGTCACTGCGATAGTATTTCAATCATATAGCGACGTCCAGCTAATTACAGGTGGAGGAAAACCCCGAGTACACAGAGGTACCCGGGTAGAACCACCGACCTACCGCAAGCCAGCTGGAAGGCTTCCTCACATGAAAAATCCGAAGTCCCTACCGGGAATCGAACCCACAGCGGTGAGGGGCTGAGAGATTTGTAGTCCACGGCTGTAACCGCTCGGCCACGGCGGCCCTAGCGCTAAGTAAGGGGTGAATTTCAGAATTCTCGTTTTTTCCAATAGAATTACTGAAATATCTAACACGAAATATTTAAGTACATGACTATACTGACATACATTATTGCTTTAATATCAAATTAATATTTGCTAAGAAACTAAATATTTGAGTATTTTCTTATTACAGAATTAAGAATGATGAAATTTGCCTCTATATATTTTAGTTTTTCTCAGCGCTAGGTTTTGTTGGTGGAATTCGAGCCAGCTTGTACTCAAATATCTGTTCAAATTTGAGTATGGTATTTGGCGGTGGACTCGAACAAAAAAAAATCTCACTAAAACACACGATGGAGCTTAAGTTTGAGTAATACAGAGTGTTCTCAAACACTGTCAGAAGCATTACTGAGTACGAAATTTGACTTAGCTGAACACGGCTTATTGAGCAAATGTAGTTGAGCATGGTTACCCTACTTAGGACTGAGTTTGAGTACGGATACTTTTTTCAGTATCTTCGAGAACTTGGGATTGGAATGTATCGATCGACCCCGTGTAACTTAATTGTAATTTATTGGAAAAAAAAGAAAAAAGAAAAACAAAACATTTAACACACTTTTCAAAACCGTACTTCCAAGGTCATATTCGCTTTTTTTTTTTGTTTTTTTTTTGTCCTGCCAATAATTCGCTATGAAAAAAAATCCATTGTTATAACTTAAGAATTTTATCATCCGTTGTTGTTGCTGCATTTTTGTCCTATTTATTTTCAATAATAATAATAATGACAACAAAGATATTGTTTTAAAGTTATGATGGTAAACCGGTAGGGATGTAATACTCCCGTTATCTTGCAGTCTTAAATTAGATATTTTGTTTTTTGTTTATTTTGTAGGAAAAGGCCATCGACAGTCCGAAATATGTTTCGGAAAAAGACGCCGAGGTAAGAAACTTCGCGTCCAAATTAGTCTTTAATATATATTGTAAATGTTTAAGGTAGATAGAATATAAATATACTCAATGACTTTAAAAACACCCCACCTTTTGAAAATGTCGAATATTTCAGATGATTTAGAAACAGAGACTAGTCTATGGTCAGTGTTTGTTGAATGTTTAGTAATTGGTAAAACAAAAACACACTTACTTAATGAAGACCCACTAGAAACAGCAACAACATTACTCAGAATAGGCTGATCAGTTATTTGCTCAATGTTCCCGCTAATCAGTTGACCTGTATCATGTAGGTTCAGATCGAACAAGATGACATCTGGGCTCTTCCTGAACTGAGAGTCGACTTTACGCCATGGTCAGGTAAGTTACTATGGTGATATAACCTTGATGTTACCATGTCCTTGCATGTCATTAATGTTTTATTGCACGTAATTATGATAGGGCTATTGTACATCTCCCAGGACATGTTAACGTTTGTAGAGGGCCGAACTCGAGTGAGTTAGCACTCACACACACACATTTTCTCTCTAACACACACGTACAAATTCTCTCTCTCTCTCTCTCTGTTGAAACATTTTGTTGCAAAAGTGCCGTACGATTATGGATAATTATAAATAAGTAAAACAGCCATAATCATTGTGTGCTTTCACGAGAATTCGTTATTAAAGCAGTTTAAATCTTTAATACGTTGATATGCACAAAGCACTGGGTGGATACCATTTATTTGCATACATTTAAAAGCATTTTATGCTAATATTTACATTAACTGATCGTTAAACAGTTTTACAATTCATATTACTACTGACAATTAATTAAGGTATCTAAATGAGGTATATAACTTTCATGTATTGTTATTATTTTGCAGAGTTAACTACGAAGGAAAAGGTGAAGAGGTTTCTGTTTCACTACATAGCCAAGATCATCTTCCTCCTCATCTGCCTGTATATCTTCATCTGCTCCCTCAGTTTCCTTGGAGACGCATTCAAATTGTTAGGAGGTGGGTTCAAATGCCATGCAGCGTTGTCAACATCCAATAGTGTTTAAGTGTATTAGCTAACAAAAGTCAGATTGAGAGATAGGCAGCCATTTTCCTTTTGTTTGTAAGAGTTGTCAGAGTATTACTTTAGCGTGTGTGTTTTATTGCAAAACAAGGCTTATATATATAAAATGTGTCGTTTTTTACTGAAAATATCGGCCGATACTAGACTTAAACCACACGCCGAAAGATGCCATGTTGAAAGTCAAGTATGGAAAAGAAAAGTATTAAATGAAAAAGGGTAAAACAAGGGTAGAAAATAAGGTATAAAGGTATAGGCAATAGGGTAAAGAAGTATAACCAATGGAGTATATAAGTATAGATAAGGGGGTATTTAAGTATAGACAATGGGGTATATAAGTATAGACGATAAGATATAGAAGAATAGACAATGGGGTATGTAGGTATAGACAATGGGGTATGTAGGTATAGACGATAAGATATAGAAGAATAGACAATGGGGTATGTAGGTATAGACAATGGGGTATGTAGGTATAGACGATAAGATATAGAAGTATAGACAATGGGGTATGGAGGTATAGACAATGGGGTATATAAGTATGAACAATAAGATATAGAAGTATAGACAATGGGGTATGTAGGTATAGACAATGGGGTATATAAGTATGAACAATAAGATATAGAAGTATAGACAATGGGGTATGTAGGTATAGACAATGGGGTATATAAGTATAGACAATGGGGTATGTAGGTATAGACAATGGGGTATATAAGTATAGACAATAAGATATAGAAGTATAGACAATGGGGTATGTAGGTATAGACAATGGGGTATATAAGTATAGACAATAAGATATAGAAGTATAGACAATGGGGTATGGAGGTATAGACAATGGGGTATATAAGTATGAACAATAAGATATAGAAGTATAGACAATGGGGTATGTAGGTATAGACAATGGGGTATATAAGTATGAACAATAAGATATAGAAGTATAGACAATGGGGTATGTAGGTATAGACAATGGGGTATATAAGTATAGACGATAAGATAAAGAAGTATAGACAATGGGGTATGTAGGTATAGACAATGGGGTATATAAGTATAGACAATGGGGTATAGAAGAATATGCGATGAGATATATAAGTATTGGCGTTGGGGTATATAAGAAAGACAAGAGGGTAAGAGGAATAAACAATGGGTATATAGGTATAGACAATGGGTTAAAGAAGTATAGATAATGGAGTGTACAAGTATAGACAAAGGGGTAGAAAAGTATAGACAATGGGGTATATGAGTATAGACAATGTGGTAAAGAAGTATAGACAATGGGGTATATAAGTATAGACAATGGGGTATATAAGTATAGACCATAGGGTATATAAGTATAGACAATGGGGTATATAAGTATGAACAATGGGGTATATAAGTATAGACAATGGGGTATATAAGTATAGACAATGGGGTATATAAGTATAGACAATGGGGTATATAAGTATAGACAATGGGGTATATAAGTATAGACAATGGGGTATATAAGTATAGACAATGGGGTATATAAGTTAGACAATGATAGACAATGGGGTATATAAGTATAGACAATGGGGTATATAAGTATAGACAATGGGGTATATAAGTATAGACAATGGGGTATATAAGTATAGACAATGGGGTATATAAGTATAGACAATGGGGTATATAAGTATAGACAATGGGGTATATAAGTATAGACAATGGGGTATATAAGTATAGACAATTGGGTATATAAGTATAGACAATGGGGTATATAAGTATAGACAATGGGGTATATAAGTATAGACAATGGGGTATATAAGTATGAACAATGGGGTATATAAGTATAGACAATGGGTTATATAAGTATAGACATTGGGGTATATAAGTATGAACAATGGGGTATATAAGTATAGACAATGGGGTATATAAGTATAGACAATGGGGTATATAAGTATAACAATGGGGTATTAAGTATAACAATGGGTTAATAGTAAACAATGGGGTATATAAGTATAGACAATGGGATATATAAGTATAAACAATGGGGTATATAAGTATAGACAATGGGGTATATAAGTATAAACAATGGGGTATATAAGTATAAACAATGGGGTATATAAGTATAAAATGGGGTATATAAGTATAGACAATGGGGTATATGAGTATAGACAATGGGGTATATAAGTATAAACAATGGGGGTATATAAGTATAAACAATGGGATATATAAGTATAAACATTGGGATATATAAGTATAAACAATGGGGTATATAAGTATAAACAATGGGGTATATAAGTATAGGCAATGGGGTATATAAGTATAGGACAATGGGGTATATAAGTATAGACAATGGGGTATATAAGTATAAACAATGGGATATATAAGTATAAACAATGGGATATATAAGTATAAACAATGGGGTATATAAGTATAAACAATGGGATATATAAGTATAAACATTGGGATATATAAGTATAAACAATGGGGTATATAAGTATAAACAATGGGGTATATAAGTATAGACAATGGGGTATATAAGTATAGACAATGGGGTATATAAGTATAGACAATGGGGTATATAAGTATAGACAATGGGATATATAAGTATAGACAATGGGGTATATAAGTATAGACAATGAGGTATATAAGTATAGACAATGGGGTATATAAGTATAGACAATGGGGTATATAAGTATAGACAATGGGGTATATAAGTATAGACAATGGGGTATATAAGTATAGACAATGGGATATATAAGTATAAACAATGGGGTATACAAGTATAGACAATGGGGTATATAAGTATAGGCAATGGGGATAAAGTATAGCAAGGGAGATAAAGTATAAATGGGGTATAAAGTATAAATGGGGGTATAAAAAAGGGGTATATAAATATAGACAGTGGGCGTTCACGAACGAATTTAGTAAGATTTGATATAAAATGACAATTCATGTCATGTTCCTTTTATCATGTCACATATAGTAACGGAAAATCGCTATTATAATAATAAACAAAAACATCATGAATGAATGGACTGTGAACGAATTTCTTTTGTAATCTAACACCAAGAAAATAGTTTCAAAAATAACTGAAAATAACGATTAAGCGTGTTTATTTCTCATTCTTTCAACATCATATGAATAATGAATCAAACACATTTAGTCTAATTTAGTCGAATCAACACACTATGCATACATAGAGAGTACACGCGCTTGACGCGGAGTGATGTAATTTAGCCTAAAAGTTGTGTCACGTGTTAAATATAAGAACATATGTGATGGTTATACGAAACCGGAAACAGCTGTTTGAGCTCAATGTCATATGAAAAAAGTAAATGTGTCAATTAAATATATTTGAAGGTATACGACTATTGTGGTTTCTAAGTTTCGATATTCTATTCAGGGAAGGCGGCCGGTAAAGCTTTCGCTGAAAATGAGATCCTCTCCAACCCCGTGGCAGGCCTCATGATCGGTATCCTAGGAACGGTGCTCCTCCAGAGCTCCTCTACCACCACCTCTATTGTCGTGAGCATGGTCGGCAGTGGCGAATGTAAGTACACAGGCACCCGTATGGCTTCCTCTATAGATTCAAAATTCAAAATGTATTTATGTATTCCAGTAGGTCAATGGCCCAAGTAGACATTCACTTTTTTTGGGGCCGCCGTGGCCGAGCGGTTACAGTCGTGGACTACAAATCTCTCAGCCCCTCACCGCTGTGGGTTCGAATCCCAGCAGGGACTTCGGATTTTTCATGTGAGGAAGCCTTCCAGCTGGCTTGTGGTAGGTCGGTGGTTCTACCCGGGTACCTCTGTGTACTCGGGGTCTTCCTCCACCTGTAATTAGCTGGACGTCGCTATATGATTGAAATACTATCGCAGCGACGGTAAACCCCAATACAACAACAACATTCACTTTTTGTTGATATGCTAATATATATTTTATAATCATATATATCATATACCAGTATGCATAATATGATAAATAAGAGATACCTCACTGAAGCGTGTAAAATTATATGTCAACAGTATTCAAAGGATTATTTATATATTGGCTCATATCATCATCATAATAAGTTCACTCAATATTGAAAATACTGAAGCCTTATATTCAACAAAAATATCTTAACCTCAAACATTTCATTACTATCTCAGTTCTTAAACTTTGGAATAAATTTGAAATCATGTACATTATTTAAATTTAATAGTAGTAGTAGTAGTAGTTGTAGCAATTAATCGTGATGAATTAACATTTTTAAGTTTGCTCAAAGGAAAAAGAAACACGGGGTAAACTTTTGTGTTAGTTTTGAATAGGAAGTATTCGATGGTATTACAGTTTAAATTATTTTGATAAAGATTTTTTTTCAAACAAAATAAATGCTTTAGAATGAGATAGGTGTCTATCATATGACGTTTATTGCAAGGTTAGGAGGTAAAAACTTGACTCTGGATACTACAGATTCTAGTTACCCTGCGTTTCTTTTTCCTTTGAGTATATAAATATATTGGCTTTGGTTCCGGTTAACCGACCAACCGTAAACGGCGTAGTTGCGTCAATAGTAGCATATTCGTTTTAGCCATCTAGATGTATTAAAGGCTTTAATCCTTTTTATGTGTTTAAAAACTTCATAGGCAGCTAAATAAATATATGGGGTAAATATTCTGTGCAAAGTTTAAGCTTTTATAAGTCAATTTCCAATTTTCTCTTTGTACACTTTTATTTTGTTGAGTCATTAACACGTACGTTGGACCAGTTATTAGACTGATTTTTTCTTCAAAGTGGGCCAGATAGGTCAAGCATGTGTGATGCAATGTATAATTGTATAACAAACGAATATTTGGTTCACTGATTCCTGTCTTCACTAAACAGGTATATGTACTCTAGTTAAATGTTTCCGAATGACAGGTCATTCACGTGTAGCGTCTTGACATTTCATTTTTAGCTCGACTATAAAAGTATGCCGAGCGATTCTATTCACCCTGGCATCGGCGTCACACCTTGTTTAAGGTTTTGCTTGCACGTTACTATCATGCATATATCTTAGTAACCAGTTATAGATTGTTGATTAAA
This sequence comes from Solen grandis, assembly GCA_021229015.1. Classification (NCBI taxonomy): domain Eukaryota; kingdom Metazoa; phylum Mollusca; class Bivalvia; order Adapedonta; family Solenidae; genus Solen; species Solen grandis. The sequence goes on from CM037781.1 coordinate 20,326,739, forward strand.
TACTTCACCAAGGTCTTCAGGGGCATTAAACAAACAAGTTAGATAATTCTTGACCTAATTTATTGCAAAGTATGGCCTTTTTTGGACTTTTTGGTTAAAGTTTTACATGTAACATAGGCCTACTATTACATTTATAGCTAAGCAATCAGTTATGGGATTGACTTGTTCAGTGCCATCAGATCATCAAATCAGATAACTTTTGACTGAATACATGATATATCATGGCCTCTTTTGAAATTAGAATTGTTGGATAAGTTTTTGCTTGCAAGTAAATTTGATTAAATTAGTTTTGCATACAGTATTACAAAGGATGCATGCATCTTAGGAACAAACTATGCCTAATTATTTAAAATTTCACTAAGGTCTTCATGGGCATTTATCAAATATGTTAGATAATTCTTGACCAATTTTAATTCAAATTATGGCCCTTTTAGGACTAGGAAATTTTGGTTAAGGTTTTGCATGTAACGCTCTACCGTGCCTATATCTAAGCAACCAGTGATGGGATTTACTTGAAACTTCATAATTATAGGTATTTAGGGTCGTCAGACCATCAAGTTAGATAACCCCCGACTGAATTCAATATAAATGATTGCCCCTTTTCAACTTTGAAATTATTGTGAGGATTCTGCTTGCAACTAAATTTGGTTAATGTTAAGCACTCAATTTATATATGATGCATCCTTGTATGCAGCTACTAGTATGCTTATTGAATTAATACTTCACTCTGTTCTTCAGTGGCAAACAAATAGATAACTTTTGACCAAATTAAGAACGAATTTAACACTTTCGCTAGAACCGCAGGATTACCACACGCATTGGAATCTTGATTAATATCAATATATGTACGATTTAAAAATAAGTTCCGTTCTCATTCACTGTATATTGAAACATGGTAAGGAACGGAATATAACCTTGTTAGTTTAAGTTGTGTTAATCCAAAAGAGGTCTATAATTCTACTGTCACTAGAACCACAGAAATACGATTTTTGTCCCTCTATACTGTATTATGAACATGGCAAGGAACGGAGTCTGACATCACTTGATTACGGAGGTCGTAACATTGTACTAACGTATGCTACTATCATATTCTATGCACGGTTCGATCTGTCTAATATTCATTTAACACATGGTATAACGAATCATCGTCACATGGCAACCTTATCAAAGTTATAACGCCAATAATGTCAAAAGTTTGTTCATTTTTATAAGTCTGCTCCACTATCAACTTCCGTTTTTGTTCGGTCGATGAGCGATATGATTGGACGATGTGAAATTGACATCGTTAGATTGTGTAGAAAATTGCTTACGAGGGAGTGAAATGAGAGAGAGTATCCCTAGTATTGACTCACAAGTTATTACACGTAAAGCATCGATGCAAAGTATGAAATGCGATGCAATAAACATAGTAACTACAAATAGTGATAACTGTTAATGAGGATTAAACTGCAGTAAACAGGAACATGTTTCAGTATTTTTACATTACAAGCAGATGGCGTGGGTTCGAATCCCCACCGCGACAAACCAAAGTTTTAAAAAAAAGGTACTGGTATATATCTCCCTTCATTGGTGCTCAGCATATAAGGGTAGTTCCAGGACTCTACCCGGATGCCTCCGTGCATTCGGGGTCTTCCTCCACCTGTAATTATCTGGATGTAGCTATATGATTGAAATACTGTCGAAGTGACGGTAAACTGAAATAGTTAGTTAGTTAAATATTCAAATCACACCACAACAGATTTCGGTTTCAACTATTTCTGTTTTTGTGGGAGTGTTTTAATTTAGCTATTGTGATAATATTTGTCAATAGTCTGCTTTAATTTGCATCTCCTATGAAACCACTGATAGAAACTGGCGAAACTTTGCATGGGTGAGTCTTGGGAGTCCTTCACAATAAATGCTGAAATAGAGTTGGTCCATGAAGTTTATTAAAACAAAACATCTATAAAACTAGTGGTCAGAATTTACTTTGATCACCACATAGCCTTCTACATTAATTGTTTGTTTGTTTGTTTGTTGGGTTTAACGTCCCAACGGCATTAGTTCAGTCATTTGGGGACTATGTCTACTGGAGACAGATATAGTGCTGCCACACTGCAGTATCACGCCGTAGACATGTGGCACGACACCACACCCAATCACATTATCCTGACACCGGGTCAACCAGTCATGGAACTACCCTAATATGCTGAGCGCCATGCAAGCTTTTTTTACGACTTTGGTATGTCGCGGTCGGGAATCGAACCGACGACCTCCCGCTCCTGAGACGGACGCTCATACCACTGGGCCACCGGTGAAGTTTCTACATTAATTGATAAAAATTCGATACCTTGAAAGAAGAGGTTCCAAAGGATTACATACATGTATTTTACACTGAAACCGATACTCAAACGACCGATGTATGGCTTCCTTAGCCATTTCTAGTTGTTGTTTTTAAGGTATAACTGGAGAAATCATTTTTTTGAAGTTTTCAGGGAAGATAACTCATGACAACAAAATTATAAAGGGATGGTAATAAAATAATTTCTGTCATATGTCATGCCATGTCAATTTACCTTAAGATTTCCATGGTTTGACATTATAAAAGCTTACATTGTGAAGTTATATGCATGGCTTTGATGGATATTATGGGGCATATAACTTAACCGGAGGTGAATTACAGGGCTTAAAGCTTCAACAGACAGGTGTGTTAATGGGGGAAAATAGTTAGAACTGTAGATCTGTTAAGCCAAAGAACACATGACGTTCAGGGATCCAGTGATGGTCACGCTTGACTGGGTAGACTGAACTTTCCGTAACTCCAGTGTTCACTCTGTCAGCATAAACTTAATATGGCCTTAGTATAGGTTAGTGTTAATAAAAATAAATCGCTAAGGCGCGGCACAGCATTTCATTCATAAAAAGCTGCATACCTGAGTAGGTCATTCTTTTTCTACAGTACTATAGCGAACTTGATGTATACATTCTGTCTGTTGTTGCGTAAGTGTAGAAATTGACCAAGTATTTGATTACGAGGTATTACAGATACTAGAATGTTTCAAAGTTAAGAAATGCTCTTGGATTTTATCAATCAAAATAAAAAAACTCAAATGGTATTAGAGGGATAAAAATCAAAGGGGAAGAATATATTATGTCACAATTTGCTGACGATACATCATTATTTCTAGACGGTTCAGACGAATCCTTGAATACAGTTTTAGATGTTTTAAGATATTTTTCAATTATTTTGTTATTTGGATAGGTTCTTTAAAGTATAGCACGAGATCTATTAAAACAAGATGGAAACTTTCATGGGGGGAAACTCAATTTAAATTACTAGGGATATATTTTGATGTGGATCTAAACAAAATACAGCAATTAAATTATCAAAGGCAGGAAGAAAAAATGAAGAAAATTATTTCATATTGGAAAAGAAGGAAACTTACACCGCTAGGAAGAATTACTGTTGTAAAATCTTTTCTTGTGCCACTACTTACAAATCTTTTCATTAGTTTACCCTCTCCAACAAAAACATTTATGAAATATCTCAGTGATATGTTAAACAAATTTGTATGGGATGGTAAAACAAAAATAAAGAATTCAGTTTTTATTAAAGATTATAATGAAGGTGGTTTGAGAATGATTGATATAGAGAAATATGAAATTAGTATGAAAATAAAATGGTTTAAAAGTATGATATGTAATAGAAATAGTAAATGTTATAAACTTGTAAAAGTTTTTTAAAAATAAATTTTGGATTGATGTCCTGAAATCATATATATTGTATATTGATAAGTTCAAAATTGAAAATTTTGATCAATTGTTAAATATGCCATTGTTTTATAATGAAAGTTTTATGATAAATTCAAATTATATTTATATGCCTGATTTATATGAAAAAGGGCTTCGATAAGTTGAGGATATTATGAACAATAATGGTGATTTTGAAGATGTAACACATATAGAAAATATAATTGGCAAAAAAATAAATTACTTGAAAATTTTTGGTCTTATAAATGTTGTGAAAAAATGTGTAACTAAGTTTAAATTAATGAAAAAAAGTAACATACATTTAACCTGTCATAATCCTTGTCTAAATTGTTATATGCATCCAATACTAACCAGAGCGGATGAAAATAAGTATATATATAATATTTTAATAAAAAACAATGAAATTCCCACAAGCAAAGAAAAATGGATATCTATATATGACAGTTATGAAATCAATTGGAATATAACATACAGAAACGTTTACAAATGTATGAAAGATACTTATTTACAATGGCTACAAACGAGAATAGTTCACAGAATTTTTCCAACTAATTCACTGCTTTTTAAAATGAACATTGTTAATAGTAACTTATGTACATTTTGTAAAGTTTGCGAGGAAACTAAGCGCGGAGAGGTACAAGTTAAAAAAATATGCAAATTAGCAAGGCCTGGTTTCGTTTTTCAGCATAAGACGGCTGTCGCCATTTAAAAATTAAGGTAATCCATCCATCTTTGAATTATGATCATGGTCTTGCAATTGATTTTAAAGATTGCAGTACAGATACAATCATCCATTGACGTGGAGTTAAAAGACCTTTTTACTCTTAGTCTATAAAGGTTTGCAATAACTATAGAATTCCCATGATCATCTGATGGACCATGACCACTGTTTAATGATACACGTACATGAATTACCTCAACATTGATTGCGAAAGAAATATCCACAACGCATATAAATTTCTTCCCACGGCACGGTTGGTTTATGTATCACACAACCCTTTGAAATTGCTTTTAATTATCTGATAAAGGTATATATATACTTATATTTAGATGCAACATTTTATCTGTAACTTTTCAACTGCGGAAGAAAATGGGACACCTAGAGAAAACCCTCGAATGGGTATGAGTAACCACCGTTCTATAGAACAAGAGGGCCATAATGGCCCTGGATCGCTCACCTAGTATCATTAGGCTATGTAAAATCAAGTGACCCCTGGGGCAGGGCCAATTTTGATCCCAGGGCCATGATTTGAACAAACATGGTAGAGATCCACTAGACAATGCTACACACCAAATATCTAAACCCCAGGCTTGAGGTTTCCAGAAGAAGTTTTTTCAATTTTTTTCCTGTGTTAGCTATGTTAAATCAAGTGACCCCTATTGCGGAACCAAATTTGACCCAAGGTTCATGATTTGAACAAACTTGGTAGAGATCCACTAGACAATGCTACACACCAAATATCTAAACTCCAGGCCTTGTGGTTTCTGAGAAGATGATTGTTCAAGTTTTTCCTATATTAGCCATTGTTAAATCAAGTGACCCCTGGGGCGGGGTCATTGAATATTTGACCAACAGGAAGTATGAATTTAGACAAACTTGGTGAGAAAATATGAAATGTGACGATACGACGGACGACTCACGAGAGGAGCACAAAGTTGGTCCCAAAAGCTCACCTTGGCACTTCGTGCCAGGTGAGCTAAAAACAGTTATCCCTTCAACGCCGTTAGTTTAGTGACATTCTGTGGTATAATTTGCGAATTCTTCCCCTTCGTGTACTTACTTTCTTTTTTTCTTTTATTTGTTTTCTACTTTTCTTTATTTCTATCGCTCCATTCTCTCTTACTATGTTAAAATTCTAAGCTATTGTCAATTTCTGTCTTAGAGTTATTTTATATTTATTGCATTTGTAATATATGAACATGTTTAACTTCACCGTATACCATTGTAACATATACCTGATCTAGAAGAAGAGGACTTTATATATGCTATAAGCTTCCAGTCCAATCCTTTTCTCAAACTGTGCACCTGACTCATATATCATGTGTGTAAAACACTTGTGAAAAGACATGGTATTACATAATCTAGTTCTTATTGCAGTGTTGAGTGTGAAGCTTGCCATCCCGCTGGTCATGGGAGCGAACATCGGCACATCGGTGACCAACACGATTGTATCTCTCGGCCAGATCACCAGCAAAAACGATTTCCGTCGGGCATTCGCCGGTGCGACAGTCCACGACGTCTTCAACTTGCTGGCTGTTCTGGTCCTGTTGCCCATTGAGGTCATTACAGGTAATGGTGTTCAAATAATATAAATATCATTCATATACTTTGCACTTTGGATCGAATGCTCCTGCTAATTATAGGGAAGAAGCCTCACCTTACTAAGCACTGATGTTTCATTCTACACCGCAAACGCACGATGTGCAAGTGTTTTGCATTTGTATTATTTTGAAGAATATCGTTATCAGTTCAAGCCATTGTTCATGATATCGTATTTCTAATAGTAGAGTAGTATTATCGTACATTAGGGTAATTTGATTGGTTCTGCAAGCCATGCTGTCAAGGCCAAGAAATTGTTTAGTTGGTTCTAGATTCGATTATTTTAGTAACCCTTAAGCTGTGGGAATGCAAAGGCTCTCTCTTTCTCTCTCTCTCTCTCTCTCTCTCTCTCTCTCTCCAGTCAAGTTTGACTTCAAATGTCGACCACAGGCACTGTTTAGTTCGAGGAATTATAAATGATCTCATGGATTATGTATGCAGTTTAAGTATGTTATAATTTACTAACTTGTACAGGCAATGAAGGCATCTTGGCCCTCTTATTTCTTTTTCTTATTACGAATGTCTTAACTTTAAAAACAACTTATCTTTTATGTCGGTACGGAAACAACTTCTGATAATTCATCAAATTATGGATAAGCCAAGTACATTACGTCCGTGGAGTGTTTTGAATCGGTGAACGAATTCATATCTTTCGTATTTGTAGAATACATACACCGACATTTTTGATGTTATTTCAAAACAATTGTTTGTATAAGCGCTTGGTGCATACTTCCTAGTCCCTCAACCAATGAAATGCTTTGTAAATGTCTCACCAAACACCTTTTATATTGCACAGCTTGTTTTGATATGCTGCAAAGCTTTCATTACTTCCCATGTGCATCGCGTAGTTATTTGCAGTTTCAAAATAGACCTCTTTATGTTTAGTTGTTGGATTAAATCTATTCGTGTCAAGGGCGTCTTTCCTCCCAAGCCGGCTATGAAGTTTGCGACATGCCTATCCATTAGAAATCTTGTTAAAGTGAAGGCGTGTCTGTCTGATATTTTAATATCAACGTTTCACAAATTAAAGTGAGGTCATGTTGTGTTGTAGTTGTTCCCAATCAGTTTCAAATACATATCACTTTTTCCATCTGGAATACTAATATAAGTCATTAAAGAGTGCTTTCACAATGTTTTCATTTCTTCTGTATAACTTAATACTTTCATAAACTGGAAAACAAAATAGTGATAGCAAATATTGATCGATTTGAATAATTAACACAATCTTCGCGGTCTCGATTGGTGCAGAATACACAGAAAAAAATGTTGTTCACAACCAAGCGCCACATGGCCTAAAACGGGTCTGTATTAAAACCACATGCATTGTCACATGCTGTCGCTTCCTTCTGTGCAAAAGGGCTTGCCATCACACACTTTTCAGTGTATTTCAGGCTATGCATCGGGGTAACTTATCACCAGTGTTAAATACAGTACATGTATAGGACTATTTTTCTTTAAAATCAAATAAGTAGCTTATGATATCCGAACCTGCAGTTTGGTGGCTTTTTATGCTTCCCGAAGTGAGAGCATATAGTTGCCGCTTTTTCCGTCCGTCCCGTTCGTCCGTCTGTCATAATTTTGTCCGGAGCTTGACACAATATATATTAGAGGTATCAACATGAAACTTCATAGGTAGATTGATCTCATTGACAAAGAATGCAGTGCACAAAAACTATGACTTGGTCCTCATATGGTATAATAAAGTGACAAAGCACAGTTCAGGGAGCAATCGGTTCTACCGGCACTTGTTTTTTTTCTGGTGACATCACGATGTTTAGCTCACCTGAGCTTTTGTGATCGCCTTTTGTCCGTCGTGCCTCGTCAGTCGTCAACAATTGCTTGTGAACACTCTAGAGGCCACAGTTGTGGCCCAATCTTCATGAAACTTGGCAGGATGTTTGTCTTCATGATATCTCGGATGAGTTCAAAATTGGGCCATGTGGGGTCAAAAACAAGGTCACCAGGTCAAATCTAAGAAAAACCTTGCGAACACTTTAGAGGCCACAGTTTTAGCCCAATCTTCAATAGATTTTGTCAACATTGTATCTTGCATGAGTTCGAAAATGAGTCACATGAGGTCAAAAACTAGGTCACCAGGTCAAATCTTAGAAAAATCTTGTGAACACTCTTCAGGCCACAGTTTTGGCCCAGTCTTCATTAAACTTGATATGAATGATGCATGAATTCCCATTTGAGTGCAAATTCAGGTAGGATCAATATGTAGGTCACTTAGTCAAATGTTAGACAAACACTTTAGATGCCAGATTTTTTGTAATTATGCCTAACACAGCCATCTTACTTAGGTGAGCGACACAGGGCCATCTTGGCCCTCTTGTTTTCTTTGCATTATTTTACACACAAATGTAGACATTTGATTCTTTGCAAATATAAAATATGATATATATGCTTAACATCTATTAATACAATACATGTACTAGCAAAAACCCTCCACATAGAATGTATAATGTTGTTTTCCTTAAACAATACATTTTCAAATGATATCAAGTATCCATTTGGTCACAACACATAACTTCTTTGACATATACCACCTATATATAGAAAATTGTTTTGTTAATTAAAGCATTTTCATTATCTTATGATTTCCATTTTTATATTTATTTTTAATACTAATTTTCCCAATTAGAAAGCCACAGGTTGTAAAAAAGAAAATAAAGAGAGAAAGAGAGAGAAAAAAAACATTGCCAAATTCAACTAACATTACATATACTATTATATAGCAACATTGAAAGTTCCAGTCGGTTGTGGAACGGGTACCAGAACTGTTTAGAACGTATATGTATTCCTTGTCAGGTTACCTGGAGTTTGTCAGTGGCGAACTTATCAAAGCTTTCCACTTGAGGCAGAATGAGGCCGCGGATAAAGACTTTCTCAAGGTTATCACTGACCCCTTAACCAAACTCGTCATCCAGGTCAGTTAATTGTCCTTCTTATGTACCATGCTTGTCATCGGCATAAATGCTTCTCCTCCTTCTTTTTCTAATTATCCCCCTTCATTCTTCTCCTCCTTCCTTCTTCCATTCATTCTTCCCCTCCTTTTTTTTTCCTTCCTTATTCTTTTCTTCTTCTATTCACTCTTCTCCTCCTACTCCGCCTTCTTCTTCTTTCATTCACCGCCTCCTTTTCCTCCTATTTCTTTTCATTACTTTCCATCTTCTTTTATATAATTTTCCCTCTTTCTATTCATTTTCTACTCCTCCTCTTCTTCCTCCTCTTCTTCAAATCTTTCTTTTTTGTCTCCTACGTCGCCTTCTCTTATCACTTCTTCTAATCCTAATTCACAAAATATTTATACTTGCCTTATTTCAACTTTTTTTATACTTTCTTTCTATTCATTTGAGTACACATTTTTAAACGCACATTATATCGCTTTAGATCGACAAAAAAATCATTACCAAGATCGCCACAAAGGAGGTCGAAGATGTTGGTCAGTCCATTATCAAACACACTTGCTGCGACAAGGTGGAGAACTCCACGATTGTCAATGGCACATTGATCACGAAGGAGATCAAAGTGAACTGTGGCCCCTGTAAGTAGCTCAGAAATATATGAAGGTATCTCACAATACTCAGCATCTCTTAAAACCTCTCCGTTCGTGTCACTAGCAACGCATTTGGAGATCGTTTAAGATTTTTTAGGAGCGAGCACTAAATTATTAGTTGTAATGAAGCTCGTATTCTTGTCGTAATTGCTAGCCATAATTTATAACATTTTATCAAGCATGCAATATTCTTAAATTTGCACTGCATGTTAAACGGGCATGCATACCACTTACCATACAGGGGTGGTGGGGGGATTCATGTCCAAGCGGTTATCATTGCTAACTAACTGTTACCTAGCCTCTCACCGATGTGGGTTCGAGTCTTAGTCGGATCACACGGATTTTTCATATAAGAAGTCTTCTAGCTGGCTTGCAATAAGTCGGTGATTCTACCCGGTTCCTTTATGTACCCGTTGGTCCCCTTGCTGAATGTCGTCATATGACCAAAATTAAAGCATTCCGAAAATTTGACCCCTCAAAAAATGATTCTGATTGTTTTGTGGATTCGTGAATTGTGGCATTACCAGAATGTTACTTTTACAGATATCTCAAAAGAATAAAATATATATTATATTGCTATATATTCAGTTAAGTAATTAATTAGTAGCTTGCACAGGTTCCCGTGGTCGTATGGTTAGAGCATTCACTTCGGAATGGGGGGGGGGATTTTGGTTCTATCCCCGGCTGCGACATAAGACGTAAAAAATGGTGCTGGTATAGATTCTTGGCTTGGTGCGCAGCATATAAGGGTAGATCAAGGAATGGTAGGACGTTTAACCCAACAAAAACAAACATTGAATATCACATACGCACATACGCATTACGTTGATGTATACGGGTATAAATCACACCATTAAAGATTCTTATGTTGATCATTTTGCGTTTTCAGGTAAGTTCCTTTTCGAGAAAGTTTCTAGCGATGGATGGAGCGACACTGCCATTGGAGCCATCATCCTCGTCATTGCCTTGGTGCTTCTCTGTTTCTGCCTTGTTGCCATAGTGAAGACTCTCCATTCCCTGCTCCGTGGTCAGATCGCCCACATTATTCGCAAATTCGTGAATGCTGAGTTTCCAGGAAAATGTAGCTACTTCACCGGCTACCTCGCCATCCTCATAGGCGCAGGATTGACCATATTGGTGCAGTCGAGCTCAATTTTCACGTCGTCCATCACGCCGCTGGTTGGCATGGGCGTTCTAAGCATCGAACGTATGTACCCTCTCACCCTTGGCTCAAACATTGGCACCACCGCGACTGGGATCCTGGCTGCATTTGCCCAAGAGTCCAGCCAGATCGCCAACTCTTTGCAAATTGCTCTCTGTCATCTTCTGTTTAACATCACAGGCATCTTGATTTTCTATCCACTGCCTTTCTTCAGGCCGCCCATCAAAGCGGCCAAGTTCCTCGGAAATCAAACGGCCAAGTACCGCTGGTTTGCTCTGGTATACCTGCTATTTGCGTTCTTCCTGATTCCAGCGGCCGGCTTTGGGCTTTCTGTCATCAGTTGGATAGCTCTTGCAGCTGTCTTGATTCCAATCGCTGTGGTGATACTGATCATCTTCATCATCAAACTTATGCAACACCGGTGTAACTCTGCACTGCCAGTCAAATTACGAAACTGGAAATGGCTGCCCGAACCAATGCGATCGCTTGCGCCACTTGATAGAGGTCTTCACAAACTAACCGGAAATTGCTTTTGCTGCCGGAAGTGCGGATGTTGTAAAGACTTAGATGATTCGACAGAAACGCCTACAGTCGTTGAAAGGTTAGACACCGGAAAGACTCCCATAGACCCAGGGTATTTGACAAAACTCTAATTTCTTTAAAGCTTTATCTTTGCAGATTCAGTATGCTAATGCTTGTTTTGTTGTGTATGTTTTCTGTTCTGTGACTCGTATCAAAATGGAGACCATGTGGACATATGCATTCATAATTGTACGTTTTAATAACAAACTTTTTTGTCCATTTTTCCAACACAGACAGTTCTCTCGGATTTTATTTCAAAATATATATCAAGCGAAAATCTAAAAGGAAAACAATTTATTGTTTTTTCTATGCCTGGAGATACATATATTTCTTTATTCATGTCATTTATTGGTTTGAAATCGAACTGCATAATTATATACTTATACCATTTAAATAGATGAAGAATCTTTTTTTTTTTTTTTTTTGATTCCATATCGAATAAAATTTGTTTAGAACGTCAATTACTTACAGTTATGCTGGTAAGTTATCAAAAAACGAGTACATGTATGCTTTAATGTAGATTGTTTATTGGGGACGCACCATCGGTGTTTTCACTATAAATACTTATTCATTCACACCGTACACCTCACGCACCAATCAGCTAGATGTATATGCTCATTATAAGAGGTTTTCTTATGCATTATAAGACATGAAGATGATATGAACGGTATCAAAGCATTCCATGTTTGTTTCACTGATTGATCTGTTAATGGCACCAACCAAGAAAATGTATTCACTTGCGATGTTGTTTTGACTAGTAGGCAGTTCAGCTGTTCAGTTTGATGGTAGTTTTATACTATATATTATCTAAACATGTTAATGTTCGTATAATTTACATAAATACTTGATGTCAAATTGTTCTTTATACTTTAATTAAAACTTAATTTTATGTAAATATTGTATTAAGGGAACACGTTTTTTCCCCCTTTCGGGCAAATTATTTTATATCTTTTCATGTAATTTTAAACTATCATATGATATTTAAGGTGTTATTTTTTACCAAATGTTATTCTATAATTTTAATGGAGCAGCACGACAGTGTCGTTCTTGATATAGCCACAGTCTGATTCTCCTTGTTCTTTTTTGTTTACACTTTTCTAACATGTAAATATTCAGATCTGTTGTTTTTTTACACTTACAAATATGTAGTATAGATTTAACTTTTTTGTAACGTATTTGTTAAAAAAAGAGGATATATATGACAAGAATAGAATCTCAAATGGGGTCAAAAGGTCCTTGTGTAACTGGGTCACTAAAACTGATAACCATATTTATGCAGGTGCAAAAAGAGATATTCTTATCAGTACTTGTTTAGCATTAACAGTCGTATGTTCGTAGTAAGTTTAACTGCAAATATGATATACTGTATATTTATATCACGTGTGATAATCAGATTTTTTTATAACATGACCAGGAGCACCACTGATAATATCTTAATTTTTGAAGAAACAAGTTGTGCGCCGTGAAAACAGCATTCTATAACAATTTCATTTAAATGTTACAGCACATGTAGCGTGTGATGACGTCATGTAGCGCTACTATTTATATTGGTCAATATTTATTATTTACAACCGTCACTGAAAAATATTATTGATATATATTATACCATAAAATCCGTCTCTCTACACAGCGTTATTTTTATTTAGATCGTGTTTGTTTGGCTCTATATTTGTATATTTATTGATTCCACCAATATTATAAGTGCTAAATAATAAATTTTCATCATTCTTGATACTCTAATAAAACTCTCAAATTATTTCCTTTCTTAATAAATAGCTTTTAAAATATCATTATGTCAGAATAGTTATGAACTAAAATACTTAAGTATTACTTATTATTATAAGTTTTGTCGGTGAAACTAAACCCCGTATTGATGATATTATAACATGAAGACCTTTAAATAGCATAACTTGGAACAGTTAAAAAAATATCAATTATTTTATGCGTATTTGCCTGTATATATTTATATAAGCTATACAGAGGATTATAAAATGAAATACTCCATAATCAAATGACGCCATAAGAAATAATTAAAAACATACCTTAAAGCTGTCATTCTAGGAAGGTAGAATTAGAATGATTGTCAAATTCATTCTAAGAGGAAGTAAAAATTCAAATTCTAGAATTCTTTAAAGGAATAAAATTTCAGAAATAGCCGGACTGTTCGAATTTCGAGCATCTCGATCATGTATCAACGCAATTTACCTATCAGTCATTGATTTTACCATAAGTTATTTTCGCGACCGTTTCTAAGAAAACTTGTATTTATAATAATTTATCAAGTTTGTCTTTATAGCGATTGAAACTGTTATTATACATTAATTTTATAAAATCCTTTTTAATGAAAATAAAGTTAAAATAATATCACTCTTTTTGTCTATTTGCTGTTATTTAACCCCCGATTTTATCATCAAAATCATCTATTATAGCAGGTTTGTTCCATTTGAGAGAGAGAGAGAGAGAGAGAGAGAGCGAGAGACAGAAAGGAAAATGCATTTAACTAACTATACTAGCTGAATTTCCCTCAGCGGTGAAGGTTCGAATCCCGACATGGCCATCTGGGTTTTTCATGTAAGGAAGCCTTCCAGAGGGCTTGTGGAAGTTCGGTGATTCCACACGGGTGCCTCTTTGTATATTTCTCTATTTTTAATTACCTGGATTATAAGTCTGAAATATTGTCGCAGAAACAGTAAAGAAACACACACAGAGGAATATAATATATATATATGTAAGTTTTTTAGTATACGTAATAAAAATGCACCAGCTTCAACACAAACAAATTTAGAAACTAAGCGAAGCAAGCACCTGTCATAGAGTAAATTTACTCAAAAGGAAACGTGTACCACAAAATGTGGGTGTTCAATGTGTCAGAACAATACAATGCATGAAAAAAAGCTATTTTTACTATATCTCGCGAAAACAACCAAAGAAAAAATATCAGTGTAGGCGATTCATCCCCCCCCCCCACCACTACGCCTCAACACAGCGAAATAAATGACAATTCTCATTCGAATAGGTAGCTGTCACATGATGGCAAAGTTCATAGTTTTCAATGAATGTTCTGTTAAAAGGAAACATGTTTGTAAGTATGAACCAAATACATATGTTCCCCTTTGGGAAAAAAACAACAGGAAATGAGGATGGACACAACCTTGAAGAGCCCCTTTTTCCAATACTTGTTTAGTGGATGTGTAATAAATACAGCATCAACTGGAAATAGTCTTAAACATATTATTATAATACTCAGTTAAATAGGGTTCCGCTTAGGGATTTTCACCAACATTCATGATGGTGATCGATCGAACTTTCAACCCAATCTGCAAGCAGAGTTGTCGATCGTTCCTCACATAACATCTCTACAATGGGCTCAATGACAAGAATCTTGTCAAAACAGAAAACACTTATTTAACGTGGATTTAAGTGTATTTTAAGGATCAAAAGTATAGAAACGTTGAATTAATACTTTTTGACTCACCATAAAACGTATGTAAAATATCAATTTTGATTGTTATGATGGGAACTATTTCATGCCTTATTTCTCCGCAAACGCTCGTCTGCAAATGTAAATATTTACAAATTCAGCCGGATATCGTAATTTAAGACCAGCTTTTTATTTTCAAAATTTGTAATTTTAATGACCATTCCGGTAAGGTTCAGTGGTGCTGTTTATATATATTTCACAGTTTATGGAATTAAATATTGGAACAACGGTCTGGATGACGTCATATATTTGGAACTACCTTATGAGCCCACCACAGAGGTGAATGTAATGTAAGCCGACGTGTAAGAGAGTGCACCTATGGAACACCACAGCTGTCTTATGTTCGGCAGTGATGTTTAGAAGGAGGGTCCATATAGCATTTTCAGGGATCTTTTTTAATATGTGGGATTGTTATGTCATAATGAGGGGATATAATATCATCATGTGAGGTCGTAATGTCATTTTCATGGGTTGTTATATCATCATGTGGGGGAGTAATATCATCAGGTTAAGTTGTTACATTATCATGTGGGGTTGTAATATCATCATGTGCGGTAGTAATGTCATTGTCATGAGTTGTTATATCATCATGTGGGGTTGTAATATCATCATGTGCGGTCGTAATGTCATTTTCATGGGTTGTAATATCATCATGTGAGGTTGTATTATTATCAAGTGAGGTTGTAATGTCATTTTGTTGGGTTGTTACATCATCATGTGAGGTTGTAATATCATCATGTGAGGTTGTAATGTCATTTTGTTGGGTTGTTATATCATCATGTGGGGTTTAATGTCAATTTGTTGGGTTGTTATATCATCATGTAGGGTTGTAATATCATCATATGATGTTGTAATGTCATTTTGTTGGGTTGTTATATCATCATGTGGGGATGTTATATCATCATGTGAAGTTGTAATGTCATTTTCAAGGGTTGTTATATCATCATGTGAGGTTGTAATATCATCATGTGAGGTTGTAATGTCATTTTGTTGGGTTGTTATATCATCATGTGAGGTTGTAATATCATCATGTGAGGTTGTAATGTCATTTTGTTGGGTTGTTATATCATCATGTGGGGTTGTAATATCATCATATGAGGTTGTAATGTCATCATGTTGGGTTGTTATATCATCATGTGGGGTTGTAATATCATCATGTGAGGTTGTAATGTCATTTTATTGGGTTGTTATATCATCATGTGAGATTGTAATATCATCATGTGAGGTTGTAATGTCATTTTGTTGGGTTGTTATATCATCATGTGGGGTTGAAATATCATCATGTGAGGTTTTAATGTCATTTTCATGGGTTGTTATATCATCACGTGAGGTTATAATATCATCATATGAGGTTGTAATGTCATTTTGTTGGGTTGTTATATCATCATGTGGGGTAGTAATATCATCATGTGAGGTTAAAATGTCATTTTGTTGGGTTGTTATATTATCATTTGAGGTTGTAATATCATCATATGAGGTTGTAATGTCATTTTGATGGGTTGTTATATCATCATGTGGGGTTGTAATATCACATGTTGTCGTATGTCATTCAGGGTTGTAATATCATCATGTGAGTTGTATATTATCAAGTGGTTTAATGCATTTGTGGTTGTTATATCATGAGGTGAATATCATCATGTGAGGTTGTAAGTCATTTGATGGGTGTATCTATTGGGTTTAATGTCATGTTGTTGGGTTTGCATTATATCATCATGTAGTTGTATATCATCATATGATGTTGTAATGTCATTGTGGTTGTTATCATCTGTGGGTGTTATATCATCTGTGAATTGTAATGTCATTTTCAGGGTAGTTATTCCATCATGTGAGTTGTAATATCATCATTGAGGTTTAATGTCATTTGTTGGGTGTTATACATGAGATTGATCCATTGAGTTGTATGTCTTTCATGGTTGTTATTCATCCGTGGTGTTGTAATCATCAATAGGTTGTAATGTCATTGTGTTTATATCATCATGGGTTGTAATATTCATGTAGTTGTAATGTCAGTTTTCTTTGTTATATATCATGTGGATTGTATATCATCATGTGGGTGTTTGTCATTTGTTGGATGTATCATAGTGGTTGAATTACTGAGTTATGTCATTGTCATGGTTGTATTACATCACTGAGGTTTAATATCATCTTGAGGTTTATTCTTTGTTGGTTGTTAATCATATTGTGTTGAATCTGGTGAGTGTAATGTCCCTTTGTTGGGTTGTGATCACATTGGTTGAATATCTTGTGGGTGTATGTCATTTAGGTGTATATCATCTGTGGATGTAATACATCATGGAGGTTGAATGTCTTTGTTGGGTTGTATATCTCAATGGGTTAATATCATCATATGAGTTGTAAAGTCATTTGTGGTGTTATATCATCTGTGGGGTGAAATTCACCCTTAGTTGTAATATCATTGGATTGTAATGTTATTGTGAGTTATAAGACATCATGCGTGGTTTTAAGTCTAATGGGCATTATCACATGTGTCATTCATTTACTCCACTTGACTTGCTGTGTGATGCAGTTGTCATTCTGTTACATCCACCTTAATTGCTGTGTGGTGCAGTTTTCCTTCTGTGATGTTTAATTGACTTGCTGTGTGGTGCAGTTGTCCTTCTGTGTTCTGTTGGTAGTATGCTGTGATGTTGTTCACTCCTATGTGGTTCATTCGGCACATGTACTGTTCGGATGAAGTTCGAAATGTTGCGCATTGATGACACCGAGTTGGTCATTTCCTTATTTTCATTTCTTTCATGTTTGATGTAAGGGACACACCCAAATTTTAAGATTTCTTTGTGTTAGACAATATACAAACTTGTATTTAGTTAAAAAATGCAAACATTTTATGCTTTGCATTTATTTTTACATTTTGAGATTTTTTTAACATCAGTGGATTTCATCTGAAAAGATAAAAATAAACCGCGAGCTTTGACTTCATGAAGTTAAATTAGGAATTAGCCTCAGGCTAACATAAGTATTATTTTAGTGAAATTTGGTGAAAATCCATCGAGTTGTTTCAGAGCACGACAAACAGACGAACGATTGACATTTAAGGGATCACAAAAGCTCTCCCCGAGCTTTGCTCAGGTGAGCTTAAAATGAACATTCAGGTAATTTGTATGAAACATTGAACAAGTACAGAATAAATGTCATTTTTAACATTTTTCAGTTTTAATTCGTTTACTAGGTTTAGATTTTACTTCGGTCCTGGCTTGTTTCCTTTCTCTTTTTCAACCTTTATATTTTCGACTCTAAGTTTCTTGTTTATGACATCTTCGCTTGTAAGAAGCCGGGTGGCAAGGGACTTTCTGTTTGGTTTCTTTTTTAATGTTCACTTTCGTTTCAATTATTTCATCTTGCTCAGTGTCTTTCTTTGTTGATTTCCATGCTTGCAATACTTTTTACTAATTACAGTTCTGTCATGTTGTAAAATGCAATGTATTCTATCAGGAGATATTTTCTTTATCTTTTCAGATGAAATCCACTGATGTAAGAAAATTCTTAATGCAAAACATAGTTATGTTTGCTTTTTTAACTAAAACTGCATTTTCATTGAGAATTTGCATAAAAACACTGGCGTGGCTTCCTTTAGGCACAGTAGGCACATGCCTACACGTTTTTTTTTTTAAGATTAAAAATAAAAACAGCCCGGACAAAACCACAAACTATGTTATCTAAAAAATGAAATGACATTTACTGCAGACGTAATTAACACGCAGTCAATATTCATGCCGCGTGATGCGTAAATTATTTACCAATACTATGACAATACCGCTGTAAAGTATATGTTAAGTACACGAATTACATATATTATGGCCACACCATTCCTATCTGACACATCTTCAGATTACTTAGGTAATAATAAATCTGCTTTAAGGTAATTTGATTTTATGAGGCAAAAAATGAATAAATTTAATTTTCTCCTCTGCATGTTTAAGGGTACATATTTTATAAACGAAAGACCTAAAGCAAGTTAATAATTTTGATTGAAACTTGTATATTGCCTTTCAGACTTCAGTTTTTTTCTAAATGCAAATGCACTAATGCAAGAAACTATATGTTCTACTTATGTAATATTTATGCATCGATATGACGATGCTTAAGAGAGTTAATTATGTGTTATCTGTTATTAAATTTATATTAAAGGGAGTACGTCAACAGGATGTCCATAGGACCATAGGTTTCACTGTTTGATTAATAAATAGAGGAAATGTATTTGTTTTGAGTGAAAATGGAAAATATCCATTGAGAAGTGAAAATTTTAAGATTTTACATGTATCGAGATGAGATGTATTCCATATTCACTCAAAACAAATTTTCTTTTTCTTTTATGTTTACTGCTGCTACATATCCATGTACATACCATTTATATGTAAAAAAAGGTAGTCCGGGCAGATCTAGATCACCCACATTGTGAGATATAGATATAATCTCACTGATAAAACACAGTATTTCAACAGAAAGCATTAAATAAAAACGTCAGTCCCACGTGTAATTCAAACACACATAAGTAACAATAATTATTACAATTTCATGATATTAGGTTCTTACATACGACAGATCTAGATGCACGTTTGTTCTCAGAGTGTTATAAGTCATGAGTGTAAAGACTACTTATGAGTATTTAATTTACTTGAACTTCCACACAAACTGGGTATATTCCCATTAAAAAGAAAGCCTCAAAACCAATCAGATTATTCCCTCGGTCATGCAAATATCCAAAGTCCCCCAACAGATCCTCCGTCGCAGGAAAACATACCTACACATTTAGTGAATCCAAGCTACGCCCCTAAAAATACTACCAGAATGTGAGTTTTTTTTGTAACTTCAAAAGTTGGCAAATATACTCGTATATTGTCTAACACGAGGGTTCTTAAAATTTGGGTTGTCCTTTAACATACAACGTTAAATAAATGAAAATAGGAAAACAATGAAATAAGGAAATAACGGTAAACCAACTCGACATCGTCAATTCCCAACATATCGGACTTCATCCGGACAGTACATGTGCCGAATGAACCACATAGGAGAGAACAACATCACAGCATACTACCTGTACATGACAGCATATTAATGAACAGGATATAATACTATTCAACCGATCACAATGTCAAGTGGACATAACAGAAGGACAACTGCACCACACAGCAAGTCAAGTGGAGATAGCAGAAGGACAACTGCCCCACACAGCAAGTCAAGTGGACATCACAGAAGGACAACTGCACCGCACAAAATGGCAAATCAACCCCTCATGATGATATTACAGCTCTATATAATGACCTAACAACCACGCATGATGGTATAACAACCCAAAACCCACATTATGACATAACAACCCCACATGATGATAACACGATCCCTCAAAATGCTATATGGACCCATCTTAACATCAATACTGATCATAAGACAGCTGTGGCGTTCCATATCCACCTAGTCAACGCTTGACCATCACACCCTACCGCCCTTTATGTCATAAACCGGGGTGCTTCAGTATGCCAAACCGTATGCAACCGATCGCTTACCGTCAGCTATGAAGTTGTCTTAGGACCATATACCATGCTCTTCACGTGCACCTTATGCTGTAAATAAGTATACGTGTTCATCGTGGTTTTTGAAACTAAAACAACCTCATACGGTTTGGTATACTGAACGTACCCCTGATAAACCGTAGACTTGTCTGGTTTTTCGGTTGGTGTCATGTTGTTATGGATGAGATAGTATAAGATAAATGATAAATCTTTTATAACTGTGACTTGTTTTAATCAGCATAATTAGCATAAAATGAAAACAATATACATACAAATCACTCGGATGTATATCTTACCTTTACAATGTAAGTGAATTAATGAAATGATAATCATTACACAACGACAGGTGTTCTCACATCTTAATATTGCATATTCAAAGCAGCCCGTTCAGAGATGATCGGTAAAAATGATAAAATAAGTTGTTGTTTTTTTATCTGCTATCCATCGTTAATTTTGGTGAAGTCTTTGTTTCTTGACAAATACCGTAAACTCGGCAAACGTAGGCCACATTGCATGGGGAAACGCTATTTTTTTCGTAAACGTCCATTTTAGAGACATCGTTTAAGTAAAGAATACGGTATCCACGAAGCCAGGTACCTATGGTTCCAAGTGACACTCTCTACAACATGGCATCTTCATCAGTACTGGGAAGTAGCAAGATAAGCGTTATTAAATTGTTCAGCCTGATGAGTAGCGCATGCGCGAATAGGTAATGTGATCAGTCACGGATAAAGAGATTCTTTACATAGGTTTTATAATTCTTAATATATGTTCAATACCGTTGATAACGCTAATGCATGTGATGGAGAAATCCCTCTTTTTCAGGGAATATTGCATTGGGTGACAATACGTCTATAGATCGATATTGATGGACGTAAACCACACTGAAAGTTGAAAATAATTTTTTTTGCCTACGATCATCTGTGAACAGAAAACAGATATGATCCATTGTTAATCAACTGATATATGTCAAAGACTATATAATGGTAATCATATAAGGTGATATTACATACAAAAAAACTGTAATGTTTCACTTCAATTAATTGTGGTAATAGCAGTCCCAGGTGGTCGGGTAGTTAGAGTGTTCTCCCCGAAATCGGGAGGTCGTTGGTTCGATATCGGGTCGTAAAAATGGTAGTGGTATAGCTTCCTTGCTTGGCGCTCTGCATATAAGGGCAGTCCCCGGTGTCATGATAATGCGACTGGGTGAGATAATATCATGCCACATGTCTACGGCGTGATACTGCAGTGTGGCAGTACTATATCTGTCTCAGTGAGATTAGTCTCCAAATGAATGGGACATTAAACCAAAATAAACAAAACAAATGAACAAACCATAGTGGTAATAAATTCTAGTTTTATTGGCATGTTTCATTTTCCGTAATTTCTTGACTCAGGACTAAATTAACAAAATACAGTACTGTTAATTTGAAAAGTTTACTGAACTTCTTTGCTTCTTTTTGAATCAGATATCACATTATACAAAGAACTGAAATTAAAGGCAATAATTTGAATAATGCCTAACACACTTCAAGGGAGATAATACTTGAGTTACATAAAATAAGTTAGGTATGAGTTGCCATTCTTACTGCAATATCGGTGCATTTACAGTTTTTCGTCTGACAAATGTATACAATTAATATAACAAACCAACTGAAATGATGTTTTTTCTTTATATTTTGAATTTGATAATACTATCATCTCAAGTTAAATAAAAAAAGCATTACGTTCTTGTGAAGATGCTGATAAGAAATTTTTCTTAAAATTAAAAATTAAATTAATTAAAATTGTTTATTGAACTGTTTCCCTTCTCCTAAAACTTATGAAATCCGAAATAACGTCTTACATACATGTAGAATTAAAGATAAAAGACAGTATTATTATCATTATTAGTAGTAGTCGTTGTTGTTTTATAGCATCATTATTAGTATCTGTTCCTACATATGTTTAATTGTTTCATGTAAAATCACAAACTGCTGCTTAAAAATATAAAATATATACAATAAATAAATAAACAAACACATATACACACATTTCAGGGGAGATAATGTTTGAATTACAATAAAAAAATCAAACCGGAGTTGTATATCATTTAAGTTAGCTACACTTTGATTTCATTCGCGCGAATAACAACAAAGTATTTTTTTTCGCATTTCTTTCTTTTTTACTTGTAACTTTAAGCACTCTTAGAAAGAATTCATACTGAATATATGAAATATGTTTAAAAAAAAGAAAAAAAAATCATTTTCCCCCAAATCTTTTATCCTAAAGCATATATTAAATATTTCAATCTGAACCTAAAGCTTCGATATTTCCTGAAAGAAATCTTACACCCTTAATAAAAGGTTTACTATATACAGATTAAAAAAAACAACAGCTTTAGACCTAAAAGACGAGTAAAATCAGAGAATTTTTTCTCACAGGATTTTTCTAAAGGCTATTCATTAGAATTCTGATAGGCCAGAACTTACTGACTACATAATCAGTGGATCAAGGGAGTTAATTCTGCGATTTGAGATTCTAAGTTTTTAATCGTCATAAACGTAACACATCAACATTTCAGCGTAATGTACCCATGTATCTTTTCTGAATAAAAAAAAAGCTTGTTAGAAACACGAGACATATTTAGAATCGGAAAACAATGCTCCTTCAATATCAATAATAAAATTATATGTAAGAACTGTAGTTTTTAAAAAAAGTTTGTGAAAAAAACCCAGAACTTCCATAAATTCACCGAAACGTGTTTATAGTATCTAAGAAATCATTTTGAAATTCAATAGGATTTTATCTTAATATAATTTGTTCTTTCAAGGTCCTATGCAGATTTATTTGGTCACTTAGTCACTTTGTTGAAAAATGGTTAAACATCATATTTGTATATGAATAACGTGTCTCATTTTCTCTATATAGTTTGTACTTTACGTGATGATGGGTATCTGTAATAGCCGAATCACAGCCAGAAATCCAGAGCCGATCTGCTGATAATTGTATAGTATGGAGAAGAAATCTCACTTAGTCCAAATAAGATCTTAAATTCAAGGACAGTGACTTAAATGGCCCCTTAACACCATCTTTAAGAATTTATGGCATGTCAAATTCCTCTTCACATTTAACAGATCAGTAGTTTTCTAATTTAACCCTATCCAACAAAATATCTAATGAAAATAACATAAGTGAAACTAATTAGGAATTTGTATACCCCTCTGTGTGGACATTGATTGTGCAGCAGGTAACATTAATTTACTTTTGTCGATATACGCACAATATATTATACTACAAAGCGTTTTGACTCACAGATTTAAACCCTCTATTCAAGTCATTCGGTTTATTGTGTATTACATAAAAGGAATGTAAACATAAACTAAAGTATCTGGTTTAGGTA
>CM037781.1:20350605-20400605 GCA_021229015.1 Solen grandis
AATATCATTCTTAAATCAAGAATGTGAAGGCCAGTGGTTCTATCTGCATGGGTGCCTCTGTCCCCATCTGTAATTAGCTGAATGAAATACTGTTGCAGCAACGGTTAATCCCAAAATGTCATAGAGTATAGAGATTAATCAGACCTTTAAACGACTCCATTAGTGGTAGATCTACTGTACAGTTGTACCTGTTCTTTAGCAAGATTATTAGGAAAAATAATCTACAGTAAACAATTTACATTATTATCAGATTTGTTTCCCTTATATTTAGACACCGGCGTTTGCGCATTGACTACATGTATTAGAATTATGGTTAAAACTTTATCCATGCAGCTTTAGGCAAAAATATTTAAATCTTTAAATTCCACCTTATTTGCTTCATAAAGTATTTAAATAAATGGCACAATTGACATTCCAGTGTAGTTACTGAACAAGCTAAAAATTTAAGTGTCTTTCTTAGGGACACAAAATGGCGCGGAATGCGTGCTCTGTTATAGTGTACCTAAGTTTATAAGTCTGCAAAAAAGAAAGTTTCTTTGTTCGATGCGACGTCTAAAAGACGATATTTTAGTCATTTGATGATTTTGTCAACAGGAAACATAGATATAGTGCTATTTCCCATACACGAATAGAATGCTTTCACGCCCTCTCAGATTATGCCACTTTATGTAATTACATTTATCACATTCATGCATCACTTTCGGCGGCGTGTGAGGCCATTAGTGGGAGAAAACCGGAACAGCCATAGAAAACCCACGTGTCTGGGCGCGCAACCACCGTATCCTTTAATGTACGCGACCTGGAATCGGACTCGGGACGCACTTTTGTGAAGCGAAGTAAACTACCACTTTCCTTTCCATGCAACATTACTGCGAGCCAACCAGACCTGGGACTACGCTTAAACAAAGGAACTATACGACGTTCGGGAATCCAACTCATTACAGAGCGAACGCTTGTACTACTCTGCCATTGAGATCAATGAAAGGAACACTGTCGAGAGAGAGAGAGAGAGAGAGAGACTATTACAAGGAAACAATGTAAACAAAATTGCCCTGCGTTTTACATTCCTTTTAGACAGATTTGCGCGCATTGACTCAAGGGTGCGGAAGAAAGATTTGATGCATTTTCATATTTTCTCACAGTGTATGGTTCATTTAACTTATATAACCTCCACAATCCCCATTACATCAATTTAGTTACAAATAAATTCAATTAAAGAAAAAAAAAAAGACTGATACGTCGCGATAGCAACTAACTATCCTCGGGCAATTCCGTAAACCGTCGTTGACTCACAGAAGTGCACTGAAAAGCCGCTCCTTCAGCAGAATGGTCAATTCCAAGAAGCCCCGAACTTGCCGAACAATTGCGGAAGTATACTTTTGAAAAGTAAAACTAGTTTCTCTGATGCATTGTAAGGGTGAAGTATGTGTCTATTAGGGTCCATTTTGTATGTTTCGTCAGTCCTTATCTATTTCAGGATTTCATGCTGTTGATTTAATTAGATATGGTCATACATTTTAATAAACATACTTTGTCCATATTGTGTACAGTCCATGTTTCGTGAAAGACTAGGCGTCAAAAACGACCCCCTTGAAAAAAAATGACCTTTTTTTTTTCTCACATTCAACCTTGGTCAAATGACGTTGAAAACTGACCTGCATGAAGTCAAATTAAGGCATTACTGACTATCAACTGTTTTACTCGTATGTTTATACATGTATATTTATGTCCCTACATATACGATCCAGTTTCTGTTGAAAATAGAATTTCTTAAAATAGCTCATGATACAGCATGCCAAAAATTTTAACCAATATCAGTTACGAAATACTGATGGGTTTCAAAATGTGGATTCTTTATTTTGTTGACTGGTTTAGTTAAACTGCAATACCGGCTACTTGCCAGCCATACATTTACAGCTTGATTGAATCACTGACCGGTCGTTACCATCAACCTGTTTACTACCCACTGGCGGTTGCTATCAAAAATACAACGAACCTGGCGAAGAATCCAGAATTTTCTTCTGCGTGTCATGTCAATAAATACTAGTATCAATGATAAACAGTAATAATAGCCAATAGTGTGTGTGTGTGTGTGTGTGTGTGTGTGTGTGTGTGTGTGACTTGTCTTCAAGAGCAAATATTAACCTGATAACTTGTTTTCCCGTAATATCTGCACATATTAAAACTACTATAGATATCTACTTTTTTCTATTTTTCTTTTTTCTTTTTTCTACTACTACTACCATTATGCTACTACTACAACTACTACTACTACTACTACTACTGATAATGATGATGATGATGATGATGGAAAAGCAAGGGAGCTCAGCACTGGACTGGTTGGTCCGGTGTCAAGATAATGTGACTGGGTGTGATATCATGCTACATGTCTACGGCGTAATACTATTCATGTATCCGTCTCATGTAGATATAGTTTCTAAATGACTGAAATACTGTCCGTGGAATGATAAACACAACAACAAACAAACTGTTGTTGATGATGATGATAATGCTGCTGATGATGATATATGCGTTTCGTTCCTGGTTATCATCATCATCTTCTTCTTCTTATCCTTCTACTTCTTTAGTGTAATGGCTAGCAATACTTTTCTTATTATTATGGCCATATTTTACACCTTACGGTCTTATGTTTTATGTATAATTGTGTATTTTGCATTTAATCAAAATTCTAATTATCTAGAAATGTTTTTGTGAAAAAGCTCACGTCAGTCGTGATTTCCCGCTGTTCGGCACCTTGGATAGTCCGAGATAAATACTTACAAACACGACAACCGGATCATTGAACACTCGGCTACGTCGTAATTAGCAGTAGTTTTTTAGTACAGACATGTTACGCGTTTTATCATTATATATATGGTCTGTGGCTTTCTTTCTAGGAAATCAAGGGTAACTCCCGGCTTGATCTTGAGCGGATGACAAAAAAGCTGTTGTTTACAGTAAGCAAAATTTACTGCGCAATAAGCAAATGTAACCACTTCCGCGGTTGGTAAATAAATGAGTATCCTGCTCGCCGAAATGCGTAGCAAGGTGAGGTACATTTATAGCTAAAGTATCATTTAAACGGACATAGTCTGCCTATCATATGTGCGATAAGATAATCTTGAATACATTCCAACAAATTCGTCCAATCCATAATTATTGCCTACCCAAATCAAAATAAAATCGTACGCTTATCTACCGCTTACATATTCGATCTACTGGTATACCTTCTTTTTTAAAATGGAGTCGTCCTGTGGCATGATTTAGTGAATCCAATATTAAATACAGGGACGACATGTTGGACTTGGCGACGAGATGCAAGATCATATTAGAAACCGCAACTGTTGATTCTGTAACCAGCCCCTGATTGTCAGTAAAATAGGCCGAGACAATGTGCCAAACATTTATTCAGTACATGGAGGCTTTTGCCCAATTTTATTGGTGGTGGTTCTTATGAAACGAAACGCAAATTAGAAACAACGCAAATTGTGTGTGTTGGTTACGAAGAAGTGGTTTACCACTGACAATGTTTACGGTTTATTTACTTGATGAAACGTATCTGATTTACATTCAGACATGATAACATCTATCTAATATCCCTCCCTCCGCCCATCCATCCAGCTCAGATATACATAGATGAACGAACGGATATATAAATAGCTGGATAAATAGAACTATTTTAGTTGCTGTTGACGACAACGATGATGATGATCATCATCATTAATAATACCCACATGTTTATCGCTTATAATCGGCTTTCGAATGGTTGACACATGTTTACATGTAAATGTGTACATCAATTCAAACTTGACAGGAACCGTATCATAAGAATACTGAAGCTGCCATGGGTGGGGCAAATCAAATCGCATCCTTATTGGCTAAATTACCAAATTCTCACGCCCTCAATCTGCACGTGGAAGAAGTGACATGCGATTACTCGGAAACGCCTAGCTTAAGTGTTTTATCACGTCTTTCTATTTTGCACTTCCTCTTTGTCAGGGATCCATCCATCCATCCATGGGGGCCTCCGTGGCCGAGAGGGTAAAGTCGCTGACTTTAACACTCAATCAGCCCCTCACCGCGTGAGTTCGCTGACTTTAACACTCACTCAGCTCCTCACCGCGTGGGTTCGAATCCCAGCAGGGTCATTCGGATTTTCATGTGAGGAAGCCTTCCAGCTGGCTTGCGGATGCCTCCGTGCATTCGGGGTCTTCCTCCACCTGTAATTAGCTGGACGTCGCTATATGACTGATATACTGTCGAAGCGACGGTAAACTCAAATAGTCAAAGTCCATTCACCCGTCCGTCTTTTGTCTTTCTGTCCCCAAAAGGGTTATCTGTCTTTCTGTTCGTTCGTCCAACGATCTATCCATAGATACATATACTTTCTGTTTTGCATGTTAGGTTTATTTTAATGCAAAGATGGAGATAATAAGCTTAATACAATCCATAAATGCCTGTCTTGTAATTTAAATGTCTCTGTGCATGTGCTTTCAAAAATGTTTGTTTATCTACAGCAAAACAGAGTTAGGTTGATAACCTGATATTAAAGTGCTAATTGGATTTTTATTTATGTTAATATCTAATTTATTTAATCTGTAAGCTTTTCGAAATGAAACTGAAATATAACGATATTATTATTATTATTAGCCAAATTTTATGATGATTGAACCATGATGTTTTTATAAATGATAAAGAGAATATGGTTCTCTTTGTGTTTTTACTGAAAATAATATTATTGTAATAAAAAGATAAAAAAAAAACAACAAACTAATAACGAATGCATGGAAGAAAAAAATGAATAAATTCTAGAATGATCGAATGAAAAATGAACATAAGGACTGATGGATAGATGGACTCACGAACGAACGGATTGGCGGATGAATGAATGAATGAATGAATGAATGAATGATGACTAATGAAGGAAGGTGAATGTGACAAATCACATCTCAAAGCACTCTCTTGCCAACTGTACACATGTATGGATATAATCACAACCACCGTAGTGCGTTGTCAGGTAGTTTCAAGTTACAACAGAATAGTATTCGTGCTGTTGAATATCATTTCTTTGTGCAATGCACGATCACCTAAATGCTCAAGGCTATCTATCTATCTGTCTGTCTGTTCGTTCGTTCGTTGTTCGTTCGTCCGCCCATCTTTCCTATGTAGTGAACTATAATTTCTTTAACTGTTTAATTTACGATGGCCGCTTATCACAGGTTTAACTCTGTCCAGTCATCCATTCACAGAACCCTGCTATTCAGTCAAGGAAAAAAAAAAAAAAAAAAGACCTTTAAAAAAATACATCAAACATGCAAACATATTTTATTTATATCAGAGAGGCCGTTTTTTTTTTTGTTGTTGTTGTTTTTATTTTGACAGAATATCAGGGTCCTGTGATTCATCCCTCCATCCATCCGAATAATATGTTAAAACTGTTCATATGTCGATATCTATTTATACCGACACTATTATCTGTATCCAGAAATAAAAGATTAAATCACGGATATATGACTAAGAGACACACTATTCAGTCAGTTTCAGTGATGACAGACGTTTGTGTGTATGAATAATGGGTGTTGTGTTTCAAAATGTGCATTTGTAAAATTCAATGTCAATATGACACGATGAGAAGACAAAAATGCCGGCGTGTTATTTCTTGAATACGGTATAAATTTCGATAAAAATATTTTTGAATATCATCTTAGCCAAGTCTAGATTGATGAGACAAGTCTAGAGCAGACTTGTACCGTGTTGTGTTTCCGAAGTCGTGAGTTACATGCTTCCGAGGCGCAAAGTATCTGTACAGAGGAATTAGCTTATGGCTAGAGTTCCAGCACTCGGATGTCGCGGCCGAGTATCGGACCTACGACCTGCTGTGACCGATTCGAATTCTAATTGCTAGGCCGCCGAGGGCGGTAAACACCTTTCAATCTATATGTAATTCCAAACAACACATGTGGTAAACAAGATACATCATGCGTTTTTAAGATCTGACATGCTAGATTGTGTTATCATCACCAGGCGACGAATCAGGCGTTAATTTCATTCTCATGCGCATTCATTTTCTGATTTTTTTCCCATGTTTATACAGATAAACATTTGTAAATTTTGAAACAGACTCATGATGTCAGTAGTTGGTATCATAGATAGAAATGATATTAATGCATTATTTTTGTTTTAATCCCTTATTTAAAATGTCATCCATTGAAAGCCAGAAGCACGAATGGCTCATCGGCTTTCTTTTAATATATACTGATGAGCCATTCTGGCTTTCAATAGATGGTGTACATGTATACAGAGACAAACAGAACTGAAAAAAAGTGTGTGTGTTGTTAAAGTATAAGTAATTATTGCATGGTTCATCAGTTTCTGTAGCGTTATGAAAAATTAACCGATTTTACACTGTTACACTGAAGTGTTCTGTCTACCGCGCAGTCATGATATATATGGTGTGATGCATCCAAAGTGTTCAGCAAGCTTAATGGTAATTGATTATGTAATGTGATTAGCATGTGAAGTTTGTAATAAATCGCTCGTATCATAAATGACGCCGTCCTGTCGCCGCCAGGCTTTTTGGACGATTCACTTTTGCGATGAGACTGAATCACGTTAACTTTGTGTACTAATAGAAGAAATAAAATCAGTTGAAATTAAAATAACTCATAATTAATTTATTTATCCATCCTAACAGCAAGTAAATACAATGAAAAATGAAGCATACATCATGTTCACATTGACAGTCTCCAATGTATACCTTTATTTGCAAACAGCAAAAACAGAAATTGAATAAACTAATACACTGAAAAATATGAAAGGATCATGACTGTGAAGTACGCGTAGCCGTCTGTCTTAGCTCGAATGGAATAGGCAGATCATGACTGTGAAGTACGCGTAGCCGTCTGTCTTATTATTGAATAGGTATATCGTGACTGTGAAGTACGCGTAGCCGTCTGTCTTATTATTGAATAGGTATATCGTGACTGTGAAGTACGCGTAGCCGTCTGTCTTATTATTGAATAGGCAGATCATGACTGTGAAGAACGCGTAGTCGTCTGTGATCCAGGTCATTTGTTCATACCGACCCCGGTAGCCAAATGGTTTGAGCGTCCGCCGAGGGAGCTGGGTTTCGTGAGTTCGATCCTCGGCTGCGACATACCGAAGCCATAAAATAGTACAGGTAAAGCTCACTTGATTGGCACTCATCATAAATGGGTAGTTCCAGGACTGGTTGGCTCAGTATCAGGATAATGTGACTGGGTGTGGTATCATGCCACATGTCTACGGCGTGATACTGAATGTGGCAGTACTATGTATCAATGACGGAAATACTGTCGTTGGGACGTTAAACCCAACAAACAAACTTTTGTTCATATGAAAGCCAATAATATGTAAGTAAATAAAAATTGTTCGGCGTATATGCACCTATTTGTTGCAGGTGTTTGAAAGTCAGATTCCTTTTTAATGTTACATAAATAAATGGACTAGGTGTAAATCACGGTCTAGTGTGAATTACTAAGCCCCTCGCTTTGGACTAGGTGTAAATCACGGTCTAGTTTGTATTCCTAAACCCCTCGTCTTGGACTAGGTGTAAATCACGCTCTAGTGTGTATTACTAAGCCCCTCGCCTTGGACTAG
Source organism: Solen grandis (assembly GCA_021229015.1). NCBI lineage: Eukaryota > Metazoa > Mollusca > Bivalvia > Adapedonta > Solenidae > Solen > Solen grandis. Next base: position 20,358,244 of record CM037781.1, read on the forward strand.
GTGTAAGCCAAAGTATAGTTTTTATCACTAAGCCCTTCGCTTTGGACTAGGTGTAAATCACGGTCTAGTTTGTATTCCTAAACCCCTCGCCTTGGACTGGGTGTAAATCACGGTCTAGTGTGTATTACTAAGCCCCTCGCCTTTGACTAGGTGAAAGCCAAAGTGTAGTTTTTATCACTAAACCCCTCGCTTTGGACTAGTTGTAAATCACGGTCTAGTTTGTATTACTAAGCCCCTTGCCTTGGACTAGGTGTAAGCCAAAGTGTAGTTTTTATCACTAAGCCCCTCGCTTTGGACTAGGTGTAAATCACGGTCTAGTTTGTATTACTAAACCCATCGCCTTTGACTACGTGTATATCAAGGTCCAGTGTGTATCACTAAGCCAAAGTCTAGTTTTTATCACTAAGCCCTTCGCAGCTTTGGATTCGAGATTTAGTGATATGAATACCGGAGAGACATTTTACTGCAACATCCGTGGTTATTTATACTTAATTAAACTTATAAACCCCATTGCGTATTTTGAGGGATTGTGGTAATTTTTACGAATGATCTCATGATCTCATCTGGGGTTAGCGTGACACCCTAGAAACTCAGTTAACTTTTACTTAAACTGATCAATCTGTTTCTCAATATCGCTTAAGGGGCAGCATTGGTAATTTTTCCGTATGCAAGTATAGGAGACAAAATCACCTTCTTATAACTAGCTGCTTGTGACTGTGAACCAAAATCGACAGATATCAAAAGTATAGGTTCATTCCATAACATGTAGGTTTTAAGATCTTTTTGATTGTTATCGGAAATATGCGTGGTCCTTAAAATTGAATTCGGAGGGCAGTTATATGATGGACAAGGCTTAATTGTCCACACGTGTACAACTCTACCAAGTGTCTCTTCATATTGCGCCGGTTTCAAATACTTCTGGGCACGTTTTGCTTGTCAGTAAAAAAAATAAAAAATATCCTTGAAAAATAAACTTGGCCTGAAATTTTTAAGATACGAAGATAAGGTCAAAAAGATAACAACAAGTTTTGGTATTTCTATCCATGCAAGGCATACCATTTGAACATTTCATTTTAAAGAAAGACTAGATTACGTGACTTGCCCCATACACACATCGCAAATTTGTTTGGAGGTTACATTTGAAACTTATCACACATTTCAGCACAATGTCGTTAAGCTTACGGTGATTGAAAAGGAAAAAGAAAGAAATATTTTGTTATAATAAAGCACAGGAACCTGCTATTCAGTCAAATAAAAAAAAAACAATTTTAAAAAAAATCGACCCTGTATATACAAATAAACACCTGGTGTTTATTTATATATAGAGAGGTCGATTTTTTTTTTTACTGAATATCGTTGTCCTGTGAATAAAGTTTGTTTTGCCAGCCATCAATCTCGATATTTATTTGAAATTCTTTCTCCGGGTATTGTAAGTTTGTAATTTTAGTGAAAGGATGGAAATTTGTTCAAGAATTTGTTCATTCCATGCAGAAATATGGTTTCCCAAAAGGAGAAAATGCGAAAATTAAAAAAAAAATCTTCGAATTCAAAACTACTGGTTCGATTTCAAGGAAATCGGGCACTGATGTCTTCAATTCACTCTCTATCAAAATCGTTAAAATTGCTTTGATCTGTTGAAAAACATGGCCGTCAGTGGAACCCGTTTTCCTAATGTGTATATCGTATGAAATTTAAAAATCTTCTAGTCCAAAAGTACTGGCTGATCTAACATGATTAAATTCGAAAAAAACATGACTGCCAGGGGGCAGAGCCCATTTTCCATATTATCATTTTTTTTCTTAGCTCTCTTGTATAAGTCATTTGTAACGTTCTATTTTGTTTTGTTTTGTTTTTTAAAAAATTATTTTCAATAGTAAAATACATGAATGTTTTATCTGTTGCCAAAATGTCTGGGCAATTCCGCTTACATTAATTTTTCGTTTAATCGTCCGGTAATGAAATATCATTTTATCATGCCCATGTTACATAATATGCCAAGGCTACCTGTGTTTACTCGACTTCTCATCTATAAGCGGATTATCTCGGCAGTTCAATGTTTACCTTTAATGTATTTTGTGCTGAAGTAGGTTTATATCACTAGGGCTCATTCGGAATGTTCAATATTTGTCCTCCAAAAATTGTATATTGCCTGAGACCCCCCTGTCAAGCGGAATTCGATTAGAGCGCTTACAAAAATGTGTACTGTTTTCAGTTTGTTGTCGTCAAGTTCGGCTAGTGCTCGGAGACATACGTTTGTATATATATGATTTACCGTTTAAAAAAAGTTTTTAGCATGACATTGTACCTCAACGAACAATTACTCTCTTCTAATGCACTTTTCATGTCGTGAATGATTAGTCTATACCCAATAAAATGAATTGTCATATAGTTTAAACTTATCTCTTTTTTTACTCAATTTTCTTGTCAAGCTTGAAAACCCCATGGAATGCTATGCTATTGATATAAAACAGCTGAGCTTGCGAAATCACCATTTGAATATATTGCGCATTAATAAGACGCTAATGTTCTTTCGATTTGTGTAGAGGACATGGGATAGGTACGTCATCTATTTTTATCTAATCTTGTCACGTTTAATTTGGTAATTTGGATAATGGAGATTTATAAATAAATAACGTGTGTTAAATAAAAAAAAAGATCTCAACTTCCGTGCAACCGGTCACATCCATCCCGTTTTGATTTACGTTTCTTCAAGTACTAGTATTTTGTGTTTTATATTTATGCACGTTTTAATGTATCAATCAGCTACTGTGAAACTTAGTATTATTTGCGTTTTAAATATTAATATAAACATTAAACCTAAAATTTAACAGAAATGATGGCTACGTATGTTCATGTCCTGCGTTCAAGTAAACGACAGGCTACGAACTGAAACAGCCAAACTCGAACTTGCCTTTACTTCATGACATGTGTGTGTGCAAATATATAAATCTGAATACTATGATATAACATTGACACTAGGATCTACCCGCCCTGTCTGTTAAGGCAGACGTTTCTAAAGGAAATATTTAAGCCTCGTAAATCCGGAAATAAACGGATCCGGATTAACGAGGTTTCATATGATGATGCCTCGTTTATCTCGAAACTAATGGGCCCGAGTTAACGAGGATTCACATAAAGAAGCTCATTATTCCGAAACTAACGGGTCGGATTAACGAGGTTTCATTTCAGAACACCTCGATCGACCATTCATTCTAAATTAACAGTCGAGTGGACCGAAGATTGCCGAGTGGATACGATTGGTTGTAAAATCTCCTAAATTATGTTTACCGTATTTTAAAACATTACCTCATGTTATGAGCTCTTTGAAGAACTTGAACTTGAATACTACAGATACTGCGTAGCAGAAATGTGCGACTCTTTTTCTGCACCCCACCAAGCTTCGCTATACTCGCCACAAAAACTTGGTTACAGAAGTCGCTGTATATTCACCTATATAAAAATGATAGTACGCATAACTTCTTGTCACACATGTGTACCGATAGAATATATTTCTTGCTAGTGTGAGCAACTTGGTCACATTCCTTAACTTGACCTCATTTCCTCCCCTACATTTTTTTTTGCCCAAAACACGATGATTTTTGGCGCCCATATTACACATTCATGTATACACGACTTATATCATTTAAGTTTTTTTTAAAATAACAAGTTGTTTTTTTTAATTAACCTTTTTATTTTGACTTCCCGGAGAGTTTGCCCGGAGACAGGTTTGTAGGACTATACTCAGAATATAACAATACAATATTTACCTATAATAGAAATGATGCGTTTAAATTTCAGTCCTGACAGAAATCCAAACAATAATATTAAACGCATTCTCCTAAAGTGTAGGAACACATTCAACCATTCTTGTTTGACAAAATATTTATGTAGTGAAAATGGCTAAGTTGTCACGCTTTTTAATTTGCAGTGTTTTTATTATTAACAATGTAAAGTAAAGAGTATGAAAACTAAAGTTGTCTCTTTTTCTCAGTCTTGTTTCTGTAAAATATCTACATGTAGAATTGTTTATCTAAGATTTTTTTGTATATTTTTTACCCATTTCATAATAATAAAATGTATTTTTATACTTTAAGTCGTAATTGTTTCGGCGCCAAACTGTACATAATAAAGACATGCTTTAAGTTACAGATGGTGGAAATCATTATAACTTTAGCATTATATAGTACATGTCTGATATATTATACCGGAACAGCACAAAGAAAAAAGATTAACATATATTTAGATTAACCACACACACATACACACACAAGTACTGTGTATGCATGTATACTGAAGTTCTAATAGTGTTCGTGACCATATAGAAATTCTTAGCTTTCGTTTCAGTAAGAGGTTTTCTTGACTTTACCGAAATACATTGCAGGAGGCGAGTACTTTACATCCCTCCCTCTATCGTGACCGGGTATTGAACTAGGTGAGAGTCATAAATTGTCAAAAGTTTAAAGACAATGGCCATAATTATGCAGTCTCCAAAATAAAGACAATGTCGTATATATAAAGAGAGACATTTATAGGCCCATCGTAACTCAGTTTACGATACAAGAAGTTGGTCCGTAAATATATCTCATCTCTTCTGTTTTTCACATTGATATAAAAAACGCAATGGTTTCACTATTCAAAGAAAAGACCGACCCCGGTGGTCAAGTAATTAGAGCGTCCTACCCATAACATGGAAGTCGTGGGTTCAATTCCCGCCGCGACATTCCACAGTCGGCACAGATGGCACTGATACATGTATGTATCCCCTATATGGCGTTCAGCATGAGCGTAGTTCAAAAATGGCTCTACAGCGTTAGTTCACAGTGTGGATCTGTCTCCAAAGTACTGGAATGTTCATAAACGAAATATTAAAGGCCTTTTCAAACACAAATGTGCCTTATTATGAACATAAAAAGATACGAAATAATTGTAGTAATATTCAGTATTCAGCCATCCGATTTTAAGATAGTGTGGCTTGTAAATGGGGATATTAAACTGAAGATGCTTAACATTTCCTTCTCAGTTGTCACAAATATGCAACTTATGATTTGAGAATGTTCCATCCTTTTAATTCATATTTTATATTTGTGTGTGCAGCACAGCTGTTCATCTTAGCTATGTGTTGGTCTTTCTCTCTGATCAAAATTACATACACGTACATGTATACACTTTTGGCAGGTTTAACTGAAGGAATTTTGTCGGTGGTATCATACCGATTTTTTCACACATTTATTTATTTTTTTCCTCACTTCCTCACTATTATATGTATTGTTATCATTGATCTGATACACCATTTTTCTCATCTGCTTTACATTTCGTATTATGTTGAGAAATTGTATTTCTAAGGGAATGACCAATGCAAATGTTGTAAGGATTTGTGGTCACCATTTTTTTGTATTTTGTAAATGTGTCCAATGTTGCAAAGCTATCCCATGTACGACAATATAAGACATGTTTAAACTAATGACTGAAATAATGTTGTCGTGACAAAAAACCAACGCAAACAAACAAATGAAAGAATCAGGTCCTACCTGTAAAACCACAAGAATTGGTGACGCCATGTTTGAAAATATTTTTCTGTACAGTCATATATATTTTGCAGCTGTTAAATGCTCATTGTAGGCGAGCAGTCGTGTTTTTTCGCCTATCTTCGGAATTTTCAGTATGATTTTCGAAGAAAATCGCTGATGACGTCAGAGTGCTGGCGAAACCTTATCATAGGTAATCGGGAACAAGATTTTTAAATTCAAATTACAATATATTACAGTCCAATCAGTCCACAAGGGATGCTAGCATAAGTGTACATGGCCAGCGACCGACTGACTTATAACTAACAATATTGACACTAATGAATTAGTAGGTGTCATTGAACTTTCATGAATGAAGAAACACAATTTGCTGTACATTTCTTGTCATATCTTAATGCCAAGAAAGCTGGTAGATCTTGATTCTTGTCCAAATATTTGCCCTATTTCATTTTATAATTCCTGACCGAAACACATGCCTGACATCCTTTCCTTAATATCTGACCGACATGTTTACCTATATTAATACATATTAAAGGAAGTCATTGAATAAATATATTTTTGCTGTTGTTGTTGTTGATGATGCTCAATCGAATTAACCGGGATTCAAACCAAGAGGAGTCTAAGGATACTGCGTGAGTTTGAATAGGGTAACATAATGTAATGGTGAGGAAATCAGTCGGTGTTCTTTGAAAATATTGGCGACCATATTCAGATAGGTAAGCATGACAGTCTGCGTACTCATATTTAATACAGCTGATATCAATTGATAGTCATGATTAGTATAAATATGTACTTTCCTAAACTGTTTTCATATTGCTATCAATTAATTTTGTTTATTTAATTTATTGATTGTTTAATGTTATGTTCATATATGCATGTGGTTGTTTTGACGATTACTTGTTAATTCAAATAATAATTCTGTTTAATGATATTATTTGTGTTTAATCCATTTACTGTTATGAGCAAAATCATTGTTTATCAAAACCAAACAGGATGTACATGTCAAATCGAATTTATTCAATTTAAAATGATCAAGGGTAGATTTCTTCTCTCACATCATACTATGTAAAACGTATTCATTAAATAAATGTACAATACAAAACTGTATTGTATTGAAAAATTAATGTTGAAAAACAATATATTACTTAACGCCAATGTGACTTTATCTAAGATCATTGTAGCATTCATAAATTGCTGGTACTCCGCCTTTATCCAGAGAGAATCGCTGATGATGTCATACTGGTATTTGAATGGTGTATAGCAGGTCCGATAACTCGGACTTGGCAATGACATTATGTCACCCTGTAAGACATTGACAACTCAGAAACGAGACAGTAAACGGCGACATCACTCGAAACAAAGCAAGGTTAACCAAGCCACCGAGGGGTGATAGGTGGGGTCAAGGTCAGGATTAACCTCGCCTATATTGCGCTAATTGATATCCTCTAGCAGAGTGTCATATTTATGTAAGCATCACGTATTTAGCCGAATTACCGAGATATGTCATTATCCTTTATCTGAATGTAAACTTAACGTGTTGTGATCTTCAATAAAAACGATTGTTTAGTAACAGTTATATACATGTGTATATATTTACTATATGTCTATACAGAGAATGGAAAAGTTTGTTTAACGTTCTACCGACATTATTTCAGACATTTAAAGATTTTTGTCTGTAATATGTAGTGCTGTCTCATTGCGTCAACATTATCCCGTCCTTGGTTCAATCCGTTTTGGCACTACTGTTGTAGCGGTAAATTATTCAGGTGAATATAGTATATTTTGTTCATCTCTCTCTTTCTCTCTACTTCCTTAAAGATATACAGAATAGGTTTACACAGTTATAATCAATCAGTTCCTACAATGTTGATTATTTCATGAGAGTGAGAAAGTAAGACACTTCTAACTTATTCTATAAATAGAAAATCTCTCTCTCTCTCTCTCTCTCTCTCTTGTGTAGCGTAATAATTAAGGTATTACCCCCACCCCCCTAATATCCATTTTCCATACATTGCCGCTGGATGGAACTATATCTATAAAACTTTGTTACTTTGAAGACATCCAAAAACAAATATGTCTCACCGAGAGTTTTTCCAGGTTTTATGAAATGTAGGGGAGATAATCTGCATTATTTAAGATAACACTGAAGTCTTTGGGAAATATAAAATTTCTGTGAATATGAAACACTGAATTTGATTTTCGAGGAAAACTCACGGTAGAAGATGCATTATATGATTCTGATTCAAATTTCATGAACTCATCTAAACTTTCCCGTAGGAAAATGGAGAAAATCACTTTTTTTTGTAGTTTTCAGCAAAGGGGTCTGGCACGAAAAGTGAGTAGTCATATATGAATATATATTATATAAAGAAATATATATAGAGAGAAATATGACCCAACTTTCGTGCCACACCCCTTCGGTTTTCGAGGGAGATAACTCAGGACAACAAAACTATAAAGGGGAGGTAATACAAGAATTTCTGTCATATGTCATAACACAGGCGTTTGAAGTTCTATCAATAAATAAGTAATATATAGTAAACGATAAGTCCCGTACATATGAATAAAAAAAAAGAAAGAAATGCAACGCCTATTCGACGTCTAACCCACGTTTTGGTGAATTATAGGATAGGAATATTTCAATAATATTTGCTTATTTTCCTGAGTTGACATTTTGTCGTCGGAGCCATTTGCTGACGTCACACAATTACAGCTCAGTGGAAATACGAATCAAGAAAGAGTAACGTCCCTTGATGGGTTTTCCCATCTTATTATTCCATTTTATTTTAAATATTTAAGTATTAGAATAGCAATATATGAAATGTTTCATATCAGCATATCTGTATATTATTAAGAACCTAATACAATAGAACAAACAATCTTATCACAAAATAAAACATTTTATCACAAAGTAAAATATTTACCCCTGAAGCTGCAACAGTGTTACGTCAGCGAATGGCTACGACGACAAACTGTCTGCACAGGAAAATGAGCAACAATCGTCGAGTTATTCCTGTAGAATGGCGTGATTTAAAATATCATCGGTTGTTTTAGGTACATTTTTGCATACTCTATCGAGTATGCTTGCTAGATTGTTATCATTCATCATTCCGTTCGTATAATTCAGCTAAAAGCGTGTTTGGTGGCGAAAAGGCGTTGCATTTCTTGTTTGTTTGTTTTTTCTTCTTATATACGGGGATTTTTTTTCTATAGATTCCTTATTTATTGACAGAACTTCAAACTCCTGTGGTCATAACATGTCAGTTTGCATTCAAGATATCCATGGTATGACATTTTAAAACCTTATATTGTGAAGTTATAGGCATGGCTTTGATGGTTATTATGGGGTATATACCTTAACCGGAAGTGAATTACAGGGCATAAAACTTCAGAGGCAATTGATAGTAAAGTATATCAGTTAGGTATTCAGCATTTTTTATTTAAATATAATATTATTTATAAAGTGTCATTGTTATATTTAATTTTATATTATCGTTAATATTTTTTTTATAATTGATATGGGCTCAATTTATAGAACTTTCCTAAACATTTGTAATCTTTGGTTTTGTTTTCTGTATAGGTAAAGGTTAGTAATTGTAAGCATTACTCGTCTGTCTCGTGTCAGGACTGTATTATTTTCTGTATAGGTAAAGGTTAGTAATTGTAAGCATTAAACGTCAGTCTCGTGTCAGGACTGTATTATTTTCTGTATAGGTAAAGGTTAGTAATTGTAAGCATTAATCGTCTGTCTCGTGTCAGGACTGTATTGTTTTCTGTATAGGTCAAGGTTAGTAATTGTAAGCATTAATCGTCTGTCTCGTGTCAAGATTGTATTGTTTTCTGTATAGGTCAAGGTTGGTAATTGTAAGCATTAATCGTCTGTCTCGTGTCAGGATTGTATTGTTTTCTGTATAGGTCAAGGTTAGTAATTGTAAGCATTAATCGTCTGTCTCGTGTCAGGACTGTATTGTTTTCTGTATAGGTCAAGGTTAGTAATTGTAAGCATTAATCGTCTGTCTCGTGTCGGGACTGTATTGTTTTCTGTATAGGTCAAGGTTAGTAATTGTAAGCATTAATCGTCTGTCTCGTGTCGGGACTGTATTGTTTTCTGTATAGGCCAAGGTTGGTAATTGTAAGCATTAATCGTCTGTCTCGTGTCAGGATTGTATTGTTTTCTGTATAGGTCAAGGTTAGTAATTGTAAGCATTAATCGTCTGTCTCGTGTCGGGACTGTATTGTTTTCTGTATAGGTCAAGGTTAGTAATTGTAAGCATTATGTATTGTTTTCTGTATAGGTCAAGGTTAGTAATTGTAAGCATTAATCGTCTGTCTCGTGTCAAGACTGTATTGTTTTCTGTATAGGTCAAGGTTAGTAATTGTAAGCATTAATCGTCTGTCTCGTGTCAAGATTGTATTGTTTTCTGTATAGGTCAAGGTTAGTAAATGTAAGCATTACTCGTCTGTCTCGTGTCAAGATTGTATTGTTTTCTGTATAGGTCAAGGTTAGTAATTGTAAGCATTAATCGTCTGTCTCGTGTCAAGATATAGGTATTCTGTATAAGTAAGGTTAGTAATTGTAAGCATTAACAGTCTGTCTCGTGTCAGGACTGTATTGTTTTCTGTATAGGTCAAGGTTAGTAATTGTAAGCATTAATCGTCTGTCTCGTGTCAGGACTGTATTGTTTTCTGTATAGGTCAAGGTTAGTAATTGTAAGCATTACTCGTCTGTCTCGTGTCAAGATTGTATTGTTTTCTGTATAGGTCAAGGTTAGTAATTGTAAGCATTAATCGTCTGTCTCGTGTCAGGACTGTATTGTTTTCTGTATAGGTCAAGGTTAGTAATTGTAAGCATTAATCGTCTGTCTCGTGTCAGGACTGTATTGTTTTCTGTATAGGTCAAGGTTAGTAATTGTAAGCATTACTCGTCTGTCTCGTGTCAGGACTGTATTGTTTTCTGTATAGGTAAAGGTTAGTAATTGTAAGCATTAATCGTCTGTCTCGTGTCAAGATTGTATTGTTTATTTTGAAATGTCCGACATATTTAGTGGTTTCACTGGCCGTTTGCCTTAGGTCAACTGGTTGCATTCTTTCTCTACAACGAGGCGCTTGCATACAGGAACATTAAAATCAAAAACTGAATTTCCAAACCCTTTCATAGGTTGAAGTAATATATCAAAATTCAAATCCAGCTCTTTATGGCTATTTGAAGTATTGGGTGCTGTAGTTCTGTTTACTGTATATGCAGTATTGGGAAAATAAGCTGCGTGATTTGATACTTTGATATATTTTGTACTTAATCTGAAAAAAAAAATGGTACAAATTTCACTGATGCAAAATTTACAGTCACAATAGCAACGTCGGGTAACGTCTTTGAAACTTTTCGAAGACCCCTCGTATGTACATGTACATAGAGTATCCCTATTTTCATGAGATATAGATTCTAGTGCAAGCTTGTCTTTTTATGTAAATATAAATTAACAACAAGATGCAGATAAGAAATGTAAAAACCCTCTAGTGATCATTTTATTTATACATATTTATATGACGATATTGCACTTCATTTGACCTTTCGTGTGGCGAGTAGATTACAGTAAGTTTATAAATAGTGGTCCTGAATATATCGGAGGTACTATACATTATACCTACCTGTTGAACAGGTACTCTAAATTATAGCTGATTCAGCTGGATTTCATTTCTAAACAAAGATGTCCTTTATGCCGTAAAGAAGGACCAGGTAACACACCAAACTATTTTATACTTTACAAAGGAAAACTGTGACACGTCAGGTATGTTGCATCGCGGGGGTACCAGCGCATGACATTCTTTGTTATGACTTGGCCTCTTACTATAGTGACCTGTAAGTAAGGTCAAAACGTTTCATCTGCTGTTTTGGCAGCTATATTTAGAACTGTAGGAGGTAGTTAAACTGCGCAGTTAGCTGAATATTTTGGACTGAATTCATCCCGTAACCATTAACACGATAGATAAACAAGAATATACATACGTATATTTTGTTTACTCTCTCTCTCTCTCTCTCTTTCTCTCTCTCTTTCTGTGACGTTGTCCTCTCGTATATACATTTTCTGACAAAGTGGGGAATTTTTATAGCGGAAATGATTCAGAGTCGGAGTTATTGTTTTCAAGTTTAAATGTATACATTTTTAGCGGTAGGCTGTTTTAAATGATTTATTTGTACACACCGCTAGTTTAGGTGTGGCTGTTATATTTCGTTGGTCATTCAAAGTAAGGAGGGGCTTAAAAACTGTGCGTTTATCACTTAAAATAGATCTGCATTTTCGGAAACGCCTAGTTTCGATTCATTTTTGTTGCGACAAGCTCACGTTGCGGGGGCCTTATTTGTTATTCGAAAGGGTACTATAGTTATGATGCGTAAAGTGGCTCTGCACGTGCATGAATGCGCAGGGAGACTATGCGTATCTTTCTGTCGTGAGCGCCTGATTTTTTTCCGTAAGATTGTCGAAACTTAGATTTATTTCCGCCAATTATTTTATATTTCCATATAGATTTCCCTTTTGTCGAGATTTACAATATTCCTTCCTCGTGTTTTTTGGGAAACAAGAGGGCCATATGGCCCTAGATCGCTCACCGGAGTACATAAGATTATTTATCTTAGCAATTATGGTAGATAGTCATGAGGTGACTTTTTGTGCTAAATGAAATTGAATTCTGGCCATTGGCTTCATAGAAGTATAATTTTGAAAAGCTCTATATAGAGTATATAAGTAAACAAGCTGACCCCCTAGGGACCTCATTTTTTAAGGGATCAACTTTATTGTAGCAGTTGTGGTAGACAGTCATGAGGTGATCATTTGATCTGAATGAAATTAAATTCTGGCCGTTGACTTCATAGAAGAAGAATCTTGAAGTTTTTAAAGAAAAATTATTTTGGTTGCCGTGGCAACTACATAAATCGAGTCTATTTTAGCAACTTTTGTGAATGACCACGAAAGGATGATTAATGCCAAGTTTCATCAATTTCTACCCAGTGGTTTCAGAGGAGATGTCGTTTATAGCAAATTGTTGACAACGGATGACACACGACGCACGACGGACGGAGGGTGATCCTTGAGAACGTTGTGCTCAGGTGAGCTAAAATCCATGTTAGTCGGGGTATGTACTTAACTCATTTTATTTTGTCCGCAAACAAAGTAATATAAACTTTTTAGGTTGACTGTGAGGGTGAGAGTTAATATCAAATTCATTAAATGGTCTGAATTTGAAAATAGCTCTCCCTTGGATTTCTGACCAAGCCAAAGAGTTCAGTACTTCTTGAAACACAAGACTTATGAACAGTTGACCCAGGTTAAGCCAGTCTTCGGGAGTACGTACTGTCCATGACTCGTGAGTTTACCATTTCTTCAGCTAGAGTTAAGTAACTTTTAAAGGGATCTAAATGGATGTGTTCAAATAGTCCTATATAAGTAGCTCCACAAACCAATCTTTAACAGTAAGGGCATTTTCTATCATACCCGATTCCCTTATAAATACTTATAATACTTCATAAAATACCATTTTATAACACTTTAAAAAGATGCAAGCAAGATTGACGAAATTTTGGGTTCTTTGAGTATCCTTTAACGCGTATGATTCAGGGTATCTACACATATCTAGTATTTAATGTCACGGGTCGAGTGGAGGGGAAGCCCCCATTTATTTGGTGTGTTTCCTTACGAACCTTAAGTGCTCCCAGGTAGAATATACCATGGCCACGGGATAGCGATTAGGCTTTGGCATTTGTATGTAATAATCTTCAGTTTAACGATGAAACCAGTCTGATCAAGTCTACAGTCTGTTTTATCTATTCGTGTGAGAGTTGGGGGGTGGGGGTGTTCCACGTAAACAAATGGAATGATACCATGTCCAGAATAGGCCAAGCACCATGCACTGACTCAGTGAGCTACTAGTACCATTATTGCGACATTGTTAAATGTCGCGGCATGAGATCGAACCCTCGACCTACCGCTACCCAGACACTAAACATTCACATAATTAATTACTGCGCAATATCTATAAATAGAAATTACATCTGCACACTAATAGGAAGTGACCAATGTTTCCAATTGAGCAAGAATATTGCATCATGCATGAACTATTTGCGAGTCCTTTATCAGTGGTTTGAATCAGTATTTCGTGGTAATTTGCCAATCGACATTGACCTAGTTTTGTAGCTATTTAGAACGTTTCCGATATCGCGAAACCCTTGCCATAAATTAAGCTACCATTATCTTCTATACAATGTCATTTAATAAACAATTGCGTTTTATGTTTCAGCGTGGTATTTATACATACACACTGTACAGTCTACATACATTTTAAACTGTTCAGGCCATGTGAGGCTCAAATAAGGGTTACTCCTTATCAAACCGTACGACTTGTCCACTTTGGACAACTTCCGGTTACTAAGCGAAAGATTACATGACTGACTGCCTCCTGCCAAATATAATGAATATATACAAATATAAAAAAAAAAATCAATAAATACAATTTTAAAGCGAAACATGCATATTTTTATATGTCAAAGTATACAACATTTCTGATTAATAAAAAAAAAAGAAAGATATCTAATGATCTAACTTGAGACTCTAAAATCTTAACTTTAACACAATATATCTAACTTTGACTGATATGCATGAAGCGCGATCTGGACAAGGGGTTGGTGGGTAGATGTAGGGGACACTGTCAGCACTAACAACGACTCTGGTTTAGAACATTGTACGTAGTGCTTTGCACTGAAAATTTAAACCCCGCCTTTCCCCGATCAATTGTTCACAAACAGCACCGATTTTTTTAGGTACATAGTTATGCTATGTGCATTATTTTAAGCATATCGGACATTCCAGAAGATCAAGCGACATGTTTTTCATCACATAAAGAACGGGGTTTGAACCCACAACGGTGATGATAGGTCGGCGACGAAAATAAGTAAGTCACGGGAGCCCCGTTGCTACCTATGTAAATAAGCAAAGGGACACTGTTAGGAGGAAAATAAAACCCTGTCATTTTGATCAAGATGCTTCCTAGAATTTTTTTTATCTGAACCTTACGGAAATAGATGTGGTTAAAAAAAACTTCCAGTTTCAGAATAACCAATGATTTTTTTTGTAGTTTGCATCCGGCAGGTTTGTTATGTAAGATTTCGCAATATCCCTGTTTCAGTTCTACCTGTATATCACCAATGGTTAAGTTGGGTGCAGATCAGGATGTCTGTTTGTTCTTCTGTCTTCCTGGTTTCAAACTTCAAACCAGGATAACTGATTCATTTTCAAACATAGTAGAAACTTTGGATTAGATTCAATTTACTTATTTTTACGTCGCTTAGTAACGTATTAGAACACCTAACACTTAAACATTATTGACGGTTCCTGGGTTGATCCAGTATTGTGGGTCTTGGAAGGTCATGAACGATTTTTGTCCTAACGATGTTCGAACCAACAACCATCGTATCTGCAACAAAATATGCTACCATTAAACCAATGTGTCCTTTAATTAAAAGGAACAACTCTCTCTCCCCCCCCCTCTCTCTCTCTCTCTCTCCACTACATGCTTGTCTACCTCGTCATCTCTTTGCTTTCGTTGTTTCTATTAATATGTATTTTCCCATTATTTGGTGCGTGTTTGTTTTATGACTCTACTATCATATTTGTCAGTTTATTGATACAACATATTGCCTATAAATACCTTTTATAATTATTTGTCTTCCCCAAACCTTTAGATCTGTGCTTGTTTGGTGTTGTTTGATATAGTATATATACCTTTAGTGTTTATCATAAATTATTTCTTGGCATTATAAGCCAAACTGAATGTGTCTCTCATTCCATTCATAAAGACAGTACGGTGAAAGATGTTTATCACAAATAAGATGAACTGAGCCATCCATATAAGAGCGTGTTTTGCAGTTATCATACCCAGATTTTAGAATGTTAGCCAATCTTTTGTAGCGGAAAATAAAACAGAGACCTTGCTGATTTGAATAATTACCGCAGTCGAATTAACTGCACAGTATCAATCCACGCTTAGTATGGTATTAATGCATTGCGAAGTAATGTCATGGCCTCCTTAAGTATACATTTTATGACTGGAATCAGGGTCATAATGAAACAAATCAAAGCGCTGAAGGCACTGAGAGACTGCTGGCGGGGTTATCACAAAACAGAGAGCGATCTAGTTATTGTCTTGCAATAATAACCTGGGACATCTAAATTTTCAGTGACCTTTCTTCGGCAGTTGTCGGTTTCCGACGTAAAACATATGGACTTTAAAATATGGTTCAACACGTATATGTGTTACTTAGATGCATATATGTATGACATGTCCTGCTAACCTAAATGAAAATGTTCGAAGCTGAAGGCCGTGGGTTCAAATCTAACTCTGACCATAGATATTTTCATATTTTTTCAGTAAATTTTGATCACTTTGTTTAGTTATGTACTGCATGTAAATCATACATATATAGCACGATCTTATCGAAATTATTGCTGAATATTTTGAAACGGTTTACTCAATACGCTTCTGCATATAACATAAAAGAAGTAAATAAACAAATAAATAAATAAATAGAGATACCAGCAATTCAACAAAGTATTCATCCATCCATTCACATTAAAAGTAATTGAAAGAAAAATGATAAGTGAAAAGAATTAGGCATTTAAAATGCTTGCATCTAGGATTCAAAAATGCAACTTCATGATTACGAGTCCGATAAGATAACCACTATAGGCCATCCGGGCTTATTCATAGTCAGAAGCATTGCAAACCATACTACCTTTAAAGCAAATATTTAGATCGTAATAATTCACAGAAAAGCCGGAATTAGAATTATAGCTATTTCATGTTAATCCTGCCGACAATCTCCCAGTTTATTTAGCGCTTCGATTCTTTATAGGATATATATTAGTTATCTTCATTTTTATATATCTATATTTAACAAGGCTTTGTCAGTATAGCAAACAATACTGTCAGGAGTCCCCACCGGTGGAAACCCCCATGATGAAACAAGAAAATAATAGAAATTGGTTATATATAATCCCCGAACTGCACTGACCTTTCAAGCGTGCACGCAACACACTATTGTTTTATGACAAACACTCTGTTAATATGGAAGTTATAGAGTGGACACAAAGATGTTTAAAGACAATTTCTAACAACTCTTGTGACATTGACCTTTCAAGGGTACATATGGTTAATGCGCGCGACACACCCTTGGGTGACCGTTAAGTTTTATTAAAATCCATCCATAAATGTCCAACTTATGGGACGAAAGCGGGACGGACGGACGAAAGAACGAACGGACAGACGTGCGCAAACCTGTAGTCCCCAACCAGTTTTACCGATGGGGACTAAATTATGAATGTTCAATAGCGAAAAAGTAGAGTCAAAACATAATTAACTTAGTAAAAAAAATGTGCGAAACTGGTACAAATAATTTATCACATTGTAGCAAAGGAGTTGTATTTCAAGAGGTTTTGAAGGAAAAAAAAAATAAAGAGAAAAAATATTATTGTCCCCTTTGTTCACTTGAGAAGCATATTCAGTGAGTAGAGATTGTAGATGACCTCATGTGTACGTTTTCCTTATATAGCTACCAATTCCACCAAGTATAACTTGACAACTTAATTTTATAGATGTCTTTAAATGTTACAACTAACAAGTGGCTCCCAATTCATGTTACCGCGGGGGAATTAGAAAACGTTTTCAAGTACCAGTTTAATATTTCATAAATTTAATTTAGGAAAATCAAATTCTAATAGAAACATCAAATATAGTGTACTTGATAACGACACATTTATTATAAGTAATTAAAATAAAATATGTGCTTCCCCGATGAAGAGATAAATAAAGAGTGTGTGTTTGTGATGCGGGGATTGGGGTCATTTTAAAACGTTTTCAAGTTCCCGGGAGTGAGCTTCACCAGCATTATTTTAACCTCATACAAATTCATTTTCGGAAAATACTAGTAGAAATATCAAATCAATAATATATATCATAATTGTTATGGAAGAAAACCGAGTTTTCTTTGACTGTTAAACACGATCAGGTGATTATTTCATATCTAAGGCCTTCGTTATTATGTTAAATAATATTTGCAATATGCGGTTTGAAATTATAAATATAATACAGTTTTTTTTCCATACACATATAGATCATTTAATTAAAAAATGTTTAATAAAGTATTGTCTGGCTCTTGTATTGAGTCACAAATGACAGCCACCAGTGGACATGTTAGTCGGCTTGAATGTGCCCCGGATCAAGGTTCGTTCATGAGTGAATTTTTGCATCATGCCATGATAACAATACTGCTATAGAACACACTTCCAGCTTGCGGCATAAAAAATACATAACCCAATCGAGAATGCAACAGATTTTTTCTCCCTGCATTAATGAGGACAGGCGAGCTGATCCAATGAGTCAACACGTGTTAGTTTGCATCGCTGTCGTCAACGCGCATTCTGCCTAATTGCAGAGCCATCTGTTTTCTTGCAATCGTCAAATCTCGGATGTTTACGGATACGCTCGACACTGAAAAATGAAGTAGTTTTCCGAGCTTGTCCGGAAAGTAACGATATTGTTCGATTGATTTGATTGCCTGGCTAGGAAAAACGACCTGACATGACACATCTAATTGAACGTTGTTTTAGGTGATGTCTCTCTTTTTATCATGTAATGTCTCAAAATACACTGATTTAATTTTTTGTAGGATAATGGACTTGTTCGATCTTGTATATTAACTAACAATAAATAAATGATGCGTTAGCAGATTGTAATTGGTTTTCGCTGTATTTAATCACGCAGGAACAACTAAAAACTACAGATCGATAAAGCTCATCTGACGGAAATTTTTAAAAATATACCCGCAGTTTCGAAATATAAGTCCATACCAAGCAAAAATACCGTGATTTGCGAACACTAGACAAATGGTGATTCCTCTTTGATTTTCGACATATTATACCTGGTATATCTGAAATATTCTTAGTATATTGCATCATCAGTATCATTTAAATACTTGAACTTGAAGTCGTTGCTATATTTTAATAAGTGGCGCTGTGAATACACAATTGGCAAATAAGCGTTTTTCATCATGATTAATTGTTTCTTAATTATGATTAGCGTTTTCTCCATTATGATAAGCTTTGCTAAGCATGATTAGCGGTTTCTCAATTATGATTAACGTTTTCTTCTAATTGTTAGCGTTTTCTTGTCATAATACTTATTATATGTTTTAAAAGTTATAATCACCGCCGTCATCTTCCAATTACGTCATGCACTCTAACATTGCTCCAATTTTGTAAACTATCTGCAAATACGAGAACTTGAGACAAGTTCTCGTTGCACTATAGTTCATTGCACTATTTTCTTTCTGGTTCTGCAACAGCTCTATAATTTAATTACTTAATGACAAACTTTATAGTTTTGTAGCCAGTGTTTGTTTTAATACCAGATACGCCAAATTGCCATAGGCAACAGTTAATAGTTTCTGGTTGGAAATGTAGATATAACATTTTTTGTTAGTGGTTAGGAAAAGGTCTACGCAGGATATCAAATGAAGAATATTGTTCCGGATCTTTTTCGAATCTTTTTCTCGCCGTGACTCACGGAACTCACTTTCATTGACAACGGTTATCGTATTATACTCGGCAACGGTTACTCTAAGACCAAAACAAAAAAAGTTTCATTTCTGGTCTCCCGACCGGCCCTTTTTTATAACGACCGACCCTAAAGTTTTTTCTTACCTTTCCGCCTTAAACAAATACTTCCTTTTTTTTTACCTTTGTTTCATGAACAAAAAAATTAAAAAATTAAATTCCGGCCTACCGACCCTTTTTTATTTGCTGGAGATCAGATACGGAACTTTTTTTTTGCCTAAAAGACTTTCGCATCTACGGCAATATCCGGCCAAACCCGGTAGATATGAAGTCTCAATGTTCTTTGAATTATTTGTTAAAGCTTTCTGCTTTCCTTTTGAGGTTCAAATTAAAACAGGTTACCGATAAGCCAGCAGCATGAAATTTCAGTAGTATGCACGGTAACTTTGGCGCTTTTGATTGCAGCAAAGTTTTTCTTCATGTGATGTCAAGTGGCATCAGGGTTGAAAAAAGGTACCAAAGCTTGTACGCGCTCTAAAGCCGTCATTTCTTGACCAATTGACTTGATTTTTTTCACAGAATGTATGAATTGCAATTTAGTTGTGCAGGATTATATACATTTTGCAACATTCAAAAAGACCAAGGAAATATGGCTGAATCAAGTTTCGAACTTTGGACCTGACAATGTATTTAAGTATTACGAAGCACTCAGATAAGCTAGAAACTTGAAATTTAGACAGGACATGTGTCCTACTGATTTCTTTCACTTCTGAGAAGACTAACGTCATATGATGTAAAATGACGTCATGACGCTTTATCAACATTTTTATCCATAATGTTCGAATTTTTAGCACTTGAAGACAAAGTTTTTGACCGAATTGCATAAAATTTTCACTGCAGTTGCAACATATCCTCTTATTGTCATCAATCACTTCCGTTTCCGGAAAATCGGTAAGGTCAAGGTCACATGTCAATTATTATTAATTTTTTATTTATTTATTTTTTTTTTTTTTTGGGGGGGGGGGGGGGGGGGGGGGGGGGGGGGGGTTCGGCCTTAAATATCTCAAAAACGAAAAAATATTTTATCAATACACTGTGTATAATTTGTAGTGCTTTGAAAGACTACTTTGAAGATCGGGGTTGAATCAGTTGAGTTATTTCAGAAAAACGAAAATTATGTTACCACAAATGCATTTAACTGCCTATTCCTCGAAAACAATTGATTTTTGTAAAGAAGAGTATGAATATAATTTGTAGAACAATACCATTCTATTGGTGTTTAAATTTTGAAGATTGGCCTAAGATTCATAAAGTTATATGGAGAAAACGAAAAAACATGAACATACTTTTGCAGATTTTTGCCGTTTTCTCAAGGTTAAACCGCCCATATCTAAAAACTGGTTAAAGATAAATATATTTATGAAGCATGTGAAATGTGCTGAATTCAAAGACCTTCCTAACGGTAGCTAGCTTTTTTAAATTGGGCATCATATAAGGAAGTTACATGAAAAATAAGAATTCATTAAAACCGTTCTTTCATGCACTTCTGCAGATAGTCTCAATCACTTGATAGCATTTTTCTAAGAAACTATTAATTTTTGAAAATGACATAAATAGCAATATTTTTAGCGTGATACAATGCTGTTCTAATGGTATGCAGATTTCAATGACCATTAATTATTAAGTTATTTGTCGAAAGGAGGTAATTGACATGAACATTTTTGCCGATTTTTGCCGTTTTCTTGAGGATTAAATTTCTATATCTCGAAATCAGTAAGAGATAAGTCAAAACATGAAACGCGTGAAATTTTGGAAATTTGAAAACCTTTCTAATGGTACCTAGCTTTTTAAAATTGGACAACCAATAAGGAAGATACATGAGAAATATGAATTCAATAAAACCGTTCTTTCATGCACTTATGCAGTTAGTCCCAATCACTTGATTGCTTTTTTCTTAGAAACTATTTTTTTTAAATAACATAAGAAACAATATTATAGCATGATGCAATGCGTTTCTAATGGTATGCAGATCTTAATGATCTGACCATTAATTATCAAGTTATTTGTCGAAGGGTAGTAAATAACATGATCTTTTTGCCGATTTCTGACCCCCCCCCCCCTTTTTTTTGGGGGGGGGGGATAACTCTATATTTCAAAATCCTTAACAGATATGTTTAAACACGAAGTACGTGAATGTTGGAATTCAGAATACCTTCCTACCTAACGCTACCTAGGTTTTTAAATTGGACATCATATAAGGAAGTTACATGAAAATAAGAATTTCTGAAGAAAAAAAAAGTGTTTCCTTGTGTTTCTGCAGTTGATCCCACATATTATTCCAAATTTTATTTCTGCTACATAAAAGGTATAATTTATTTTAATGCTCTGTGCCCCCTTCAATTCAGCAAGAATATTCAATTAAAATATAAGGAATACATGATTTGCAAGAAAGGAACCTTGTAGACCGTTTTGACATGTAAAGACGATTAGTGATACTTTATTCCTTTGCAGAACACCAATTTAGAATATAATCATTTTAAAGATGGTTTTAGAAAAGCTAGCATTATGAAATTATAACTGAAAACAAAGCAACATTTTTCCCGTTTGAATGCATTGACTTTAAATTTTAAATTATGTCATATGACGTCACAGATTCATATGTTATTTGTATAAGTTTGCACTCTACAGCTGTGAATTCGGAACGGATTTTCATCAATTTTTTGAAGAGGGTGTATGTCAGAATCGTTAATGAGTATGATCAGGTTTGACATGGTTTACAGTGCAGAAAGCCCTTTCTTTAGTTCAGAACAAAAGAATTCTAGTTATCAGGCCCAAATACTTCGGGATTCATGATTCTCATCATCCAAAAATCAGTCCATTAATTTGAGAAACTTTATAGAGTAATTTTGAGAAAATTGCTGTGGCGCGTTTGGGTCATCATACTAATTGAATTTTAGGCCATTTCTGTCCTAGATAACAACCCTTGTGCATGGCTGGAAAGAATCCAATATCCGTGCCTGATAACTGGACAGAACCAGTTTGGGGAATACAAAAAAAAAAAAAAAAAAAAAAGTCCTTGCAAAAGAGTTCAATGAAGCAGAGAGGGTAAGATTGCAATGTGATAATTCCTTGAGATACTGTTATTAATTTGTTTGCTGGTTTCGTAGACCATTCACCACTGCTTTTTAATGAACTGAATAATTTACACTAAAAGCAAATTAATCACTTCAGCAATTTTTATTACAATGGCTTTCGTAGACTATCTGTTATCATAAACGATCACTGGAGATATTGAAAATGGTTTGATATTCACGCTTTTTGGATTATTCAAATGTATGGAATGCGGATATAGCTGACATGATAGCGTGTATTTTCTTTATGATCCCGGTTACATATTCATATTTCAGAATATTACTGCGATGGGAGATTATGAAAAGGAATAGTGTTGCGTATCCACGACTTCAGATCAACCAAGTGTGACGTGTTCAAACCACAAACAAAATTAAGCAAGATCAGTACGGTGACTTATCATAAACCCACTACCCCAGGTGGGTAGGTAGGTAAGTGGAGTTCCCAAAATATTTGGTACAAATATTTGCCGTATTAAGACGGCATGTCGTGCGCAGGAACAATACTTCTTGCTCAAAGGTTACGGTCATGCGTGGTAGTCAATGCCAACTCTGAATGGACATGCTCAGTGGATTTTCAAATTATTTTGCACAAACGGTTACCTTTATTTAAACGTCGTGACGTGTGCAAGAAGTAAAAAAAAAAACAAAAAAAAAAAAAAACCTAATGCCAATTTGCTTGATGGGGCTCTAACTTAACACATGTACATGCTTGGAGGATTTTCAAATTACTTGGCACAGGTGTTTTCCTTCTGAAGACAAAGTGCCACACGCCAGACCAACTCAGAGGCCAAGGTCATGCTTGAAGGTCAATAGTAAAAATTGACTGCCAGTATAATCTAAAGAATTATGACCCGTTGATGATTTGTGTTGTGCTGAAGAACCAGATCATTAGATAAGGTTAGGCTGCATGTGAAGGCCTAGCCGCTCTCGCCGCGACATGCTATTTGTCACGGGGACAGTGCCAAACTGAAAGTAAAACGATATCAAAATTACTGATACACATATACCATGTTATTGCGATGGAATTTTGGTGGTGCGTCAGCTGGTAAATCACATCCAAATGTAGTGGGGGGTACTACGATTATCCATATATTGTGGGGCCATTATGGTTATCCATATGTAGTGGGGGGTACTACGATTATCCATATATTGTGGGGCTATTATGGTTATCCATATGTAGTGGGGGTACTACGATTATCCATATATTGTGGGGCTATTATGGTTATCCATATGTAGTGGGGGTACTACGATTATGCATATATTGTGGGGCTATTATGGTTATCCATATGTAGTGGGGGTATTACGATTATCCAAATAGTGTGGGGCTATTATGGTTATCCATATGTAGTGGGGGTATTACGATTATCCATATATTGTGGGGCTATTATGGTTATCCATATGTAGTGGGGTATTACAATTATCCAATATGTGGGTATTATGGTTATCCATATGTAGTGGGGGTATTACAATTATCCAATATTGTGGGGCTATTATGGTTATCCATATGTAGTGGGGGTATTAATTATCCAAATATTGTGGGGTATTATGGTTATCCATATGTAGTGGGGTATTACGATTATCCAAATATTGTGGGGGTATTATGGTTATCCATATGTAGTGGAGGTATTACGGTTATCCAAATATGTGGGGTATTAGTTATCCAATGTAGTGGGGTATAGATTATCCAAATATTGTGGGGTATTATGGTTATTCAATGTAGTGGGGTATTACGATTATCCAAATATTAGTGGGGCTATTACGGTTATCCAAATGTAGTGGGGTATTAGAACATAGGGGTTATCCAATGTAGTGGGGTATGTTATCCAAATTGTGGGGTATACAGTTATCCAAATGAGTGGTTGTGGTATCAAATTGTGGGGGAATTATGAAAGTTATCATTGTATGGAGTAATTACGAGTTATGAAGGAGGGTACTGGTTATCTGTAGTGAGATAAGTTATAGTTGTTTTTAGTTATTAGCTATTCAGTTTGATCAAATCTCTGTGGAGTATGTGAGATGAAAAATTTCATTTATGGAAATAACTTGATGAGAGGAAGCGGCATGCACATGGTCCTATCTGTATCAGATTTTGTCTAGACTTTCAAATACCTTCTGTAGTTATCATACTGAAACAAAATTTCTTTAGGCAGATTGTGAGAAATTCACACACCTGGTCTTTTACTCTGGCAGAGCATGCTTCAGTTGATTGACTCAAATACTGAACAATTGAAGCCCGTTTGCAAACATCTATGTCTCCAACTGACAGTTGACATATGCCTTGCTCAGTGTATGTGAGTGTGTTAGGGGAGGGGGTGCAAGATGAATGTTTTTCTATGAAAACTAAATCTCTAGTTAGGATCGAAGTCACAACATACCGGCAACGGACCGGACTTTTTATCGGGACTAGTTGAGTAATATATTGTCAAGAAGATTTTGCCCTGAACACATTACAGTAAAACCAAACTGGTAATTGTCTGAAATAACACTGTAACATGTTGTGGAAAAAAGGCACGCTGGGTACTCAAAGGTTAAAAGGCATTGAATTCCCCAGTATACACATCAACTCAAACAAGAGGCCCATAGGGCCTAAAATCGCTCACCTGAGTACCACTGCTCTATATGCAACCTAGTATACATGTATCATACTGATATACATGTTTCTCAGGAACTTGACAGTTTTTCTTACCCATTTTAGCAATAGTATGGAAAAAAACAGTGATCATGAGATTTCAGTGTGGTACTGCTGATTGAAAATGGACAAAAAGAGAGATGGTCCTTAACCTTTTCCCTCATAAAAACTCATTTTGACATAAATCCTGATCTGCAGAAAGCCCCACTTAAACCTTTCCAAATTTAATTGTAAAATCCCCATCCCCAGACCACTAAGGAGCAGCAAACAGCATAAAACCTGATCAGCCTGCGAGTAACAGTTGGACTTGCAGGCTGATTAGGTTTTATGCTACTCACATAGGTACATATATTTTATAGATCTCTATGAGGAAAAGGGTTAATTATTAAGAAATAAGTTGCAATTTATTACAAAGTGTTTTTAATCATTCGTTTATGGTTTTTAAGAGGTGTTTGGTAATCCCTGTGTACTGGAACACTGACATGAACCAAAGTAAAGGCAGACAATCTGCATATTCACCCCCCCCCCCTCCCACATTCACTTTAATGATGATGTTGATGCTGCTGCTGATTTAGGATAGTATCAATAACCCTTATATCTCTATCAGGTGGCTTTGTGTAAAACTAGCCTAGTATCTCATATACATAGTAGCAGGTTATGTAGTTTTTGCACTAACTCAGTGGGGCAACACAGTCCAGAAAATGTGACCTCTGCCAGTAGGTCAGACTAAGCTATAGGAATGGTATTTGTGGTAATGTTATCTTCTCCACCTCTGCATATGTAGTGGAATCACCCAAATGACCTATCAGACTAGTGGACAATCTCATCTAAGGGTACAATTTATTTTTTTGTTTCTAGCTGGTTTTCTCTCTCTCTCTCTCTCTCTCTCTCTCTGTTAGACTTCTCTCTCTTTAATAAGTGGCCTTGTAATTTAATGTAACTTTTTGCATTTTATTAAGCTACCAAGACATATTTCTTGTTTTGTTTATGAGCTGATGCATTCTTTTTATGCATAAATGTAACAAAATATCACACTTAAAAATATTCAACTTCTGTAAATCTGATCTGTAAAGGATCAACTTTTGGAGAGGTAGCCTGAACTGCAGAAAAGAGGCCCATGATGGCCCTAAACTGCTCATCTGAGATAAATAGGTTGACCCAAGGAACATCTGTACCAATTTATTTTAAAATCTGGTCAGTAGTTTTGAAGCAGATGATTTTTAAAGTTTTCATATTTTTTTCTTTTTGTTGCCATGGCAACCAGAGTTCTTTATGGATCAAGTTTATTTTAGGAACTTTTTTGAAGGTTGACCCAAGGATCATTCCTGCCAAGTTTAATCAAATTCTGTCCAGTGGTTTCAGAGGAAATGTTGATTAAAGTTTTCCCTATATACATATAAGGCAAATAAGCCCCGCCCCTGGTGGCCATGTTTTTTACGGATCGGTATTATTTTAGCAACTTTGGTAGAGGTTGACCCAAGGAACATCTGTACCAATTTATTTTAAAATCTGGCCAGTAGTTTTGAAGAAGATGATTTTTAAAGTTTTCATTTTTTTTTCTTTTTGTTGCCATGGCAACCAGAGTTCTACATGGATCAAGTTTATTTTAGCAACTTTTGTGAAGGTTGACCCAAGGATCATCCCTGCCAAGTTTAATCAAATTCTGTCCAGTGGTTTCAGAGGAGATGTTGTTTAAAGCTTTCTCTATATACATATAAGGCAAATAAGCCCCGCCCCTGGCGGCCATGTTTTTTTTACGGATCGGAATAATTTTAGCAACTTTGGTAGAGGTTGACCCAAGGAACATCTGTACCAATTTATTTTAAAATCTGGCCAGTAGTTTTGAAGGAGATGATTTTTAAAGTTTTCAAATTATTTTTCTTTTTGTTGCCATGGCAACCAGAGTTCTACATGGATCAAGTTTATTTTAGCAACTTTTGTGAAGGTTGGCCCAAGGATCATCCCTGCCAAGTTTAATCAAATTCTGTCTAGTGGTTTCAGAAGAGATGTTGTTTAAAGGTTTCTCTATATACATATAAGGCAAATAAGCCCCGCCCCTGGCGGCCATGTTTTTTTACGGATCGGAATAATTTTAGCAACTTTGGTAGAGGTTGACCCAAGGAACATCTGTACCAAATTATTTTGAAATCTGGCCAGTAGTTTTGAAGGAGATGATTTTTAAAGTTTTCAAATTATTTTTCTTTTTGTTGCCATGGCAACCAGAGTTCTACATGGATCAACTTTATTTTAGCAACTTTTGTAGAGCCTCACCCAAGGAACATTCCTGCCAAGTTTCATTAAATTCTGTCCAGCGGTTTCAGAGGAGATGTCGTTTAAAGCAAATTGTTGACGACGGACGACGGACGACGCACGACGACGGACGCCGGACGAAGGGCGATCACAAAAGCTCACCTTGAGCACTTTGTGCTCAGGTGAGCTAAAAAGCAGGGGTCAAGTCCACCCACGTCAGGAGACACGTTCCCACGTGCAGAATTCCCAAGTACCAAGTGTGGGATAATATATATATACAGGGTTTACTGGAACTATGAACAGAAAGTCAAAACAATGACTGGATTCACATGTTTTATTTGAATAATGTTAAATGAACATATTTTAAACACACAACATAGAACCAGTCACAACAAATCTCAGTACAATCTAAACAGACTGACAGACAAACACATAACAAAGTAAAGAACCAATCAATGTACTGTACAGAAGTGTCCACCCCTTCTCTCACAATGTTTATATATATTTATTCTATCTCTTTAGGGAAAGAAAACATGACAAAACCAAAATTTTAATAATTTTCATATATTCTATAATGAACTTTTGTACAATTTGTTGTAAGGAACAACGAAATACAACTCTTCTCTCAATGTTTAAATACAAATATTCAGAATGTCAATTTATATGTTTTTTTCCAGTCTCAATGAAATCTCTGTTTAATTTTGAATTAATCTACAGTCCTTGAACTTAAACATCATACTATCATACCTTGGCAAGAAGTGAGTATACATATAACAAGGACTGACTCCCATTTCACAAGGACTCATACGGCTACTTGAAATGCAATTACTGTTTGGGAATGGAGAAATGACACAACATGAAATAAATGGAATGAAATAATGGCACAAACACCTGTAAGTCACCAAATACAAATCCATCAGTAAAGGCCCGTCACAATATGAAATGGAATGAATGTTTTGTGATCTTAACATAAACTTTATAAAAAAAAAAATTTAAAAAAAAAAAAGAAGAAATTTTCCTATATATCACAGAAAAATTTCCACTTTTCCTTCACTACTAACTCTAGACTCCATGAAAAGCTTCAAGCCTTCCAATAACATGTAAAACAATATCAACCTGCAAGTTTCAGGTTGATTATGCTTAACCTCATCTAACATGTCAACTTTACAGTGGAGTGCAGCTATAATACTATTAAATAATTAACAATTTCCTTCAAAAATGTAATCCGAAAGATCCAATATATAATTCTTTTTGTGAAAATCAAATATATACAACAAAATGTTGCCCTCCTGTATGATATAAAACAAAAAACCTTTAAATTTAATTTCTACAAACACATGAAAATCCTTTCCATATATGCCAACATAATATTTGGTCCAAATGAATGTTTCCAGAATAATACAAACCAGAGATGGCTGTCAACATTACTATTGCTTGATCACATACTTTGATAATGATATTTAAATTACAATGGGATGACAATGAGCAGGAACCCCTATCCCAGCCTGTGGCATTTCATCACCTCTATTGGTTATCAAGGTCAAAAATGAAGCATGCAAAAGTACAGAACAAAATTTCTATGCTTCAAGTACAACCCCTTATCAGCTAGCAGTATCACAGTGCTATAAACACAATGAAACCTGACCATACTAAAAATCTGCCTTCCATCCACCCACCCAGATTTTTGACTATTTTAGACTTAAAATCTTAACTAGCTGATATTTGAAATGCGTGTCAATGATTCGAAAAATTTCAAGTGCAAGATAAAGATAAAAAATTACAATGATGTGCAAATAGGTATCACCTTCAATCCACAACAGCTGCAATTTCCTTTGATGAAGAAATATATTTCCTTGAAATATCCTTTTGATGTGTTCTTTTCTCCCTTTCTTTCAATAAGTAGAGAAATAAAGGACATTCATGTACACAAAAACTAGGTATAAGATGGGCCAGAACTTATTTTACATAGTAACTGCATCAAATCTTTTTGTATTTGAGAACAGTAATCCAAAAATAGTTTATCATTAAAATCATCAACCCAAAATAATTTGCCCCTGAGTGTTTTACATTCATTTAAAGCAGATGAGTAATTGTACTGCACAATAGAAATCTACTTTTCAAACAAAGCTTAAGTCTTATTACACACTCGTTTCTTTCATGAGTATAAAATTGCTTAATTAAAACTGAAATTTGAATATTAGAGTCAGCTCTATTAAATCTTGAGAATTAATAAACCTACCACCAACAAGGAAAAAAAAAGAGTCATAAATAGTAACTGATTTACTAAAACTGCTCTTCCTATCCCCTGTTCCTATAGCAACAAACTACCACAGGCTGTGGTTGGCAGTTCCAGTTTTTGAGAGGATGAATTGTTTTGATTTAGCACCCACAAGAATGTATATCATTCAATTACAAGGCAGCAAAAAATACAACCTCATAAAATTCGCATCAAAAATATATGGTCGTTTGATCAGTAAATATAGTTGATGATTTATGACAACAAATATGCACAATGACCCACATTTCATCCATACAACATTGCTATTGGCAACAATTAAACAGTATTACTTACCAAATAAAATCATGAAAGTGACCAAAATGCAAAGAGGAGTTTACAACTTACATCAGTAAAATAAAAAATTAGACTTAATACCGTCAGTCTAACCCACAGTCTATCTTTCTACCATCAGTCTTACCCACAGTCTACCTTAATACCATCGGTCTAACCCACAGTCTATCTTAATACCGTCAGTCTAACCCACAGTCTATCTTAATACCGTCAGTCTAACCCACAGTCTATCTTAATACCGTCAGTCTAACCCACAGGCTATCTTAATACCGTCAGTCTAACCCACAGTCTATCTTAATACCGTCAGTCTAACCCACAGTCTATCTTAATACCTTCAGTATAACCCACAGTCTATCTTAATACCGTCAGTCTAACCCACAGTCTATCTTAATACCGTCTGTCTAACCCACAGTCTATCTTAATACCATCAGTCTAACCCACAGTCTATCTTAATACCGTCTGTCTAACCCACAGGTTATCTTTATACCTTCAGTCTAACACAGTATATCTTAATACCATCAGTCTAACCCCCAGTCTATCTTAATACCTTCAGTTTAACCCACAGGTTATCTTTATACCTTCAGTCTAACCGACAGTCTATCTTAATACCATCAGTCTAACCCACAGGCTATCTTAATACCGTCAGTCTAACCCACAGTCTATCTTAATACCGTCAGTCTAACCCACAGTCTATCTTAATACCGTCAGTCTAACCCACAGGCTATCTTAATACTGTCAGTCTAACCCACAGTATATCTTAATACCATCAGTCTAACCCACAGTCTATCTTAATACCGTCTGTCTAACCCACAGTCTATCTTAATACCGTCAGTCTAACCCACAGTCTATCTTAATACCGTCTGTCTAACCCACAGTATATCTTAATACCATCAGTCTAACCCACAGTCTATCTTAATACCTTCTGTTTAACCCACAGGTTATCTTTATACCTTCAGTCTAACCCACAGTCTATCTTAATACCTTCTGTTTAACCCACAGTTATCTTTATACCTTCAGTCTAACCCACAGTCTATCTTAATACCGTCAGTCTAACCCACAGTCTATCTTAATTTCATGCATCTATTACCATCTGAGAAATGGTCAAGACTTTTCCAAATAGCACAAGTATTTATTATTTTGCATGATTCATGAAAAATAACCACTATTACCATATAACGAATGCAGCTTAACGGAACCAACAAATTTGTTAACAGTAAAACTTCTGTTTGAAAACAAGACTATCTCGATTTCTATCTTTTCTTTGTTGCCAAGCAGGTGTTAAAATTCACTTATAAAATCTTTACATGTTTTATTTTGTCAGTAAAATTTGTGACAGGTGTTTTAATTGCTTTTAATCCCATCTGCAATTAAAACTGACAAAAAAGATATAAAAAGATTTCCCTTACTCAAGATTTCTGCCGCACTTGTGCATAATTAATTCAACGATGATTTTAAAACTCGTGACTCTAAATGAAAAAATGTTTGTTTTTTAAAGACGTCAATTATTCATCATACCTAACCAAGTTCATACATTTGCAATTCATTACTCGTTAACAGCGTGGTTTAACATGTATTCCTGTTGTTTCAACCATTTGGAAAGTAAAAGAAACGGGACTTGAGGTTTGGTGCTTATTTCTCCTCCCTAACCACCCTATACAGATACATGGTCATATCAGATGCATGAAAAACCAGAATAATACTAGGATGATTCTTAAGAAATGCAATCAAAACACTTGCCCTATCAAATTTCACAAACAAAAAATAGAGCATCATCTGTGATACCTTCACTCATGTCGTGCCAAAAGCGAATTTCACTCAGAACATACTAAGCAGACTGCAGCACACTTGGAACAATACTGGATACACACTTACAATGTGGTGACAACATCACAGACACATATTGTCCTTCGTACTGCTAATTTATCAAAAAACTAAGTCTTTAAAAATCACCTTTTCCACTGTTTACTTAACTGATTCAACTATCCAAGGTACTTAATTAAGCCTTATAGTTGAAGGATTTCTGATGTTTTTGATAGTTTTTTTATCCTCCTCCTTCTTTTTTATTTTGAATGGAAACAGCTTAAATGTAGATACAACAACTGGGAGTTTCTGTCATAGAGATAATGACAATATAGTAGTTTATCATGTTTCAATAAAGATTTAGTTTAAGCCAATGCATCCTCCACACACCTTGGTATGGGGCATGTTTGGACTAGACCTGCAGATGTAAATTTAATACATTTATGTTCCAAATTGAGAATACTTTTACCGATTTTCAATTCAACAGCCCCACACACTACCACACCTCTGCCCTATACATGTATTACAGAGACAGGTATTCCCAACCCACCCTCTCATAAAGGCCCCTCCCTTACATATTTATATGTACAAGTACCTGTTGTCCAATCATATTTTCATGCCACATGAAATTTACATAATAAACACTAAAATTTCCACTTAAAGTCAACAATTTAGCACATCTACAAACTTAACTTAGATACATAAAACACATCTCAAACATAAACAACCACGCTTTATGAAATAAATAACACAGTAGGTAAAAGGACAGGTGGAGAGATGCCAGCACAAAGGCACACCTGAGATCTACCCTGCAGACTACATGGGGCAGATGCCATATCATTTACATACAGCTTGTTCTTACCTTCTTTTCATCAGTTATTTAATCTTATAATCCCCCTTCAAAAAAATGCATAAACTTTTGAACATTGGATAATTCTGTACCGTAAAACATAACAACATGTCTCAATAAAACATTCTTTGCCTTGCTTAAATTTCAAGAACTTTATAAGATAAGCAGCACTATACAATTATGGGCATATAGGACATCTTAAAAAAGAACTGTTGCCTACTGATTCTCCAGTTGTTTGACATTTTGCTATACTTTGAATTCTTTCTTTCTAAAACCTTTATAGGATAGAGATTTAATCTCTATTAGTTAAATAATTCAAAAAATGTGACTACAGCAGCTTGGAATTCCTTTGTGCCAGCATTTCTCGTGACTTCAGTATGAAAACTTGAAATTAATGATCATAACATTTTATTTCTTTCACTCAACAGTAAATATATACATCATAAAAAGCAGGGGGAATACAAATTTTTGATGAAAACAAAAATTAGAATTGCACACTAAGATTTATGGACATTTTATCTCCATGAGAAAATGAAAAAGTCAAATTTCAAATGAATATAATGAACATAATTTCATGTCTGAAAACTGAAGCAAACAAAGAAGGTAGAAGAATATATAATTCATATAAACAGAACAAACAAAATATAACCAATCAACATATCACATACTGCCGGAATGTAGAACATCAACTCGCATACAAATGTTGCTTAAAACAGCCATGTGTATCCCTAAATATCAGGGACAGAGAAAATGACCCTGTTGGGTGACTGACAAAATAAAAATGGGAATGAAAAAAAATATATATGCCAACAATTAAAATACTTTCATAGCACTATCATGTATAAAAAAAAATACAATAATACATATAGAATTATAAGCATAGATGTACAAGAAGTCATTATCTATGATCATAGATAAATTGTCAAAATAGTCAACAATTGTTGCTTCTTATAATAAAAAAGTTACGATCGGCTTTCTTTGCAAATGGAATCAGGAAAAAAAAAAATATTTTTTTTTATTTATCTCTGATAATCAGTTCCCACAATTATGTTTTTGTTTTTCAAATTTTCTTCCAGCAATAATACTCTTGAATTTTTTTAAAACATTTTTGTTTAAATCTAATTGCTGGCAAACTGAATCTGTTATTTAACTTCTCTTGTGTGTTAAGCTTATCAAAAATTTCCCATCTAAAGACTGTGATAAGCCATATAGTGTCACAATGACCTAACATTGGGTCAAACCAGGTAGCTGTACTCCGTATTTACTGGGTAACTTTTATTGTCACCATCTTCTCAATCACTTAAACGATAAAAAGATAAAGTACTAACTCAAATCAATGTATGAAAAATCAATAAACATAGCTTTAAGTATCTTTGTTTCTTTAGGTCAATTGTGTTAATACTATCACATAAACAAAAAAATATAAATGTTTACCAAAAATGCTTATGCAAATTAAAATATGACCAAACAATTGCATGGTCACTTTTGCTGGTATGAAATAATTTGCATACATCTGCATTCACATCATGACACTGCTGAAAGATGAATTTTACATGACACGTTGACAAAAACATGACAGTCATTATATTTTGAGCTATGAAAATATCTATATTTTTTTTCAGTTATCTTTCCTTGACCCTGTCATCACAACCATATAAATGCAATCATCTGGCCTATAAACACATCTCCATTCGTTGTGCTTGTTTTCATTCATTATTTGTCAATCATCAAACCGGTTAACACATCTGAGGTATCTTCTGGATTTTAAAAAATGTTATGAACCTTTTAAACATATACCACTTTATGAGGATGATTCTGAAATGTTCTAAAAAGTAACTTTGCAAAAATGGAATGAACTGTTTGTACAAAAAATGTCTTCACATATACACAGAAAGTCCACAATTAAAATTGCCGTATTCTTTATAATACCCATTAATACGGATACCAGCTCATTGATCAATCACAAATGTCGAACAGAATTCGATGAAGATGAGAAAGGCTATAAAGAGATGAGGGACAGACTTACACATGAAAAACACACAAAAAAAGTTTGATTATCAAATGAACACTTTCGTTGTTGTCACACATCGCAGATGTTGTGACGTGTCTTAGGATATTCTGTAATGTCTGATGCTGTATTTCTGCTACTCATGATGCTATCTATGGATGGAATATGAACAGGTGATTATTATGACATTGTTTATCGCCACAATCCAGATGGCTATAACCGCGGTTCCGGTTTTACAATCACCGACTCGTGGTGCATAGACTCCGAATATTTGGGATAGTCCTGTGGGGAGGGCTGCTGAGACTGGGGGAGTATGGGATGTGAGGGCGAGACATGGTGACGCACTGAGTTCCCCAAATACAGAGGCTGTGCCGTCACTACATGAATTTTGTTTGCTTCTGCAAATCTTGTCAAAGCCTCATATCTGTTCTTAAGAGAGTTCAGCTCCATTCTGACAATGTCATTTTCCCTCTGCAGACGGTCCACCTCATTTCTTAGCACATCTTTTTCGGTTTCGAGGACCTCTTTTTGAGAAATCCTCTTCTCTCTGCAGTTTGCTGCATAACCCCGATTTTTTAACGTCCTTCGTCGTTGTTTCAGCTTTATGATCTCTTCACGAGTCATGCCCTTCAACATCCGATTTAACTCTTTCACAGAAAGAGCTATCAGTTCGTCATCTGAGATCTGCTTTGATGCCGTAATGGGCTGCATGTGGATCCCTTCCGACTTAATCTGTGATAGGAATATCTGAAATAAACAAAATAAATCTATTTAGATATAGCCAACCTCTATATAGCATTAAAAACAATCCTTGCTAAACTGGTAAATACTAGTATAATAATCTATCAATCACTTATAATCTAAATCGAAAGTTAACTCTTACATAAGTTCACAAAGATGAAACCTGCTAACAAATACAAGCCTCAATTATCACCAGTATAGAAATATCTTCCATGTGCTGAAAATAGTTCCCAATATGTTCTCGTCAGCTGATTCTATATATAGATTCACATGCCGTATTTACCACAGAGTATCACATAAAGGCCCTTGCAGAATTTAAAGCTCTGTACTATAAATGGAAACATTGTCCCTCCCTTTTTCCTCTCAACTTTCCATTGTGGGATGGCTTTTAAAAAAAATTCCTATCCACCCACACTTTCAGGCTTGAAATGGAACATAAGAACCAAGAGAAAACACTTCCTAAAATTGCTGCAAACATGTTTACCAAGAATATATTCTATTACTGGCATTGTTCTTGTCACAGCAGTGGGATTGGTGTGGTTAATACACTGCAATCAACAGAAATCAGAGGTGACCATGTTAAGGAAGGGTCTATCCATGATTGTAAACTTAATACTACATATAATTTAAAGGTCGATTGAATTAATGAACAGATGAGTAAAAACATGTAAATAGTCAAATGACTTTTGGTTTGAGACTAATAGCTTTTGAATGAAACATCTGAAACTTGCAAACATGGAACAAAAGCTGCAAATGAAATTAAACTGAAGCTGCAACAATAATCAGGCAATTTGCCAATGATTAAAAACATTTAAAACAACAACAGCAAACAATAAACAGAAAACCATTTTAGTTTTTATCCACATTAACCCTTTCCCTCATAAAGGAAACCATGAAAAGACCTATGCGAACAACATAAAACCAGATCAGCCTGCGAGTAACTCGCAGGCTGATCAGGTTTTATGCTATTTGCTGCTCCTCAGTGGTCTGGAAATGAGGACTTTATAATTAAATTTAGTAAGGTTTAACTGTGGTTTTCTGCAGATCAGGCCTTATGTGGTACCTATTGAGTGCATCAAAATGAGTCTATTTGAGGGAAAGGGTTAACTCAATTAACATCCCTCAAAACAAATCATTTATCAGTACAGTAAAAAGTCCCCCCCCCCCACCTTTTAATTAATTCATGTGTCCTGTAAGCCTATCATAGCTGTCCAGACTGCCTGACTCTGACACTATCTCTCTCTCAGGTGACTGCCTGTACCTGTGGTGGGGATGATAAACATGCTGACCTGAAAACCTCTGTGATGACCCATCATAAATCTAATGAAGCAAGCCCCAGATATTTTGGCTGATAAGACTGTTAGTAAACAACTCCATGCAAATCTAGGTCACATTTCTACAGTCAATATTTCATCATATATTGATACACTGTGAAGTACACATTGTTTAATTTGCACAGAGAAACCCAGATCAGCATGTACAGTAGTGATTTTTTCCAATTTTTTTCCAATCCTGTCTAATTGTTCATGATATGAAGGTTAATTTCTTGGTAGTCAGATCTGTTCCTATACAATTTGGGAATGGAATAATAATCATATCAATTATTAAATAAAGGTGTATGTGGGTCCATCCTGTACTATATATTTGCCAACATTTCAAAAAATCTACATAATGATAGCTGTACATACAGGACCTAGATAAAATTACCCTTTCAGGAATTATTTTCTAACTTGCTCCATAATAGACCTAACCTTGCAGCAAAATACAAGAGTCAAATGTTGCACATATTGCAAATACCATTATTAATTTACCCTAGCCCAATAGCTTGCAATGGCATGTAATTTACAAAGAATGAAGTGTAACCAGTTTTTCCACAGACACCAAAATTAACAAACATTTTTCAAATGACCTACTTACACAAAGCTGTAAATGTGGAAGACACTGTCTTTAATCTATATGGCCATTTAGCATATCAATGAGGGCTGTCTATATCAGTTGTGATGGGGACTCTGTCTGTTTTGACTGGTGGCTGATAACCAATCATCATCTGCTATCCTACAATGCAATCTGACTGGTATCATGATTCACTAGCTAACCAAACAGTCTATGATGGAATGCACCTCATTTTCCCTTCTGCCTCACTTTTCAGGCACCAAAAAAAGGGACTGAAATAATAGAACCAGTCAGATAATCCTGCATTGTGCATCAATAGCCATCATAGTCCAGCCGCCTCAACTAGTGCAGGATGAATAATGAATATGGCAGGATGAATCACCCTGGAGCGTGTAGATCAATACCAGTCTATTATTGTGTGTTTCTTTTTTGAACCAGATCACAGACTGCGGCCTCTCACAACATGGACAACCATGCTTTGATACTTGGGCTAACAGGTTGCATAAAGAATTTGCACCGAAAATTTTCAAATGAATTCACAACTACATTTAAATGAATTATGGCATTTTAAAATTAAGTTTTAAGATTTTATTCATTTTTTAAGATTTTATTCTTATTTTTACTCCATGTAACATGTTCTATAAAATACCTTGCATGCATTGCATACATGTATCAAAAATTATTTTTTCCCTGGAACTTGGGATTAAGGATTAATTAGGCAATGAAAAGTTTTACAGAACTAGTCTAACCCTGAGTTTTTACACACACAAAAAAAAAAAAAAAAAAAAAAATATATATATATAGATAGATAGATAGATAGATAGATAGATAGATAGATAGCATGACATAAACCTGAAAATAAGATGACAATCTTTTACCAATAAAACTTCAAATCTTGTTTTGCTTTTATAATTAGTAGACATCTTTTAAATGAAAATCATGATTTGTCAGAGTCAGAATCATTTCAGGTCAGTATCCCATGTCTTTGATCTTAAGCCTGATGATTAAGCCTTTACCCACAAGATTTCTATAATGTTTCCCACATTTAACAGACTGAAAATAGTCTTTATGTCATTTTAATACATTAACTTAATGGGCTCATCAGCAGATGTTATTATCAAAGACACTCTAACGCTATTGAGTACATTGTACATATTACATACTGGCAGATCTACAGTTTTGCAAACTGAGACTCTCTCTTTCTCCCCCTCCTCATTTCACATTTATAAGAAATGCTGCTCTCTCTCTTCTACACTGTTAAGAAGTTTTGCTCTCTTTGTCCCTCCCTCTTATCTCTCTTTCACATACTGGTACATACAGAGTTTTTTCTCCATCCCTAATTAGATCTTAAGTTTGTTCTCTCTCTCTCACGCACAATAATTCAACTCTCACCAAAATGAAATTATATCATAGGGATCACCTAATGCACACTTTGTTTAGGTTGCTAGTCTATTATTGTCTGCAGTTCTTAATACTGCATAGAAACCCACGATACAAAAAGAAACCTCCTGTGCAACGTGGTTCAACGTTGACAAGAATGATGTCACCTTTTAATGTGGCGTAGCTAGATATGGACTGCCACCTGTTACTGCTTTATAGCAATCTTCTGAATCCTCATTCGACAGGGATACAATTCTCTGACTCATAAGCTCATCCAGTGAAAATCAATACTCCTCCATGTCTGAATAATACCATGTGTCGGGACAGTAGATGACTCATGCTCATACTCATGAAAATCAAATTGATTCAATATTCCACAGGCAGCAGGAACTGTTGCTGATATTGCCTTCCCATCGGCCCCAAGGAGGCTCCCTGATTACTCATACACAACCAGTGCCCTTAGTCTCATACACCGCTTAATCCCAGCTCACAGAAACCTGCGGAATTTGCACAAACTGAACCCACAATCAATACCACTAGTCATGGTGCAAGGTTGAATATCACTCAATTAACCAGTTAACTACTGGCAGTCACTGAACATCAAGCATGACAGGACAGATTTCTTGCTTAAACAGCAAAATGCTGGTGACCTTGCAGTGCAATAAACCTATATTCAATGACAGCTATCAATTCCTCGTTTTGTTTCTGAGAATATTCACAATTACTCTGATTACAACATCTAGGGTAAACCTAGCCGTTACTGCACACTCTGCCTATGTAGCAAGATGAGGGCAATAATGATTGAAATATTGTTGGACTCAGCATATTTACCTCTGTCATTCTGAGTCATACAATCAATACAGGGATGACCAATACCGGAGACTGGGGCAGAATCAGAGATCACTTAGTCAACACTAAGCTCATCAGCCCTACAAACAATAGCCTTTCTGCAAGCTACTGTGCTACCACTTTGTCCATTGACATAATTGTCATTTGAAATATACCTACTACAGACACAACACCACCTTATTCAGAACAAGACAAAGCGTTGCCAGACAAGCCCTAGATTTTCCTAGTTCATTTCAAGTAAACTTCGATATGTGCCAAGAACTTATCGCCTGAGAAAATGATGACTCAGCAAAATAGTCTGGGGGAAACTTCCATCTATAACCAGCATATTGACTTTAACAAGTCTCATTTTTTTTCTCTTCTTTAAACAGCATACAGCAGTTTGATCATTCTTATTGATTTTTTGTTTGCCTGCTTCACTGCAATCTGACCTCTTCATTACAATTGCCCTCAAGAAAATTAACATCAGGTTCTGTTTACACTTACAAATTACAGTCAAATTCAAGTTTCAAGGCCAGCATTTGGAATGAGTCACAGTCAGCCTATATAGAAATGATTTACAATAAGGATAATTTGCAAATTAAGCAATGTTACAAACTAATTTAACCATCCATGATCTAATTACATAGCTTAATAAACCAGGGAATTGGTATAAATCATCAAATTGCTCACATACATGTGTCAGTGGTACTAGTAAAATCAGCTATAAAACATTATTCAACCAAAACAAATTAATCAGCTGGATTATTGTCCACATGCAATGAACTAGCATTTATTTATATCAAGAATCATCTAAAGAAACAAAAATACTGGCAAGTTGCACTTTTGTGTCTTCTTCTGATCAGGGATATAGCTAAATGAGTTTAATTTTGTCAATGAAAAAACAAACAAAAAAACATTCAACATAAAAACATTTCAAAATTGACATCATC
Organism: Solen grandis; assembly: GCA_021229015.1. Lineage (NCBI taxonomy): Eukaryota > Metazoa > Mollusca > Bivalvia > Adapedonta > Solenidae > Solen > Solen grandis. The sequence goes on from CM037781.1 coordinate 20,398,402, forward strand.
TTTAACTTTAACCATACAGAGTATTGACAAAAAAGAATTAAACTATTTAACCATCTAACAAACCTTTAATACAGAAAAAACAAGATCTACTTAAATGAAAATTTTAGCCTCACCTAATACAAAACCTAGTTCAAAATCAAAAAGAAAGGGCAATTAAAACCCAAAATTTAACTTTTCTGTAATTTTTCAAGGGATGGAAGAAACCTTTTGGAAGCCCCAGCTGAAACTTCATTTGCAAGAAATTCCTTCACAGACATTGGATATTCTGTTTCCCGGATAACCCTGCGGGCCCCTAGAGCAAGGTCACATGAGGGGACCAGCTCCTGTACGGTTCCCTTCAGGATGACTGATACATTCCGGTAATGTGTGGCAGTATTGATCCGGATTCCAGTTACACTTTGATGAATCACAACTTGGAAGCAGTCAGGAACTTACAGGTTTCATTTTACAACAAAATCCCAGTTACTTTGATGTCCACAGCAGTCTGATGATACATGGTTATATATAATGGTTGCTCATGTTCAATTTCAATACTTCATGTTATAAATATAGCCCTTCATGTTAATGACCATCCTATCTATTCATTTTTTGTTTGTTGGGTTTAACATCTCACTGACAGTATTTCTGTCACCTGGAGATGATGTCAACTTGAGACAGATATAATGCTGCCACACTGAAGTATCACACCATAGATATGTGGCATGATACCACACCCAGTCACATTATCCTGACACCGTGCCAACCAGTCCTGCAACTACCCAACTACCCTTATATGCTCAGCGCCAAGCAAGGGAGCTATAACAGTACAATTTTTTATGACTGGTATGTCGCATCTGGGGATCAAACCCACGACCTCCCGCTCACGAGGCAGCCGTTCAAACCACTTGGCCACCTGAAGTTGTATATTAATATTTTCTAAACATTCTGGCATATGTTTTGAAAGAAATATTGCCAGTAAGTCCACTGGTTAGGTTTCTTTTCTGCGGGAAATGATAATCATACAGAATATTAAGTTCATCTATTTCCATTTACAGATCTGAGTTCCAATTTCTTCTCTGCTGTGTTTTATAATAACACAATTTGGGAAATAACAAAATGCCCATATTAATTTCCATCAACATATAAAAACATAATTACAACATAAAAGGACAGTACTGGTGATGTTTTTCGCTGACAACCAGCTTCTCCTGCCCTTCCCATCTGTACCTTGTAACAAACACAAATAACACTCCCTCCAATTACCAATATGCTACTCCCTCTCCATCATTGTTCTCAGATTCGCTCTTCTCCTAACACCTGCAGCTTAAAAGATAGCCCCAGTCTAAATCAAACAAAAGTTTCTAATTTTGGTTCATGATCTCTGATGTAATTAGCATGATAATCATGAAGTCACTGACAAAGTTATAAATAACGTCTAATATTCCCACGTAAAACCCCTGAAAAATAAAACAAATACGTCATCAACAGAAACGCAGACACTACGCTGATGTCAATCGACAGAGATAGTTCTAAACAGCAGCAGATTATTGAAGAAATCTGAATATATTGGTAGACAGAAAATAGACTGGGGGAGCTATAAATAGCGTGTTGTCGTCTGCTTTTAGAAATAATCCTTTGATGAAGGACAATTTAAGCCTGTTTATAGAGCAGATATGATTAAAAAAAATACTGGAAGTTGCCTGAAGGTGTCAACTTGCAAGTCAACTGGGAAAACACATTTTTTACAGAATCAAACTGCATTAGGCATTCTTGGATTCTTTTTTCAGATAATCTACAAAAGCATACTTAAAACTAGTATTTATGAATGTATCTGTGAATGAACCAAACTATAGAAATACATTGGCAAATTATATGAAGCATATTTTTTCATTTTGTGGAGGATTAAATTTTATTTCATCAAGTGTAATTCAAAAATTGTAGTCTCACAAGTGAAATATAAAATTGCATCTTCCACACACACACAAAATTTCTTTTTATTATATGTTGGAAAGGTGAAATTATATTCATAGATTTTTCACTGTATTATTAATTATCAAATAACTTATTTAATTCACAGTACTATCAACTCAAAAGTAAAAAACAAAAGATACACATGCATGTTTATTCACAGACCAAGATATAAAATTTCTGAAGCTAATGAATTAAAGTTATCATTTTTGAACAAGATAATACTTCAAACCAAAAGGACATTATGAATCTAACAG